>JAMXBB010000011.1:61523859-62073017 GCA_024138015.1 Lumnitzera littorea | reverse complement strand
AACTAAACTACTTATGAGACTTAATTACGCAAATTAGAAAGCAATAAAACTATGAACGACTTCAAGTATGCAATGATGTATTTAGGAATTATTTCCCCTAGTGTTTAACATGTAACCTTTTTTAAAATATATTCAATTTAGTTTCTATAATTCTTGACCGGAGGGATTCACAATTAAAGCTAATATCTTTCTCAAGCATATTAACCCTAATCCTAAATTATTTACCGGAATCTCTTCACTTAGTAATATAACTTAGAATTGCATTAATGTATAATGAATTCCCACACAAACAATCAACTTTCCGGAAGAAACATGTATCTTATCTCTAAGTATACATGTAATTCTCTTCAATTATGTTAAGATCTAATTACACATGCAATTTCTCAATCAACATGCATAATATCATATATTGATACTCTAGAATTATCAATCTATATCTAAACGACATAATTGAATCAAGAAAAGATAGACACTTTCTTGAAATTATAATTCAATCCAAGAATCACATGAAACCCTAGGTTCCATAATCCTAAATACTTGAATTCTAAGCTATCATAATGAATCTAAAAACGAGTTTCATCAATAATATAAAATAAAGCATGAAAACCCCTTTTGATTTGATGAACAATCTTTAATCTTGAAATCGATGTCGTTCTTGCTTCTTGATGTTGTTTCTCCTTAAGTCTCTTCTTGTCTCTTGTCTCTTGTCTCTTTCCGTTTCTGTAATGTCTCTCTCCCTTTTGAACCCTAAGATCCCCTTATATATGTGTATTACACGGATTTTATTTTCGTCACCAGACACGGCCTGGGACATGGCCGTGTCCCCAGGTCATGTAACTTTCTGCACTAAGGCAAAATTTCTGCACAACTTCAAAATTTCATAACTTCTTCGTTTGAACTCGGAATTGAGTGAAACTTGATTCGTTTTCTTCGTTTTCGAGCCTAGAACGCGTTTAAACCTGAAATCAACATTTTACTCAATTGAGTATCATTTTCTTTAAAGAAAACCAAAAATGTACGGGAAATGCTATAAAATCACCATATGAAATATGTTTAAAATCAGAGTTATCACGTTGTACTTGGTAGTCCTCCTTAAATTAGAGCATTGGGTGCTCCATAGGAGGAAGAGTCGCCAGTGGTTCAATAATTGCGCCGGATTGTGACGAAGAGGATGCCGCAAATTTGGATTTCCGGCGAACGGAAAGCTTAGATCGATTAGCCATTGGAATACCTGAAAAGAGGCAACAAGCCAAATCAAACACGGATATCCATATCGCACATAGGTGAAGAAAACAGAAAACAAGAATAACAATGGGGAAGATTGTGAAAGGAGTGCTCATTGGGGCATTTCATCAAACATATGGAGTGCAGCGAGAAAACGAAGTAGTGGAAAAGAAATGAGTAGCAAACACTTCCAACGAATTCCACTACACACTAATTAACGAGGAAAAACAAGCGTCTATACATGTAAGAGACGCGAAATGACCCAAAATAATGATCGCCCATTACTAACCCTAACTCGCATGAATGGAGAATGATAAGCAAATTAACCAATAAAATTGCGAATTGACAGAGCATAATGAAATCTAACTAAATGAGGCGGCATTATAACATATGAGATCAAGAAACTCAAAACAATGATGCATAGCATGGATGAATAATCAAAAGAAATCAGCAGGGCAAAAACAATATGCATAAAAGGCAGAATACATATGTAAGCCCTAAAGCCAAGTCCAGTAACCATAGGTTTGAGCTCAAAACCCAAGGTTTAGGATGATCGGCTAAGGGATCCGATCAAACCCAAATTATAAACTATTTAGTAAAATACCAATAAAAATGACCTTGTAAACTTAAATTTAAGAAAATAAGTAGTAAAATAGGAGACTATAAAATTTTCGAATTTTAAGCATAATAACTGCTAATTATCGAAAAGGCAAAAAGTGTAATATAATAACTAATAAATTATTAGAGATAGATTATATGTATACTAAAAATTTTAGAATGACCAAAATAATATTTAGGAATGTTCACGTGTACCCCACATGCATTTACGTGTAGATAAAAATACGCATAATTAGTGAAATAGGCCGAAAACTAAGTAAATAATTAAAGAAAAATACAAAATAATTATAGAAAAATCAGAAAAAAAATCAGAAGAGGATAACTGAAGCAAGATCAGGTCATGGCAGGTTCAAATCAGAAAAAGAAAAATTATCCAATAAGAATTGGACAAACAAAAAGCCAAAAATCAAGGAATTGGGGCAAAATCCCATCAAATTAATGCACATTAAATTCTAAAATTGTCTATAAATAAGGAAAAAAATTCCAGAAGTCATTTGGCCAGTTTAAAATCTGAGAAAAATCGAAACACTGAAAAAATCGAGAGAAAATCCAGAAAAAAAAAACTGTGTAGATTAGCAAGGTGAACTAAAACCACCACCCACCACCACCACCTGGGACCGAACCACCACCACCACCCTATACTAGAACCACCGCCTGGACCGGCCGACAACCTTGGACCGGGTTTGGACGGCCAGAAAGCTTCGAACCGGTTAGTCATTTATTCACCCCAATTTTTGTATAATTTTGTAAAATTAGTTATTTTGCCCAGAAAATTATGAAACTTGTTATTCTGAGGTTTTATTGTATGTAGATTTAGGGAAAAATATTGATTTAGTTTAATTATGTCTGGAAATATAGGATCCTTAACAAATTGTTCAAAACTGAGCATGATTAAACCGAAAAATAAATAGGCTTAGGGATGTAGTTTGGGGCTCAAAATTTTTCTGTAGGATGCTCATATGATGTAAAACAGTGCTATGAAGCCATTTTTTTAAAATTAATTTTCGAAATTTTTAAGTTAATTTTTAGCCCTAAAATGATGGTAAAATTGGGTGATTTAAGATTAATTAGGTAATTAGGATGTTAATTACTGATTTGGATCTTAATTAGATGTTTAGGGAAGTTAATCCCTGCAATGGAACCCTAATCCTAGCCTTTAGGTACTAAGTATGGTTAATTAGGGAAATTAGGTAAAGAATATAAGAAATTAGGAATATGTAAAAGTGTAAATTAATAAACGTAAAAAAATAAGGTTATTTAGATAATATTATAATTGAAATCAGAAAAATAATAACTCTGAAATAATATTTAATTTTAAGTAAATATCTCAAAATGTAAGATTTTTACACATCGGGAATAAATCCGATACCACAATTAGGGTTAGCGTGTACCGAATAGTTTAGAATACCAAAATTACGACCCAATAGGATATTTGAATACCCGAGCATAATGTGATTAATGTCACATTGGGATTCGAGCTTAATTACGACTTAGGAATTAAAACTAGAATCTAGTTTAGGAACCGAACCCCGAAATAGAATACAACGAATTATTAATACATTATAGGTATACAGGAGGAAAATAAGTTACATTATGAATTAGAATAAGAATCCATAAAATATAAGTACTAAAAGGACCTATTTGCAATATAGGACACCCAAAAACAAATCAACTCGCAACTTGAGGATCGAGCGATCGAGCAAATTCAAGTAAGTTGGGTTATTACTTATTGTAATAGAGTACTAGTTTTGTAGTGCTCGGAGACTTAGGCTTGTATATGCTTGTGATTGTAAATAGTTTGCGCATGTGTTTGATGTATCTGAATACGTGTTGGAATTTGTACTGTGAATGAATTTGTGACTGATTGAATTGGTATAAACTTGTTTGAACACCCTAACCGGAATTTAATCTTAGTCGACCTTAATAATCGAAAATGTCATGCATTGTAACCCGTTAGGGGATCATAGGACTCTCCAACCAAATACCGACCCCTTCGAAAGGGAAAACGCAGGATTGCAAAATGGTCCCTTCTTCATCCTCAGTTGAACTAAGTGATAGGAGAGGAGGTCGTGGCGGGGGTGAAGTTAATGGTTCGAAGGTAGTCGCAGGAGGAGCGAGGTCTCCATTGCACAAGCCTGGGTTTGGTTGTAAGCTGCTGCATAACATGGAACTCCTCAACCCGGATCGGAGCGGGTGAAATTTCTCTGATTTCACAATGGACCGGACTACGTTGTGCGATGACACTTGATTGTTGCATTGCATGAAAATAATTGTTTGATAACCCTGTTTGTGCTTGTATGCATTCACGAGTCTCCAATTCAACTTACAGAGCTGTAGTTGCTCATACCCTTATAGATCCTTTTGCAGGTTTTGATTTGTGATCACTACAAGTATTATGCCCCCCTACAATTACCCAGAGGTTAATCTTTTTGAAGCCAGGGGAGTGAGGTCCAAGATATTTAGTAAAATGTGTAACTGGACTGACCTTATAGTTAAAGGTTAAAGACTGATAGTTATTCTGTAAATTAGTAGACTGTGGTGATTATGTAAATTTTCCTGGAAAGCTCTGTGGACTTATTTATAATTATTTATGTTTAATAAAAATTTATGATATTTATCATGATTGTAGTATAATTATTAATCAAACTGTTTACTTCAAAGCGAGTGGTCGTCGACGCCTTGTGTAGATTATCTCTATGGTAGGAACTGTGAGGCCAGTTTCTATAATAGAATGGTTTACACGGTGGGACTGTTGCGACTTCGCGACTTCGGGGTGTAACACCTGCAACTCTTCTAAAGAGGACTCTCCTTGAAAATCTAAGCCTAAAAGTTCATATATAGGGACTAGGGCTAGGTCTATAAAAAGAACTTAACAAAAATAGAAGATTCGTTGATTATTGCATGTCCACGAGCTAGGTACACGATCGTAAAGTATGGGCGTATACTTGCACATCACATGAAATCTTCAAAATTAATGAAATTGGTTGACGAATGGAACACGGGTGAGGACTATAGCCATTATCCCTAACCGTGGTCTTCATTAAGCTTCATTATTTACTCAAGTCTCGTCTACTTTAATCCGTTATCATTGCTTATGTCCAAATTAAGCCCAAAATATGATAAAAACTTTCAAAACTTCATAAAGTGGTTCCTGAGTTCCTGGAAACAAAATTTAAATAGATCAAGTTCAAGATATCATAAAATTAATTGAATTGTCATTCAAAATAACACAAAATAAGTATATAAAGTGTATGTTACCACACTTAAGTTTTTGTTTGTCTTTAAACAAAATAATGAAAATCAAAATAAACATATTTTAAGGACAAGGTAATTATAAACAAATTTTAGAAAAGTACACCCTTAAGTTTGAATATCTTAGCAAAAATCTTTCCAAATCGCCATTTTTCTTTAACTTCATAATACATTTAGAACACTTGCGTACTAACACTAAAGAACTACTAAATTTCAGTAATCAATCTAAATAACTTAGAGTTAGCCACATCACCTAAGTAAAAACTAAACTTAAGATTAAGACAAATATAAATCAACCAAGAAAAAGTTATAGAGATTTCCTCACTTTAATATAAGAGGAGAGAGATCTTCCTTAATTATTTTTAAATTTAAAACTAAACTAGATGCATATTATGTCAATCCATCCTTTGATTGTCCCTTAACTTTTGTGAATTTTTAGTAAGAGGCTTTTTAAACTCAAATTGTTTTTCTTTATCGAAGCTTCATTAACATTGGAAAAGTACTTCGCTCTTCTTACGGACTAAAGCTGATTCTTATTAATTCGACTTGTTTAATTATTTTAGCAGTTGTCAATGAGAAGGCCAATCCTTAATAACTTTAATTGAATTCACTTTTTTCGATTAGCAACAGGAATGGTTTTTGCTCTTTTAAGGGACCAAGATCGACCCTTACCAATTTTTAGCAATTATTTATATTAATTCAATTAATACCTCTAACTACTTCAATTTTTTCAAGCAACTTTCAAAGGACAACTCTCACTTATTCATCCAATCTAAAACTTTTGAAAAGAAAATATAAATAATTATCCTCTAGAATCAAGCTTATAAGTCAAAAGAACTAGTTCTTAGCTAATTCATATCTTTCATAATCTTAAGTCTAAGTTTGGGCTTAAGTAATGGGGAACTCTGAATCATAAAGATTTAATCACTTAAATTCAACAAAATGTTCTAAATTCATAAAGGAATTTGTAAAATTCAAAAAAAAAAATTATGCTTACTTAATGTATATAAGAGAGTTGCAAATTTCTAAGATTTTTTAGAAAAATTATTAAAAACTTAAGTGTATTGTATCTAATTTATAACATACATAATCTAACATTTTCTCACACTTAAGTTATACATTATCTTCAATGTATATAATATAATACAAATCAAAATTCAAATGGGAGAAAAAAATAAAAATAACAAAGGGAAAGGAATTATGTCTTTCTTAGTTTTTGGCATTGATCATTAGAAAAGTTAAAGTCTAAAAGCTAAGTTCCATCAACTAACTGTACACATGAAGTTTTCTTTGCATTAAAAACAAACTAACTAAGAAAAGAAACAAAGAAGTTAAACTGAATGAAATAAAACTACTATTGATTTAAGTATCAAAGCGTTAGTACCCTACAAACTTACAAAACATAAAAGGTAAAAACAATTATCTAAAAATTACAATAAGAAATAAGTTAAAAGTACAATTATCCAAAATAAAAATCAAACTGAATCTTTTAGAAAAAAATAAAAGTGTAAGAAAAGTTCATTTTTCATCTTTACCGTCCTCTTCGTCAATCTCATCCTTCTCATCCAACTCTTCAGTTAAGTCAAGCTCGAGCGTTGGTGGTAAAGATGGCAACTGAATCTATAAGTGTACCATGATCAAATCCTACCTTTTTAGAGCATAATCCACCTTATATGTCAAAATTCTCTACTTCTTTAGTATTTTTTCCATGAATCTCTTGATCACACTGATTACTAAAGAAGATGAACCAAGTTACTACTGTGATGATGAGGAGGTAGCCTTACTAGCTAAGTTAGGAAAATTCCTTAGTTGCTAAAGGCAATTGCATTGCCTTGATGGAGTCATAAGTTAAAGGGGTAGGAGGATCCAATGTTCGCATACGGGGTACATTTCAAAGGCTGGGAAAGTTTTTCCCGGGTGAGTAATAAAATGTCCTACAAAAATATACTTTGAATGACCATTAATAGCTTGGTTTCTAAAGATCCAAGCTGATGAGAATCAAGCTACGGGACCTTTGACCCGCAATCGAGCCCGAAGATTAGAGGGGTTGGCACGACAAATCCTTATCTTCCAACCAACCCCTACCGAAGCCGAGTACTTCCTTGCCGAGTCACCTTTAATACCACGTCGTATAACCGTCCATTATTCTATGGTATGCCGAGTTGATGATTACACTCTAGTGTCGAGCCGACCTATCACTCGGCATCATCCTTGCTAAGAAGCTAAAAGATAGAGAATCCTAACAATCTTGCCAATGTAGCATCACTACGTATATGGTATCATATGTAGAATCTGTAGCATCAATGATTGTTTTCCTTATATATTTATTTTTACCCATTTGTATCGTACACATTACTTCTTTAAGAAATATCCTTATTGTCTTTTCCCTTTTGGGTAAGTTACCCTAATTTATGAGTATAAATACCATTGTACTTGTAGCTGTAACATATCAGATTACCTTCAATACACTTGAGTACTTTCTTCCTTATGTAAACACTGTTTCTTTACTCTCGACATCACTCTTATCCTTTCCCTTAAGCAAGGTTAGGTAACGAGTAACCTTATTAGACCAATTCGTATGTCATATTGAATTGTGCCATGAGTCCTCGGAAATTCCACTGATGCATCATATCCTCTAGAGCTGTTTGTGGGTTTTTCTTACTATTTTCATTCTTTGCTTTTACCCTTTTGTATCTTTCCTCATTAACCCTTTTCAAGCTTTCTACAAACTTGAACCCATCTAGTAACTAGCCTTGTTTGTTCTTAGTCGCTGTTCACAACATAAGCTATCCTGACAACTAAGTTAATGGGTCATCTGTTAGCAATGCTATATGAATATAATACATCCCTTTCATTTACAATAACTTGGCTATTTCCTATACTAGTAAATCCCCTAACCAATACGTAATGGATTAATCTCAAACTAGGATCAATTAAGCTGAAGGCTTTTAACCTCCCCACATCATAAAACCACATATTTCCCTCCAGTTAAATCCATCCACATGAACGATTCAAAAACACTTTGAGGTAGTTTATACGGTAACTCCATATACTCTCGATTTATGACATATTCCACAAGATAAAGACCTATGTGTATAACTAGATCATCAATTGGCATAGTCACTTCATTGCCAAAAAAAAAAAAAAAAAAACCTAAAATGAATAGTGTTTTGTCTACCTTGAGTGAGATTGTCAATGCATAACTTGAAGGTACTAAACACTTCTAAAGTTAATCTTTGTATACCAACTCATTGATGGTTACTAGTCGGTCCCATCCTTCAAACTGGATCAATTGCTTAATCTTAGCTTCATAGTTAGCTTAGGCAAGTGCTTCCTATTTAGATATGTAATCTAGTATAACTTTTTCATTGACAAGCAAGAGTATCTCCGCTACTACTATGAGTAGCAGAATTGTAGGAGTGGTGCATGAGGAGAGCACTTGAATTTTTACTCGCTATGTGCTTTTCTCTAGGCATATTTTACAATAAAAAAGAAATTGGAATTTAATTTTGATAAAAAGAACGATTTGTTTTATATAAACAATAACTAATTCAAGAGTCTAATGAAACTCAAATGTTATTTCAAGTCTATTACTAGTTTACCCAATTTAAGTAACATATCCAAAGATTGAATTAGCAAAAAGATTGTATAATATAATGCTAATTGCTTAAGTTATGGATTAATGCAATTATATAATTATTTCAAGATCAAATCCTATTTCCATGCATAATCTCTATTAACACAAGGATTAGTATTTAACATATACAAATTCTTGAAACTTTGTTCAATATAAGGAATTCTTGAGATATTAACGTATCGTATATCGAAGTGGTAATTTCTCGAGACATGTGTTAATGAAATTAATAAGCTAATGAGACATTAATTTTCAATTTTTAATTTAACCTATAATTTCATAACCTCGATTGGCAGTCACCATTAGCATTTAACATATAAGTAATTTAAAACGTGCTTTTTACAATCAAAAAAATTATGAATTTTTTTTTTAGTAACATCATCCCAATTTCTAACATAAAGAACATATGTTAAAACAAATCCATATCAACAATTCTAAAAATTCATAGGTTTTTCTAATTACACAAGAATTTCAATTTTAATAAATTTCGAAATTTCCACATGAATTATGTATATCACACTGTAAGAATGATATCAACATCAATTTCTAGCCCTTTTATTCACTTTCTCATTACTTTCTCACATTTTCTTTCATTTTCTCACCTACAATCCTTAATAAGCATGCATTTTTTTATAAAATTTTTAGAAAGTAATGGATAGAAAACATGTTTCATCAAATTAATTATCCTAAATCACTCCTACAAATCAATGTTCTTCATAAAATCCTCATCAAAAATCAAATTTTTTTGCAATTTAACCGCAAATCTAAGAAAATAGCTAATGAAAGACGATGGACGTACCTTAAATTTGTAATGTGCGGTGTTGGATTGTGAAGCTCCATGAATATTAAGGGAGTGTATAGAGAGAGAAATGAGAGAAAATAGAAGTTTAGAGAGAGAATGTGTGTTAGAATGGAGTGAGAATCAAATATCAGTGATCTTTGAATTTGTATCAAACCACTGATACGGTGCTACAGTATGGCCTACAGTTGTATAGTGTAGCCATGGTCCATGTTTGTTTTATTTTTACTTTACATGGATGGACCACGAGTGTAGTCCTTGCCCATGGACTTCTCATCCTTAATTTCCTTGAATATTTTTTTGAAATTACATACGAGGGGAACAAAGTCCATCTCTATGGGCATGGACCTTGACCGTGTTCTTCTCCAAGTCATGAACTCACACCAATTTGCACTTAACTCAATTCTTTCAATTGCTTTTGAAAAGCTTGAAATTAGAATGAATTAAAATACAAAAATGAATCAAACATCAATTCAATTAGATGACAACTTTAAATTTACTATCGCATCAGTGAATCCAATAACTATTTTTAAATGAAACTAAATTGTTCAAGTAAGAAAACACTAACTAGTGTACTTGAATTATGAAATAAACAAATAAACCAACAAAAATAACTGAAATTGAAATAAACCAAACTTGAGTTACCTCTCAAGAAGCATTGTTGTTTTATTTCGTTAGCTTGATAATTGAATCCTTCTCTTCATGTAATTCCTTGGCTAATGTTTGCATAGTTAACTAGTTAAAAAGCATGTTAATAGAGAAAATACAAAAAAAAAAAAAACCAAAGAGGATTATTGCAAGAATGTTAAAATAATTGGAAATTAAGGTCTCTTTACTAATATTCTATTTAGGTTACTCTTTTGGCTTTCCTGGCAACGGCACCAAAAACTTGATCGGTGTCAAGTAAGTATACCTAGTTAAATTATAGTATAAATAAAATGAACGTAAGTTTAAGTGTTAATTCTACAAGGAACCATATGTGTGAAAACCTCATTTACTAGCAATCTACCCTAAAAGAAATACACATAATTCTTAGTAAATTGTTGTTATCTACTTCTTAGTTTTATGCGACCATTCAATCTCAATTATTCTTTAGATTATAGAGGCACATAAACTGAATTGACTAGGCTCGCATCTTTAGCTTCTTCCTAATCCTGAGACCCTCTCTACTCGAATTGCTTCTAAATAAAGCTTCACAGGATCGTATAAAAAACCTGGATCTCGCTATTAGGTTAGCTACCTAGGTTACTATAATATAGAGAAACTAGTACCTAATCTCTTAACATACTCAATTCTTTCTAATTACACTTGCTAGTTCAACTATAGGACTAGCGTCTCTACAGTAAACTCAAACATCAATTTAACAACTTGGGTAAATACTAATTGATAGCAATAAGATTGGTGTAATTAGATTATCAAAGAACAAAATCATAGATTGAATAAAAGATTATTGTAAGAAAAACTAGATTTCAATAACAATTTACTAAAAATAATTCAAAAGAACAATGTAATTAAAAGAAACAAAGAACTAATTTGAGAGACCTACATTAGAATTCTAGCTTACAACTCTTCCAAAGGGGGCTCTCCTTGAAAATCTAAGCCTAAAAGTCTATCTATAAAGAGTAAGGCTAAGTTTACAAAGAGAACTTAACAAAAATAAAAAATTTGTTGGTCATTGCATATCTACGAGCTAGGTACATGGCTATGGAGTGTAGGTATATATTTGCACTTCGCATGAAATATTCGAAATTGATGGAATTTCTTAATGAATGGAATACGAGTGGGGACTATAGCCGTAGTCCCTAATTGTAATCTTCGCTAGGCTTCATTTTTTGCTCAATTGTTGTCCACTTCAATCCATTATCAATGCTTATGTCCAAATTAAACTCAAAATGTGATAAAAACTTTCAAAACTTCATAAAATACTCCTAGAGTAATTGAAAACAAAATTTAAATGGATTAAGCTAAAAAATATCATAAAATTAACTGAATTATCATTTAAAATAACATGAAATAAGTATATAAAATATATGTTGAATTCTCATTATCAAAAACTAAAAATTTTCAAACCAATATCAAAGCATTACCTTTAGAGCTTTGCAAGTAAGGCGAGTTAAGTCAACTTGTTTGATCGACAAAAAATGCGAGTTGAGCTTAAAAATTTGACTAGCTTAAGTACAAGCTTTTTTAGTTTGCCTTGCTTAACTCATGAGTTTAAGCAAATCAACTCGTTGCAAGGTAGCTTAGCTCATTAACCTACAAAACTTATGGGAAAAGAAAAACTAAAAATAAGTAATAAGCGCCTATTTCCATAATCAATGAGCAAGATAATGAAATACCATAAAAATAATAAGCAAGACAGTGTTTTTTAATAATGTCATAACAAAATCAAAATTTCAGAAGAAATAAGCAATGACGCAATGGTGATGACATGGAAATTAAGCTACAACGAAGCTTGGCTATCGTCTATTATCTAAGTAATTGGTAAAAAGGTCCACACTACTGTTATATAACTAAAAAGGAAAATCATTTTATCAACAAAGTTGTGAAGAAATTAAGTTAGGATGGAAAATTAAGACTAACTATGGAAAACTGAAGAGTCAAGCAATTTGAAAGCTTAAATTACGAAATAATCTAAATAAACAATTTTCATTCTCATCTATGAAGTAATTGAAACCAAATATATATATGAGATTCCTTTAACAACAACACAAGGTAGAGAGAGCTAAAAAAAAAAAAAAACAAAAGAAGAAACATTCACATAAATTGATTCATACATAGGTTTATTTTAAAATATTAAATTTTGTATTAAAAAATTCAGAGTGGGTTTGTCAGTTGGCCACATATTGACCCTTTTAACCAACTAAATGGTGCAAATAAGTCAAATGTTACGAATTAGTAGGTTAGCCTACTTAAACTGCCAATCATGGTAAGGTAGGTTAGTTGAAAATCTCAATCCACATATTAAGTAACCCAAAACAAGCCAACTTATTTAACTTATGGATTAATATATGGTGAAACGAGTTAGCCCACATGGCCTGTATGCATAGCTTTAATTACCTTTGTATCAAATAGTAAGAGTTAGATCACCTGAATTCTGACAATTAGGAAGAGAAAAAAAAAAGAAGCTTCATTCAAAGAAATAACTTAAGATCCCTCATAAGAAGGGTAGGTCAAGATAAATATGGATGCTTATATAGTTAGAGCAATGAATCTAGCAACTATAGTTATGATGGTTAGAGATGAACTAGCATACTCGATTATGAGTTTTTTCAATACAGCGAAGACATAGACATATTAATTATAAGGCCCGCTAATTTACTTAAGCACATATAAAGGTACAAACCTAAATCCCTAGGTAGTTTAGCTATTTACCTCATAATTGTAAACAACTCCAAGATGTAAGAATTGACTTGAGATACCAGCTGTTGACACCCATTTCTAGCCGACCCTAGACTTAGCTCACAAGAAGGCGCATACTAGCTCAATGGCAATCACATGATGAGCATGTGGCAAGTATGTAGCTAAGCACCCTGCTCGCTAACTACCTTACGAGAGCCCTTAGGCTACCGCCCAAGCGAACTCACCGCTAAGACCTATACATTCTTTCCTTGAGTTGAGTACGATAGTTAGTAGCATCCAGCAACCACTTTCGGAGCTTGGATTACCCTTAAATGAGCACCTGTTCGCTTTCTCAAATGCCCTATCTCCCTTTCTTATCTCTTGCGCCAACACTTAGATAAAGCTCATTAATTACTCTCTAGCACACCCAGTACAACCAGCATACCCAACATCCCCTGAGGATGTTGGCCAGTAGGTCACAAATGTAGCTACCAACTTAGTCGTAACCGACAACCCCATAAAATCACCTTGTCAACCACATGTCACATGTCGCATGTCACCTGACACTTGCCTCCTGACACCTGCTTGTACAAGTAAAGCCCAAGCTTCCACGTATCTAGGTAACTATAACTTTGCTACACTATAAATAGTATATGAGATTGCCAGGTAAAGGATCCCGGATGGAGATCGATATTCCCTTACTCAGTAAACGCCCTTCAATACATTAACACTCTCAACAAACACCTCCCATTTAGACTTTAGTGTTCACCTACCTCACCTTTCCTTTCTCTTGCCTCGCTAACTTGAGTATCGAAGGGCCCTTATGGATTCACCCATAAGGGGGCTTTCTTATAGGTTCCAAAAGCTAGGAGTGCATTAAGCCTAACCTTTTTTGAAGCTTAGTTTAACATTTTCGAGATCATCCTTGTAGTTGATTACTTATAGAATCAACATTTTGATGCCTACTATTTTAGGCACTACACACGATGGTTAAAAGTAAAAACAATAACCCCTAAACTTTAAACCTAAGCGATGTTAACACATCACAACTACAAGATGGTAATATAATGCCCCTACCATAACGTATAGTAATGTGGCCACCCCTAGAAAATGAGCTTGTTGTAGTTCAACAGCTTAAGCTCCTCATCTAACAAAAGATATAAGAAAACAAAAAGATGCAAGAGTCCAACACGACCTTACACAAAGGCATTGCTATATTCAAAAGTAAAGTAAAAAAATGCCACATTAAGGAGACAACTGTCAGTTCATCTACAGAACTAAACGAAAACCATGACTTAAGGACTACATGCCTGGCACGTTCACGTAACCAGACTTAATATGGTTAGCTGGTCTTTTATGACCTACGACGCCAGCTAAATCACAATCATGACATAATGTACGCATAAGGTGAGCACACAACCATAAGTAAGCCAGTTAATGACCTACCCAAATTGGTCGCCAAAAACTTTTTATGACATGAATGTTGTAGAGTTGGATGAGTACATTCGTCGTGCTTCCACTATAAGCAACCAGAAGAAGTTGGAGTCCTCTACCCATGCATTGTACTTTGTGGCAACAAAGAGCCCTTTCGTCCTCTCCATCCTTAGTGAAACATTGCCAACAGGTTATTTGACTTCTACACCTTAACACATATGATGGAACCACTAACTTAGACAACCACCTTGTCTACTTTAGAACAATGATGAATTTGCATAACATCTCGAATGCAATAATGTATAAGGCTTTCCTAAGCGCATCCGCTAAAGCTACTCTACTCTAATTCAATACCCTGACCAAGGCCTCCATCACTTCATTTGACAATTTGGCAAGAAAATTCTAACAATACTTCTTAAGCTCAAGGTACTGATGAGAGATTCCGCTTTACACTATAATGTATGGTAGTGGCAAAACAAAACGCTATGCATAACCTAGAATGCTTCAACCGTGCAAAACTACAAGTTTCTAAACTCAACATAGGAATAGCCTTACAGGCACTAATGATAGGGATTGACCTTACAGGTTGACTATTTTATGTAGTTTCATTAAACAAGCTAAACTCCCTTGACGAGTTCATGCCAGTAGCTAAGAAAAACGTAGCCTAAGAAGATGCCATTAGGGTCCGTTTCAAGATAAACACTAACGTACGAGGCTCAATGAAAGATCGCTTGGGGCTTCACGACCCTAAACCATAACACCTATAAAAGGACAAACATGACAAGAACAAACAGAAATTTCAAGACAACCCCTTGGACACTCCCTTCAGCAAGTCTCTTAGGGAAATTATGTATGAGGTCAAGCAATAGCTCCCGTGAGCACCCATAGTTTAAAAAAGCCTAAAAGCAACGAACTTCAGCAAATACTGAGACTACCACTAAGCATATGGCCACAACATAGATGAGTGTCTTCACCTTAAAAATGCGGTCGAAGGCCTTATCGATAAAGATTACATCGACCATCTAATTGTAGATGAAAGAAACCAAATGTAGCGGCCTATCCAACCCTGCCTACTAAATCAACACTAGCAAGTGCAACAACTAGAGTAAAATGACTAGGCTGATGCCCTTGTAGATGACCAAAATCGCCAAGGTCAGGTTAACACCATATTTGAAGGCCCTAGCTTCCTCCCTGACACTGCAGTCTCGACAGCTTAGCATAAGGTATACCTTATAAGGATAAAAAAGTAATAAACAAAAATGATGATTAGCTTTACCATCGATAACAAGCAAGGCATCAATTCTCCCCCACAATAATGCGCTTATCATCAATGTAGAGATCAGGTACTTTGATGTACCCATAATGTTCGTTGACAGTGAGAGCTCGATAGATATACTCTTCTATGGCATCTACAAGCAAATGAAAGATCAAATGGATAAACCCCTCCAACAATACAAACATAGCCTTATAGTATTTGGAGGAGGTAGACTCATGCCTACCAAGGGAATAATTTCTCTTCCAATACGACTAGGCGACGACGAGCATATCACCACACAGCTCGTTGACTTCGTCGTCGTTAACTACTGGTCTCTATACAACGTTATCTTAAGCCAGCCGAGCATAACAAAGTTTAACATGCTTATTAACCAAAGGTACCTCAAAATGATGTTTATGACACCAACTAAAGTAGGTAAGGCCCAACGAGACTAGAAATTATATAGGTCCCTCTACCTCAAAGCTCAAACTAGAGGTAACATCATGAGCATAGAGTCCACCAATAACCCAACCCCAACATTACAAGGCAAGCCAGCTAAGAAGGCCGAAGAAATTCAATTACTTGATGCTCTAGGTATCATCACAAAAATTAGAGCAAAGCTACCCGCAAAAGAAAAAGAGGAGATCATAAAGTTCCTTGAAAACAACTTGGATGTGTTCGCATCTAGTCCAAAAGATATGATGTGCTTAGGAGCTTAATTGATCACTAAGGCTTACCATAGGGAAGGTAACCAATGTGTTCTTCGAAATATCAAAGAAAGAAGGAATGGATGGGTTGACAATCATGGTAGCTTCCGTGAAGCTACTTGTTGTCATACCTTGAAGTAACAGAGTTGTAATAGTCTCGCAGTGCAAACCATTCTAAGATAGAAGCAGTCCATACAACTGCTATCTTTGACATGATTTACATAAGGCATCTATAACTAATTCACTTTGAAGTAAATGGTTCATAAATAAATATGTTATTTACCTATGAAATTATAAAGAATATGTATTTACACTAAGATAATCTTAGTATATTACAAGATTTAGTAGCTTGATTATAATCTACTTTAGGAATGCATAAATTATTACTAAAAGCTTTAAAGATAAAATCCAAACTTATAAGTGAATCATATCCTCAGTTTTATATCCTCACTCCCTAAGATCTAGCAGTTGATAGCTTCAAAGTAAATATAAGCTACTTCCTAGCTAGCACCTAAAACAACGTCTATAGGAATGCGAGTCACCACAGCTCAATAAGTTGAGACGGAGACTCAAAACTATATGTCAATCACAAACACGGTTATCGACCAGATTAGTTAGATGCTATGTATGTACAAGTAAATGCCATCACATGACGTTGTCTGGCCGGTCGTGAGATTAGAGAAATTACACCCGCTCTAATTTGACTTGAGAAGTTTCTATTTAATACAACGGCTCACGACTAAACCCAGGCTTGTGCAATGGAGACATGGCTCCTCCTATGACTACCTTCAAACCATTGACTTCATTCTTACCGCAACCTCCTCACCTATTACTTAATTTGACTAAGGATGAAGAAGGAACCAATTATACTATTCAGTGCTATCCCTTTCAAAGAAGTTGGTATTCAGTCGAAGAACCCTGATATTTCCCCTAATGGGTTACTATGCATATTCGATTTAGAATTTTAAGTCATATATTTAATTAGGTCCTTATGGTGTTTAATTTTTTCAACAAATTGCACAAATATAAGCTAGGACAACAAATCAGAATCATACCATTAACTCAAAGACAAGCATATGCGTACAACTAATTATTTAACAAGCACAATCAAGTATAATTTCAAGCTTTCAAGTACTACAAATTAATATTTCAAAATACAGTAATGTATTAATCCCAACTTACCTGAACTCCTTGCTTGCTCACTCAAGGTATGACTCGTACAAGTTATTACCAATAATTCTTATAATACAAATATTGTTTTAGTACGTATATATAACTATCTTATATATAAACTTCATTCTATAGTTCTTTTATGTTATCTTTAGTTTATGATTTTAGTTTACTTAATTATTCAGGTTTTTAAGTCTCTTAAAGTTACTCCTAATTTAGGTTGAGTTTTGGTTCAATTTCGAAGTCAGTTTTTAAATTAGGTTTTTAACTCAATTTTCAATTAGGGATTTTATACATAAATCTTAGGAAATCATTCCGACCCATAATGTGAAATTAATTACATTATTTTTAGGTATCCTAAATATCGTTTGTGGTTCCTAACCAATGTTTTAGTCCGTACAGTACATCCTAATTCTAATTTAACTACCGAATTTAGTCCCAATGTAAGAAAATTTTATATTTTTTATATAATTACCTAAATTTATGTTTCATACCAGATTTAATATATTTTACTATTATTATTATATTATCCATTTTAACGTATTATTTTATAGTTATTATTATTCCAATTTCACATATTCTTAAAATTATTTATTAGACTTCATAACACCCCTAATAATCATATATAACACCCTAAATACCACAATTATCCTACCACATTAGATATGAGCACCTTAAAATACTTAATAATACTTTAAATCAATAATTATTCAATTAACTATTAATTAAACCCTAAAATCCCTAATTATATATATATATATATATTTTAAAGGCCTAAAAAACACTTAAAAATTTTGAAAATTAATTTTTGAAAAAGGGTTTTATATCACTACTCTATATGCTCTAACTAGCGTATATAAAAATTTTGAGTTCAAAATTGCATTCTTAAGGTTATTTATTTCTAGCTCGAAATATATTTGGTTTTATGCGGTTTCTCAAGGACCATATATTTACATGTATAATTAAATCTAACCAACATTTTTCCTTAAATCTAGATATAATAAAACATTATAATAATAAAATTCATAATTTTCTAGATAAAATTAGAAATTTTAATAAATTACACAAAATTAAGTTATAATCAAACTCACTAAGCTGTTGGAATTCTGGCTACTAGTAGTGGCCCTAAGTATGTTAGCAGGTCTAGGTGGTAGGTGTAGGGTGTAGGGTGTAGGGTATGGTGGTGGTGGTGGTTCAGTTCCAATTGGTGGTAAGTTGTGGGTTTAACTTAAATGTCTTAATTACACAGATTTTTTGTAAATTTTATAATTAAACCCTAACCTTCACTCTTTTGATTCTCTCTAATTTTTTAACACTCTTAACTAGCCAATTGAGCTTTTAAAAAACTTTGGGTATTTATGGTATTGCATAGATATTTTTTTCTCATTAATTTGAGTTAACATTGGCCTTATCTTATCCTTTTCCACTTTCTATTTGTTAAATTTTGATTGGTTAATTTTGTTTCCTCAATTTCCAAGCTATTACGACCACTTTTTGGACATTTTGTCATCTTTTTTTATTTTTCTTTAATTATTTAGTATTATTTTAGCATTGTCGAGCCTGATTTTTCGGTTTCTTTCATTTAAAATTAATTTTCCCATTTCCGATTAATACTAAACTCTAACCCATTTAACATTAATCCTCGACTAAAGAAATTGGAAAATTTCGGTTTCTTATTTAGGAAAAAATTTTGGAGTCATCACCCGAACAAAGTCGAGAAAAGAAAAAAAACCGTAATCAATTGGGTGGATTGATTACGATTTGGCTATCGGTCTTTGATTTCAATTTAAATGAAGAACTAGAAGGTTTCGAGTTCGGGGGCTAACCTATTAAACCCTTACGGGGGTGCTACTATTTATTTATCAAAATTAGGATTATTCTTTTAATTATAACATTTTTAAAGAAAAAATAAATATATAATAAAAAAATAAAAAAAAAGAACATAAGTTTCTACAGATTTTATCGTCGCCTCGGAGGTACCTATGTACTCGCTAGCCAGGATCAGACGATCATAGTTTTTTCAAAAAAACTTTAATATGTTAGTTTATTTTAACTTAAAAAATTGTCACCTTTACGTTTTTTTAAAAAAAAATTAAAGAAAATTCTAAAATGGTCCTAATTCTTGAATATTTATTTTATGAAAACTCTCTGAAACGTCATAGTTTTGAAATGAGTTAATTATTATTATTTTTATTTCTGAAAAATAAGTTTTCCTAAATAAGAAATTCTAAAAAACCTAATGCCTAAAAATTTTCTACACTATGATGTATATATATATATTTACTATTAAACAACTACTAAACAAACCTACACAAATAAATAAGATATATTTATTTAAAAAAAAAAATTAGAATCTGAACCTTGAATTAGCTATGCGCAATATGTGAGGAGACGTGAATTACAATAGAGTTTGGTGGAGATAGTAATGTAGACTATCGTTGTTAGCCTGCGTATGATCGGCTTGTTCAATCAATGATCGGTGAAGTGGCGTGGGTGTGATCTACAGTGGGTTCGTGTGTGCGACTGTACGGAAAAGTATAGCCGATCGGTGAGGATCTACAGTAGGTTGTTCGGTGTTATCAAGCAAGTGCAGCGGCGAGGAAATTGTGCGCTGTGCGTGGTATGTGCTGTGCAATGTAGTCCAGTGAGCGTGGACGTTGCCACTACTATCCTCGACGTCAGTAGTTGATCGGTGGAGAGCGTTAGGTTGTGGATTTGATCCCGTTGAGCTGCTGTGATCATGTTCGATCTTGATGTACTGTTACCCGTAAGCGAGTAGTGGGTATCAGTAGAATTGTGCTGTGTTGTGTGTGATCAGTGTGGAGTTACTGAAGTACAGTAGTGGTGGAGGGCGTTTAGACGTGTACTATAATATCCTTGTTGATGTGATCCTGTGCGTGTGTTTTTATACGTGAATTGGGATGGCGTTAGGTGATCGGGCGAAGCTGGACAGGGGTTGTTCTTGGATTTTAATGCTGAATTTGATGTCTATTGCAGTGAAGGACAGTGGACATGCAATGCGGTCGTAGGGAGAGCTGATCATCGGCTGTTTGCAGTGAGGGTCTCATGGGGGATCGGTGGCTTGTCAATCAATATGCTTGGGATTTGGTCGGATGTACAGCGTACACAGAATCAGTATTAGTTGAAGATGAAAACTAGTTTTTTTCCTTATTGGCAAGTGTATAAATTTACAAACCCAAAATAAATCACATCCAATCGTATCCATTTATTTCTATTGTATCTGATTTGATAATAATTAAACTAGATTTAAATTAATTCAAATCCGATTTCATAAAATCAAACTAGATTCAAATGATTTTAATTAAATATGAATCTCGTGCGTTCAACTCGCTTCTTTTTGTAAAAATAAAAAGATTGAAATAAAAGACACCAAGTATCTTGGTGAGATTCGAACCCAAGACCTCAAATTAAATCCAATCTAATACTCCAATGCTTATCCGTTAAGCCGTTAGCCTACGACTTGACATTCATTACAATTAAATTATACTTAAACCATGCAACTCTCTAAAATAATTTTTTTTAACTAAACTAAGCTAAACTAAAGCTATTTATTCCTAATATAAGTTACTTCCTAAAAATCTACGAAATTTTTATAATTTTTCCTTTTCTTGTTTTTTTGGGTATTTTCATCATTTGTTAATTTTTATTATTTTTATCTTTTATTATTATATTTTTTTTTATTTTTAAATTAGGACCCTAAAAAAAATAAAAAAAATTAGGATTACAAAGAAACAAAAAATTAGGTGTCTACAAGCATATTTTAGGTATTTTAAGTAATTTCACATATTTCTACCTACATGTAAGTTCATATATAGTACAAATAAATATTTCTAAATATTATTTATATTATTTCATGATTTTTAGTTTGCATGTAATTTATTTCTATCAATTCGTTAGTTATCGAAACTTGTTTTATACGTTTTCAATAAATAATGAATAATATACATATAATTCAATGTTATTTTATTTAATTATTTATTTTCCTAAATTCAAACTCACCGGATCACTTTTACTAATATTTCTAGCTTTGTCATCAAATTTGAGTTAGATCAAACAATTTGCTTAATTGCCTTAAATTTTACGAACCAAACCCTGAGTAGCTGATTGCAGGGCTTATACTTATCGAATATAATGCACCAACAAATACGATACAACTTAGTATTTCTCCTAATATGACATACAAGCTAATTATAAGGTCTACTCACCATTAATCTCGAACTACCTGATGTGCTTAGGAGCTTAGTTAATCACTATGACTTACCGTAGAGCATAGTAACCAAGTAGATCCTTTGAGATATTGAAGAAAAAGGAAATGGGTTGGTAAATACAATAGCTTCTGTAAAGCTGTTCTTCAAATATGGTGTACCGAGGAACACAACATGACTTAGTATTTCACTTAATATAAAGTACAAGTAAATATTAAGGTTCACTCACCACTAATCTTGAGCTATTTAGTAAGATTAGATAACAGTGCGAAATGAATGTACTTAGAGAATAGTGTCTCGCAAGAATAAGAATATTCATTAATAATATGGTGTAAGATAATTTCAATTACAAAAGATAAGGGACTATTTATAGTAAGTCTTTAAGGCAACAATATAATAATGAAAATTACATAGAAGATAATGTATAAGAGAGATTCCTAGTATATGCGAAATGGGTAAATATGACAAAGAACAAGAAGGCATATAGTACAAATGTAAAAAAAGTAAAGGATAGGTGGCGGCCTATTAATCGATTCATGTCTTGGGATCTTGAGGCATTGTGGCTGAACTAAGCTGACTTTAAGGCTGTTGTTGTTGAGTTGTATTGAAAGTTATCAAGATGATTGGGTGAAGTTGCAACTTAATAGGAAGGAAAAGGAGAGTTTGATGTATATGGACCTCTAACTTAGCACTCAACAGGTTAACCTCAGCATTTGGTAGGTTAGTGACTAGGTAGGAATCTGAATAGAGCAGAGTGTCTCCAAGTTAGGGCCTTGAGGAGTTCTTCCATAACTTTTCCATGTATTGGAGTTTGTCCTCAGTAGGTTGAGAAGATGGGATCCTTCTCGTAAGAGATTGTAAGCCTCGAAGGTGAGCTTAGGTAAGGGGCCTGAAGGTCCCCACTCCATTAGCTCCTCGGGGTTATTGAAGATTTGCCCTCAAATCTTAATCTTTTTCTTCTTCTTTTGGTGCATAAGGCGTCAAGTTGGTGATGTTGAAAGTTGAAGACACTCTGTATCCTTTGGGTAATTCTAGATAATAAGCGATGTCATTGATGTGTCAAAGGATTTTGAAAAGGCCATCTGAACTAAGAGATAACTTGTTTATTCTCTTCCTTGGGAATTACTCCTTGCTAAGGTAAATCCATATAAGGTCTCCTAGGCTATAAATAATTTGCCTTTTACCTTGGTTCCCTTGCTCTCTTTGTTGGTCCACTCTCTTAGTTAATTGCTCAGCAACTTTCTGATGTAGTTTCTGAAACTCTTTGACGCACTGCAGACTTGACTAACTTTCTCCTTGAGAGGTTGAGTTGGTAATCATGTCCAAAGGTAAGTTCGGATTAAGTCTGAAGATGACTTCAAAAAGCGATCTTCTTGTCGAGTTATGAGTAGAGCAATTGTAAGCAAACTTGATGATGGGTAAGCATAGATCCTAATCATGTAAATTCTCCCCAATAGTGGCTCGAAGGAGGTTATCTACTGTTTTATTCACAACCTCTATTTGGATGTCTGTCTGTAGATGGTAAGAAGTACCGAACACGAGCTTAATGCTGAGCTTCTTCCATAGGGTTTGCTAGAAGAAGCTCTTAAACTTCGAATCATGATTTGACACAATACTTCTTGGGATACCATACAGTCGCTCAATCTCCTACAAAAAGAGGTTAACAATAAATAAAGCATCATTGATTTTGCGGCAATAGATGAAGTGGCTCATTTTGGTGAATCAATCGATCACCACCATAATAGAATCATGTTTCTGAGGTGTTCTAAGTAAGTTGAGCATGAAATCCATACTTAGATCTATCCATGGCCGTTCAAGTAAGGGCAGAGGTGTATATTCTCCATATGGTTCCATTCTTTCTTTAGCTCATTTGCACACCTTGCAAGGCTCCAATGCTCAAGAACCTTGCGTACATTCTTCATCATCCTAAGCTAATAGAAGTGTTCTTTCAATAGCTCAATGGTTCTATTTTTGCCAAAATGGCTAGCTACCCCAACATGGGCTTCCCATACAAGTAATTCCCTAGCATAACTACTTAACACACAGATTTGTCTTCCTTTCATAAAAAATCCTTAGTTCAAGTAGAATCCATCCACTACTCTTCCAACATTGCACTTGGCCACTAAGGGTTCGAAATACAAACCATGTTCATATTTGTTAGGTAGAGTACCAAACCTAAGTATTTTAGCCTGTAATGTCGTGATAAGAATATGTTGATGAGAAAGGGTGTTAGCCATTGATACGGATCCCATGGGTGAACACACGAAAACCAGTATCACATGAAAACCAATGGGTGGGTCTAAGTTGTGAGATGGCTCCAAAAATAAATGATAGTTAAGGGTTTTAGCGAATTTGTGAGCTATTTAATCGAATACGACACACCAGCTAGATTCTACATGACTTAGGACTTGCCAGATGTAATGCACCAGTTTGAATGATAGGATTGCCTACTATAATTCTTGCTAAAGGGATTGATAAGGGCTAGTAAAAAAAAAGCTTTCCAAAAGAAAAGACTTAAAGGTTTTTCGTTAATTGTTCAAAATCTCCCTAAAACCTTATACAATTCTTGCTAAAAGGATTGATAAAAACTAGTAAAAAAGAGCTTTCCAAGAGAAAAAACTCAAATGTTTTTCATTAATTGTTCAAAATCTCCCTAAAACCCTATACAAGTATCCTATTTATACAAAAGGAGTAAAGTTGTAAATAAAATGACTAAAAGGATACCCTAATGGTATTATAGTAATTACAAATGAAACATGAATGATAACTAAGGGAAAATACAAGAAATGGGAAATCCAAATAATATAAGTAAAATGGTAGCTGAACAAGATTTTTGAATGATGGGCTGATGTTTGATTTCGAAGAGCTGTTGGAGATTAAGAGCTGTGATCTAGGCAAACCTGATTCTAGATGACTTGTCTTATCCAAGTTGATCTGATATGTCGATAGATGACCTAATATGACTAAGGCCGACTTTGTATGGCTAGATCGACCTGATATGGCAATAGCCAAGCTAACATAACAATGGCTAACCTTGTAGGGCCAAGCTGATCTAGTATGGACGTGGCCGACTTATTTGATATAACCTAGTACGACCGAGTTAATATGGAATAACTGGGTAGTCTCATCATGACCAAGTAGATCTTAGCCAAACAGACTCTATCAAGTAAATAGATTTCGGTAAAGTAGAGTAGGGCATACTTAACATAATAGTACAAACCTAACAGAGCAGGGCAGGCTGTCCAATGCTGACATAGCTTATAAATAGGTCACCTATTCGTGCGAAGCTCACAAGCAAGCCTCCCATGTGGTCTGAAACTTAGCATGACATTAGGTTGGTACTTGGAATCCTATCAGCCATAGTGTTAGAACTTCCTTTCTTGTACTTGATGACGTAGCAAAAGGTTTCTAGGTACTTGACCCACTTGGCATGGCATTGGGAGAGTTTTTACTGTCTCTTGAGATGTTTGGGAGATTTATGGTTTGTATAGATAATAAACTCTCTTGACAGTAGATAGTGTTGTTAGTTTTGAAGTACTTAGACAAGGATGTAAAACTCTTTGTCATATGTTGAGTAATTCAGCATGGAAACTTTGAGCTTCTCACTAAAATATGCAACTAATTAGTTCTCTTGCACGAGAACAACTTTAATGTTGACTCTGGATGCACCACATTCTAACTCAAA
Source organism: Lumnitzera littorea (assembly GCA_024138015.1). Lineage (NCBI taxonomy): Eukaryota > Viridiplantae > Streptophyta > Magnoliopsida > Myrtales > Combretaceae > Lumnitzera > Lumnitzera littorea. The sequence goes on along the minus strand of JAMXBB010000011.1, from coordinate 62,047,671 downwards.
AACCTTGCTAAAATTAGGTAATATTAGCATTGGGGCAGAAGTTAACTTGGATTTTATCTCCTTAAAACTCTTTTGAGCTTTCTCGAACCATTTAAATTCAAAGTTCTTCCTTGTCAGCTTGGTTAGTAAGGTAGCTATGGAACTAAAGTTCTAAATGAATTTTTAATAAAACAAAGCTAGATCATGAAAACTCCTTATTTCGCTAACATTAGTCGGTATTGGTTATTCAAGAAGATCTCAGATCTTTTCATCATCAACTCCAATTCCTCCTCCAAAGATAACATGTCCAAGGAATACTACCTTGCTTTGATAGAATACGCATTTTTGCAAATTATTAAATAATCATTTAGTTCAGAGGATATCAAATACTAACTTTAAGTGCTTGACATGAGAATTGAGGTTGGCATTATATACTAAAATGTTGTTAAAATAAACCACAACACACTTTCCTATCAATGATTTCAAAACATGATTCATAAGTTACGTAGAGGTATTTGGCGTATTTGTAAGTCCAGAAGACATCAACATCTACTCGAATAGACCATCCTTCGTTTTGAAAGCAATATTCCACTCATCTCCTAATCTCATTCAGATCTGATGGTAACCCCTCTTTAGATTAATCTTTGAAAATATTCACGTACCATATAACTCATCAAGCATATCATCCAATCATGGGATCGGATATCAATACTTGATAGTGATCTTATTGATAGCTTGGCTATCGATGCACATTTGATAAAGGCATATTTTTCATGTTTTAAATGTGCAAATTAGATAAAATTAATATTGATTTTATAGAAATCATTAAGAAATGGTACTTAATTATTTTCATTTGAATATTTTAGGAATTGGAGGATTCAAAGTGGAAATACGAATGATTTAGAGGAGTTTTACGCAAAATGAACGAAGTCCGAATCAACAACTTACAATTTGGAATTCAATACAGTTGGCTTTGAAGCCTACATCATCGGCCTATCAATCGGCCTTCATTAAAAAGAAGCTTTACACGAGCCAACCCTAGTTTTTCTTATAAATAGTCTTATGTTTCACCGTTTAGAAGACTTTTGTTTTTCTTTTAGATACACACTTTCCTTAGACTTAGATAGTCATAGAACAATCATTAGATAGTTCTTGAAGAATTCTTCTATAGAATCGCTTGGATTATTGAGAAGATTTTACTTTTGCTGTAAAGACCAAGTTTTGGAGTTGTAATTGAAGTTTATCTTTTCCAATTATAGAATTAGTGACATCTATTTTAATTATATTTATGCAATTCTGTTAATTATTCATGCTTTCAATTATGAATTTCCCTGCAATTTCAATTAGTAGTTGTGCTTTTGTTTTAAATTGCATGGTTAGCTAAATTTATTTGTGGGAATTAATGAAACCCTAAATAGCTAAGATGATGATTGTGTTCGTATTATAGGATTAATAGATATATGGATGATTCATGATTGCAATTTCTATTGTTCAATTATAGTTGTTTAATTGATTATAATTGTTAAAAACCCTAGTGATACGGGAGTTGATATAGGATTTGTTAGAAATTCTTAGTTGATTTGATTAATTAATGTGGAAGCAGTATTAATTGAATTAATTAGAAATTGTCTAGAGATTAATGTAATGTTTGGTGATTGATTATTCACTAAGACATTAGGAATAATTGATTTAGGACATTAGACAATCATAGTATCTGGAGATATCTGATTGTAATTTAAAGTCCATTGTTAATTAGAGATGCAAGAGCTAACTGATTAATTAGGGGTTTAAATCCTTAAATTTTAAGGTATAATAATTTCACTTGAATGAACATATAGCTAATAATTTATATAACATGATAATAATTTGATTTGCATAATCTAAGGTGGATTCTATTTTTCCTACAATTCTTAATTGATTGCTTAGTTTTAGAAATTTTATAGTTATTTTCTTTTCAATAGTTTTATTATAGTTATTTGATTAGTTAATTTATTTTTTATTACCTGAATATTGATAAGAACTATCATAGGTTTAGTAATATTATAATCCTCGAGGGATTGACAACCTTACTTGCTCTGTGTTACTTGATTCTGATCTAGTATCCTTGCTAGAGTATTCACAATTCAATTTATATATATATAGTTTAAGCAAATCAACATTCTCTATAAGCCATCCTTCTTCGACACTAGGATAGCTAGCATGACATAAGGGCTTATGCTTTCTGTGACATATCCATGCTGGATCAACTTGTCAACTTGTTTCTTCAGCTTGGCTACTTGCTTAGGATTAAGTCCATAGGCAGGTCGGTTCGGTAAAGCAGCTTGATTAGCTGAAAACGTAAGTGTGTGAACTGATAAGTGTATCGGGTCGTGGAAGTAGTACAAACGATGAGTCAAGGTCGTATTCCATAGGGAGCTAGGTACTAAGTAATAAATTATTTAAGTTCTTCCTTAAGCTAAGCTATTGATAATTGAACCAAAAGTAAGTAAAAACTAAATAACAAGATGAACACCAAACCAAATGTTCTAACTGCACTATGAAGGTCTCGGGTTTAGGAGATAAAGAGGGATCAATTTAGGATTTGCACATCTACTCTCATTTGAATCAATATAATGTCTTAAATTGATATTTGAAATTGACTAAAATGGATTTAACTAAACTCACTAGAACTCGTCCACCTTCCGGAGTAGCGGAATTCTCATTATAGTATTAATTCATCTGTTAAGGCAATTTATCTATAATTATTGGGTAAATAATGATCCGCTCACACCGAAATTATTATTTTAGTTAGAAATATGATTTAAGTATATCCCTATAACTCGAACCATATTTCCAATCACATTAAGTGCGTGAGTTCATGAATTTAATTAAAACCTGTATATCCCTATGACGAACTTTTTCAAAAATTCAAACTATGTTTAACACGAGTTATTGAAATCCTCTTAGATATCCTATAACTCTATTTAGTTAAAAAGTAATGGCCAAGTACTAAATAACTAGACAATGAACATAATAGAAAAATATTCAAATATTCAACATCGATATTGGAATAATACATAAAACACATTAACTCAATAAATCTATTGATACAAAACCCAAATAAATTAAGTACAATATTACATCACAAAACTCAAATGAATTAAGATATATAAATTGAAATAATAAAAAAAAAACACCTCGGTTGGTATATTTAATCTTGAAACTCAATACAAAATCTGCAAATCTTGATTCATTTGAAACTCAGGGTAATTCTTTAGTGAACTAGAACAAAATGATTTAGAGTCCTGAAATTAAAAAAAACATAATGAAATAAAATAAAGATCAAAATTATGTTCTTCAATATTAAAACTATCTCTAAGTTGCCATTTAAACTCTCTATATTCAGCTATCATATCCTTTCTTTCTCTTGTCTCTACCGTCCTCCTTTTTGTATTCTTCTTATTTCCTCTACAACATGGGCCTGCTTCTTTCGCTAAAATAAATAGTAACCCATAAAAGATGACAAAGTCTACCTCACATGCAACAAGAGTCCTTCGAAATAAAATTCCATAAAGTTGCTATTTCTATGTGTAGGCCACTAAATATGACATTGGGCTAAAACTTCCTTAACGTTCATGGCCTACCCCTTTCTATTCTTTTGCTTCAATTCACTAAAGAGAAAAGAATATATAACCATTAACCTACTTTGTCCATATTGAAGCTCCTTATATGTGTGTTACCATATCGCTCCTTAATTACTCCGATACTTCATGGACTGACCATGTGTATAGGAACTTCCTTGGTTCTATAGTTTTCTATGAGATTGCAGCTCACTAGTCTCTTAACTTTTACTAATTTAAGTTAGAGCCTATAATAAAAACAGTTAAAAATGGAACTTTATAAGCTTCACTCAATATATAGATATAGAATGCAAATTTTTCTTCCTTGAATTTATTCTAGAGCTCAATTTGACTGGTTATTGAATTCTTCAAATAATGTATCGTTCTAATTATGTAGAGTTACTACTTTCAATCCTTGCTTTGTTTGTTGCTACTCCTGTCCATAAAGTCCATGACCTAGTCTAGTTGCTTCTCTTCAATTATTTGGCCACAGAGTTCATTAAATTGCAACTCAAGGATGACATAGCCTTATTATGCTATTGAAATTGTTTGCTGTAGCTATAGCTAAGCTAAATTTGGACTTGCTTAACATCAAGGCAGTAGCTTCACATTAGAGTCATTTTGCTATGAATTGTTGGAGATGTATGGCTTGTAATATGAAAAAAAAAAAATCAAAATGAATTCCTATAAACTCAAAATGTTGAATTGTTGTTCTATCTAGATGCGTGGGGTATTTAGTTGGCAGACTTCAAGCTATCCTCTGTTCAATCCTATGAGTTGTTACTGATATTGTTATGCTCAGTTCTTGTTCTTCAAGAGCTGTTCAGATCAGCTGCTCATTGCATGGAGTATTAGAACACCAAGTTGACTTAGTACAGCTAAAATTGGCTCGACTATTTGGATGAGCGTAGAGTGTTTTATTCAATTATGACAAAGGTTGTAATTGAAAGTTACAGCTACTATGTTTAATCTTCAATCAATTGGCCATGGAATTCATTAAGTTGCAGCTGCTGTGCTTAGTTGTAGAGTGCCATCGGGCTACTGATTTTTTAGGTGCTTAAACTGCTGTCTACTTGAGATGGAGTTACTGTTAGTGTGTTGGAGCACCAACTAAGCACTAGGTTTAGCATGCTCCTTGGCGTGTAGCTGCTGGAAGTGCTTAGTTGAAGTGTTCTGTTGTACAATTTAGTTCATTAATGTAGAGCTCTCGGATTAGTCATGGAATTGCTGAGTTGTGAACTAATTTGTCCTAAAAATGGAGCTTAAGCACAACTTGAAAAGAAACATAGGAACTGCTGCAATTTCCTTGGAATGTGAGTGGGGGTGCTTCTTTGAAGAACTTCTTAGCCTTTTAGCTATTGAATATGAGGTCTACGGCCTAGTTCTTTCAGTCACTCAAGAAGCTACTGCTTGGATTTCTCATAGAAAGCATCTTGTTTTTTCTTATATGCTACAAGGTGTTTAAGAGACTCAGTTCAGCTGCTGTAACATGTTATAGCTCGGTTATAACTTGTAGCACAATGGTTGGATTAGTTATGGAGTGAACTCAGTTTGTTGGTTGCTCAATTGCAGCTGTTACATAAAGGTTTTGCTTGGTCTTTTGAAGTTCAAGTTTGTCTATGATAAGCTCTATTTGATGTAAACTTAGTGCTTGGTTCAGCTTTAAAGCTCTCAAGTCTTGGAGCTGTTATTTGTGTAAACATTCTATTGTATGTGCTGTTGAAATTTCAAGATGGCTGGTACTTGATCAAGTTATGGAATTCCCAAGTTTAAGCAGCTGTTACTACAGGTTGATGTCATATGGTGGTGCTCACAAGCTGCTATTTAAATGTGCATCTTGCTTCATGGTTGCTATGAAATTTCCCCAAGTGAGTAAAGGCTCTCAGTTTCAAATCCCTAACTTAATCACTAGGCTGAAATATTTGTGACTCAATTCAATTCCCACTTGATGAAGAATTAGTGCACTTGAGGTGCACTTGAGGTTCACATGAGATGAAGAATTAGCTCAAGTCGGCAAGTTACTATAACCAAAGTTCATTGTTGTCCCCAATCTCCTTTTCTCCAAATGAGTTCCTAGGTCTAGTTATGATTGCTTCAATTGGTTGCTGCCATCATCTGGAGTCCTCGGCTTGCTATTATTCTTGGATAACAGCTGGTTGGGTTTGGTGTACTTGGAAAATTTGCTACAAAAATAGCAACATGGAGAGAGCTAATAAGGTCATTTTAATGAAAACCAAGCATAAGCAACCGATTTAAGTGTATACCCTTGTGAACATGGTCAAATAGCTAATTAGATGATTCTTTCTTTTATAAATTACATAAACTCACATATAAAAAGACATATAATCATGATATGAATACATGAGTTTATAATAGTTATTTAAGTCATATTTTGATCCATTTTCTTACTATTTATGCAATTGACTAAGAAAATTACATTTTTCATAATTTCTAAGCATAACTCACAATAAAAACACTATGAAATGCATAAATGTACAGTAATTAAGTGAAGATAAATGTGCAATTTTACACATTTATCACAGCTCTAAGCTAGAGGTCAATGCAATGCTCTATACCTTTGACAGGGGGTAATTCTGTCAACAACTTGGCAGGTAATACTCCAACTTTCTTTAACTCTAGTAGTCTTTTGACCAATAAGAGTAGATACTCTTCTTTCTTAGCATCTTTGGAAAATTGAGCTCGGAAAATCACTAAGGACTTCCTCTGCAGCGATCTAGTAATCTTCTCTTACGACTCCTAGACCTCTTTGGGGCTCATTAGGGTCAATATAACGTTCTTCCTATCCTTTTGGAGCATGTAGGTGTTTCTATGCCCATCATTGAGTACCATAAGATCATAGAGCCATACTCGACCTAGCAGTATGTATGAAGCACACATAGGTAAGATGTTGCATAGCACCTCATCTTTTATCTGTTAGCAATAATGATCTACATTCTGACGTGCTTAGCAATATGTAGACCTCTCTTCTCATTAAGCTAATGAATCTTATAGGGCTTAGGGTGAAGACAGGTTAGCAACTTCAAAGCCTTTAGCACGCCTTATGCTATCATATTGGTATAACTTCCTCCATTGATGATCACAACACATAGGTTGCCATTTACTCGACAATTCGTGTGATGGAGGTTCTCTCTCTATTCATTCTCTTCAATAATAAAGGTATTGAGTGATCAACGCACAACCATGCAGTATTCTCTCAATTTAGGTCAGATCTAGGCGTCAGAATCTTCTTGAAACTTGACTAATAGGTGATTGACATCTACCTCTTCTTCACTAGCACTCTTTACTTCAAATTAGGGCTTGTCTCCTTTAATGGTCATGATGCGTCGGTTCAGACATTGACCATCCACTTGTCCAAAGCCAAGATACTTGAAGCACTTAATTTCTCGGGTCTTTTATCCTAAGCTCTAACCTTGGTCCTTCTTGACATCAAGCCCCTCAACCTTAGTCTTACCTCAGCCATCATCAGGTCTACTCAACATTTGACCTCAACAAGTGACCTTAGAACTATATTGAGCTTATTCGTATCTAAGTTGGCTCAGCATACCAATTTAGCTCGATAAGGTAGGTTAACTACTCTATGCTTAGTTAAGCTGATTTTTTCCTTTGCCTTTTAACCTTTTATGCTACTCAGATTATCTCATCTAGATTTCTTAGTCTTTGCACTTCCATTATATTACCAATGTCGGACCTTAGTCTAGAAATGAACTTGGCTATTGTCTGCGCTTTCGGCACATTAACATCACAATGGATCATCGGTAGCTAGAACTCTCAAACATACCCATCTATAGATCAACTACCTTGCTTAAGTTCTGAAAGACATGGGAAGGTGTCATGCTTATAATGTTCTAACACAAATTTACTCCCCAAAACTCTTCATCTCATTGTAAGTTTGGATTTCACATTGGGTTTGTTGATGTACATTTTGCAATTTCCTCCACTACATGCTGTATACCTAGAAAATTCTAAAGTAGCCACTCAAATACACACAATATGTTCATAATCGTAGAAGTCAAATATCTTCTCAATCTTCTCCTCTTAGTTTAGGTAGTTATTAGCACTACCAAACCAATTAAAGCTCGGAACTGCACTTTAAGATGTTTTGCTCCTCTAAGAGCTTGGAGCTCATGCTCTTTGAGTCTGTCATACTGTTCTTCCTCCTCCCCATACTCTTCAACTTTATCCAACTCAAGTCTCCTCCTTATAAGCCTCTCAACATGTCAGGGTAGAGCTGAGTTCACATTAACAGCTTCTAATGCTCTATGCTCAACTACTTGTCTTCTTAGTCTGTCTCTTACATCTTGGCCTAATTCATTAACTCCCTCTTAAGGCCTAGTTTCTACTATCCTTTGTACTAATACAATTAAGTTGGCTATAATAACAGTAAGGTATTGCACTTACTCGTCAGTAGTTCTCGGGGTCTATTGGGTAACACAACCGTAACCATAAGCATCACTCTTGGCATCATTAACCTCTCCTTGAATACTAGGATTTGACATTCTCACTATAGAACTTCAAGAAGTGCATTACTTAATAGAAGATTTCACACAACTTTAATAATATGATATCACATAATGACTTAAGAACTTGCTTTATTTTTCCACTAGAGAATAAAGTATAATAGAACACACACTATAACAAGAAGCAACTATTATAATACTTAGTTTTTCATTGTAACCATAAGCTTTGATACTAGGATTATATGATGTGTCTAAAAGTTCAGTTAATCACTAGGGCTTACTGTAAAGGATAATAATTAGGTAGATCCTTTGAGATATCGAAGAAAAAGGAAATGGGTTAGCAAACACAACATATTCCGTAAAGCTACTCTCTAAATATGATGTTTTGAGGAATATAACACAACTTAGATTTCACTTGATATGATGCATAAGCTAATATTAATGTTTACTCATAACTAATCTCAAGTTATTCGACAAGATTAGCTAAGAATACAAAAAGGATGTACTCGAAGAATAGTGTCTTGCAAGAATAAGAATATTTATTAATAATATAGTGTAAGATGATTTTGGCTACAAAAGATAACGAACTATTTATAATAAGTCTTTAGGGCAACAATACAATAATGGAAATTACACAGAAGATAATGTATAAGAGAGATTCCTAATATATGTGAAAAGGGTAAATATGACAAAGAGCAAAAAGAAATATAGTATAATTGTTAGAAAAGTAAGGGATAGGTGGTGACCTGTCAATGGGTTTATGTTTTGGGATTTACGGGCATTGTGGTTGAACTGAACTAATGTTAGGGCTGCTATTGTTAAGCTGCGCTGAAAGTTACCAAGGTGATTGGGTAAAGCAGCAACTTAGTAAGATGGAAAAGGAGAGTTCGATGTACAAGGATCTCGACCTCAATACTCACTAGGTCGGAGACTAGGTAAAAGTTAAAATTGAGCAAAGTGTGTCCAAGCTGGGACCATAGGGAGCTCTTCTACAATTCTTCCATGTATAGGAGCTCATCCTCCATAGGTTGAGAAGACAGGATCCTTCTCGTGAGAGATTGTAAACTTCAAAGGCAAGCTTAGGTGAGGGGTCTAAAGGTTGGCACTTTATCATTACAAGGCAAGATTAGATAAGATTGTAATGTTGTCTCTTAGAGGAGGTATCTTATAAGAACAGGGAAAAAATATGTAATGTTTGTATTGATCAAAAGCTGATTATCTGCAACTATAATTGAGGGACTATTCATAGTAAGTCCCTTAGGGTAACAATACAATAATGGAAATTACATAGAGGATAATGTATGAAACAGATTCTTAGTACATGTGAAAATGGTAAATGATTACCTTTAATTAGAGTTACCGAGTTTTACAATTCATAAACTTATATTCTATCTTTAACTTGATTTAGCAGGCAATTGTACCTATCGTTTTATAGCATGAATGAGTACAGGGTTGTCTCTATTAGGGAAAGGATTGAAACACTAGTACCAATTATTCTTCCTATTAACTAGCGACCAAATTTATTAAGTGATGAAAAGATTCAATTATCTAATTTACTAGCTAAACTATACTAATCCACAACAACTTTTATCCAACACAAATGCTACAAAAAGTATTAACACTACAATGATTAACATACAGACTTGCTTCACCACTTAGTATGATATTATCAATATGGCTTTTATCCTAGTACTTGTTATCTACGGAAAATTATAGGTATATAAGCATTCTTCTCATAACTACTTACATCTAATCCTAATTGTGTCTATTAAAATCTCCTATGAATTAATAGCCAATTCGGATCACATTAATGTTATGTTAATTTATTGATTTCTTTAAGAATGCAGTAACTTTCCTAATAATATCTCTATTATCAAGAATAAATTGTTCTAATGAATCAAATCTATTCAATAGAATTGTCTCTCGACATATTCTACTAAAATTTGGCCTAAGACAATGTCGTTTATTACACTGTACTTAGATTAATTAAGTACAACTCATTAGGAATAACAACATTAGGAAACTACTATTTCATGCACTTGATCATATTAAGTTGATGTAGCAAGTCCTAGACTGTACACACATGACGAAGAAACAAAACATATCAACAAAATGCAGAATTAACAAAGAAAGTAACGTAAGACAAGTAAAAGAATACAACACTGTTTGAATTCCATTGTAGAAATCTTTATAACAAATGAATGATGAATTCCCATTGCCTCTCTTAAGTAATTTTGGGGAAAAAAAACGATACAACACTTAGAAAACTATACTAAAAATGGGAACACAATGGTATAAAGATGGATTATTAGGTGTTGGTTAGTGTTCTCTACCTTTTGATCTAATATTATTTCTTCTCTTCTCTGATGTTTCTCTCTTTTTTGATCTGGTCTCCTCTTCTATCTCTTTATCGTGATATATTTATACTTGACTTGTCAAAAGACTCGAATTATACCACTTTAAGACACTGTCTCATGTTAAGACATCTTCCATGTACTGGTTCATGTGAAAAAGTTAAAAAAGAATAGTTATGTCCATTTTCATCACGCTCGTAACTCAGGAAGTGATAGTCTTGAAAAACAAGATTCAACATTAATCATGGTCATGGTGGTAGATGTAAACTCCTCATCGCTTTATTACAACTTATCACACTGGTGATTAAGGGCGTGATCATCTTCTTACTATGCAATCATGGCCATGATTGACATGGGGATCATCAGCACTTCCTTAATCATGCTCGTGATAAAGGGTGTGATTAGTGCTAGCCATTCCAATCCTTCATTATCATACCTATGATTGAGTGAATCTTGATTTTACTTCAAGTTTTTTTTTCTCCTCACGGTTGTGATTACCTTAAAATTCTTTGTTCTTGTGTAAATTTCATCCCCTTGCTTATGATTCATTTGAAACCAATACATTGTACAATTAAATACTAAAATCTTAAGAATTGAATCATAATTATGAATAATTTATGTCCAAATATACCTTGAAAGTGTAGAGTAATTTACACTTATTAGTAAATATGACAAATAACAAAAGGGAATATAGTACAAATGTTAGAAAAGTGAAGGATATGTGGCAACTCGTCAATGGGTGTGCATTTTGGAATCTTGGGGCATTGTGGCTAAACTGAGATGATGTTGGGGTTACTGTTGCTGAGCTGCGCTAAAGGTTATCGAGGTGATTGAATGAGGCTACAACTCGATAGGGTAAGATAGGAGAGCTCGACGTATAGGGACCTTAGCCTTAACGCTTGGCAGGTCGACACTGGAGTTCTCGATATCTAAGTAAAAGATGGAGTAGATCAACGTATGTCTGATCAAAGTATTCTAAGTGTTTGCTATCTGGCCTTCTTTGTAAATGAGTATGTTAGGGTTGAGCTAAGCGACTAGGATTTTCATAGTTAGGCCCTATAAGCCTCTAAGTTTGGCTTGAGTGAGGGGTTTAGAGGTTAGTACTACATCAAGATATGCTTGGAATCATAAACATTCCTAAGGCTACTCCTTATCTTAACGTAGATCCCACAGTACGACCTATTGAACAAAATAAGCGACGCTTTGCCCTAAAGTACTAGGTCGTAATTGAGCAGGAGGTTCGGCTACTCCTACAAGCCGGATTCATAAAACCAGAAAGGTATCCAACTTAGCTTGCAAACATCGTCCTAATTAAGAAAGCCTATGATAAATGGAGGATGTGCATTGATTATACTATCCTAGTGTCGAGCTTCCTTCGTAGTGTTTGCCATAAGAAGCTTGGAAACTTTGAATCACAATCTAAGATGATACTTCTCGAAACGCTATGCAACCGCATAATCTCCTACAAAAAGAGATTAATAACAAATAAAACATCGTTAGTTTTGTGGCAAGGGATGAAGTGGCTCACTTTGTTGAACTAATTGACCACCATCATAATTGATGCAAACCGTGACCAAGAACAAATAAGGCCGATCATTGAATGGGTCCAAGCTTGTAGAAAGCTCAAAATGGAACTGGTGGGGAATGTATAAGATGATAATTATGAATGAAGAAGTAAGTAAAACACATTAACAGCTTTAGAGAATATGATGCACTAATGAAACTTCCAAGGACTCACTATACAATTTAATATGACGCACAAATCGGTCCAATGAGGTTACTTCCTACCTAGCCTTGCTCAAGGGTTAGGATAAGAGTAATACTGAGAGTAAACAGAGTGTTTATACAATGAAGAAAATACAATAATATATTAATCGTAATTTGAATTCTAATTCTAATTCTAGCTACAAGTATAAGGGTATTTATATCTATTAGTTAAGGCAACTTGCCCAAAAAAAGGAAAAGACAAAAAGGGCATTTCCTAAGAAAGTAATGTACAAGATAGAAAAGGTAAAAATGAATATACAAGGAAAACAATCATTGGTGCAATAGATTCTACACATGATACTGTACATGTGACGATGCTACATTAGCAAGGCTGTTAGAAGATGCGAATAAAAAAGTATGAATAGCTTGCTTATCCAAGCAAGGGTAGCTTAGTCAATCCAGAGTCTCTTTATCTTGGCTTCTCGGTAAGGAAGATGCTGAGTGATTGGATGACTCGGGTGCGAGTGAGTATTCTTCAATTCAGCGTACTATAGAGAGATGGGTAATCATTTGAATCGACATGAAGAGTGACTCGGCCTCGACAAGAAAGTACTCGGCTTAGGTAGGGGTTGGTTGGAACAAGAAGATTCATCTTGCCAGTCCTTTTAATCCTTGGGCTCAATTGCAGGTTAGTGGTTTAGTAGCTTGATTCCCATCATTCTCTTCGAGTTATTTTGGATTTGGGATCAAATCCGAATGGTCTTTGTTCAGTTCTCCGTCAAGGTGATACGGATTAAGGTCAACAATGTTAAAGGCATCAGAAACCCCATAATCCTTGGGTAATTCCAATCTGTAGGCATTATCATTGATCTTCTAAAGGATTTTGAAAGGTCCTTTAACTCTTGCAAATAATTTGTTCCTCCTCTTGTTTGAGAACCGTTCCTTATTGAAGTGTAGCCATACCAAGTCTCTTGGCTAGAATTGTTTAATCATCCTACCCTTTATCTTCTCTTATATTCTGCTGGCTGCTTAGTCGATGTACCGAGTGACTTTGTCATAAATGTACTGAAGGGATTGTGCTTTAACCTTCGCATCAGGGTCCTCTTGCATGGGTACAGGTATAGAGGTGTAATCGAAGGGCAACTCATGATTAAAACCATAGACCACTTTGAAGGGAGTTTGCTTAGTGGTGTCATGCACCATTCGATTGTAGGCGCACTCAACTACTAGTAAGCAAGCGTCCCAATCAACCAAGTTCTTTTCCATTACAGCTCAGAGCAATGATCCCAAAGTACGATTAACCACCTCTGTTTGGCTATCAATTTGGAGGTGACAGGAAGTACTGAATAATAGTTTGGTCCCCATCCGGCACCATAAGGTCCTTTAGAAGTAGCTTAAGAACTTTAGATCCCTGTCAAAGATTACACTTCTTGGCATGCCATGTAACCGTACAATCTCCTGCAAGAAAAGAGAAGCAATAATTGAAGCATCATTAGTTTTTGAGCAAGGCACGAAGTATGTCATTTTGCTGAATTGATCAACGACGACCATTATAGAATCTTTGCCTCGGGTAGTTCGAAAATAAAGTCCATGCTTAATTCAGTCTATGGCTTCATCGGAATAGGTAAAGGCATTGCTTTCCCTTGCTCGGCTTGGCACTTAGCCCTCTTGCATATAACACAGTTTTCGACAACTCGATGCACATCTCTCCTCATTCTTGGCCAGAAGAAGTGACCATTCAACAATTCACAGGTCCTTCTTTTTCCAAAATGTCCAAAGAGTCTTTCATTGTGGGCTTTCCTGATCAATAGTTGCTACAGTGAACAAGTTGGCACACACAATTTTCCACCTCGGAGCAAGTAGCCATTCTCTATATAATACTCATCCACTATCCTTCCATTAGCGCATTGCATGATTATATGTCCAAAGTATAGATCCTTAGAATACTACTCTTTAATATTTGCAAACCCAAACAGTTTAGCCTGTAGTTTGGTTAAAAGCGCATGTCTCCTTGAAAGAGCATCTACAACTACGTTGCTCTTTTGCTACTTTATTTAATCACAAAATTGAATCCTTTAAGAAATTCAGCCCATATCACCTGCCGCTTTGATAACTTCGTCTGATTTCGGAGGTACCTCAGAGATTCATGATCAATGTAGATGACAAACTCTTTTAGCAATAGATAATATTTCCATACTTGCAGTGCTTAGATTAGTGCCAAGAGTTCTTTGTCATACATGGAGTAATTCAATTGTGGTCTTCTAAGTTTTTCATTGTAAAAGGCAATGGGTCGGGCTTCCTACGTTAGGACAATGTCTATTCCAATGCCCAATGTGTCACATTCTAGCTCAAATATTCTTTTAAAGTTAGGTAGAACCAACACCGAGGTAGAGGTCAACCTTTCTTTTATCTCGGTAAAGCTCTTCTCCTCCCTTTCTCCCCATCGAAAGTCGGTGTTTTTCTTTGTTAGTTTAGTAAGTGGTGCGGCAAGGGTGCTAAAATTCTTGATGAATCGTTTATAGAACGAAGTCAGTCTATGGATAATAGGACTCGGTAACTCTACAATTGCTCAGATCTTCTCATCATCTACTTTTAAGCTGCCGTTGTTGACTACGTAGCCCAAGAATACCACTTTCTCCTCGAAAAAGCAACACATTTTGAGATTGCTGAATAGTCTCTCAGTACAGAGGATATCTAATGCTTCTCGAAGATGTTTATAGTAACTCAGCATATCGGCACTATAGACTAATATATCATTAAAGTACATCACGACACACTTTCTAATTAGATGTCTTAACACGTAGTTCATCAATCGTATGAAAGTGCTCGGGGCATTCGACTAGCGAAATGGCATGACCATCTACTCATAGAGTCTATGCCAAGTTTTGAACGCAGTCTTCCATTCGTCTCCTTGCCTCATGCGAATCTGATGGTATCCAGACTTAAGATCAATTTTGTTGAAAATCTTAGCTCCACTCAATTCATCCAACATATCTTCCAACCTTGGGATAGGATACTTGTACTTGATAGTAATCTTGTTCATGGTGTGGCTATCTACACATATTTACCAAGTTCCATCCTTCTTCAATACTAAAGGGCTGGTACAATGCAAGGGTTAAGGCTTTCCTTTACATATCCTCTCTCTAGCAACTCATTAAGTTGTCGTTGGAGCTCAACAACCTGTTTGGGATCCATTCGATGGCGGGCTTATTCGGTAATGTAGCACTAGGTAATAAGTTAATGCAGTGCTTTATGCCTCGAGTTGGGGGCAACCTCTTAGGTAACTGTTTTGGGAATAAAGCGGCATACTTGTCCAGTAACTCTTTGATTTCTTAGGGTAGTTCACCCCACTCCTGCATTTCTAATAAGTGCTTGACTAACATGAAGGTCGGCTCTTCAGCATTGATGGCTTCTCAAAGCTTAGCTCTACTCATCACCAGAGCCTTCTTCAATCCGTGAGCAAGTTTTGTCTGTAACTTGTTAACTTCTCTTAGCGACATCGGGTTTAGTGTGATCTTCTGGTCATCCTTCTTGAACATGTACATGTTCTTATAGCTATTATGGATAACTCTTCTATCAAATAACCACAGTCTACCTAGTAATACGTGAGAAGCACACATGGGCAGTACACCGCAGAGAATCTAGTATGAGTAATTCACTATAGTGATCGGCAGTAGTATTTGCTGAGTAGTATGTAATGCTCTTTTCTCACTTAACCTATGCAACTTATACAACCTCAAATGTACAATAGTTGGCAACTTCAGCTTTGAAACAAGATCAATTGATGCCATATTAGTGTAGCTTCCACTATCTACGATGAGGATGCACACCTAATCATTCACTTTACAGGTGCTATGGTGCAAATTCTCTCTTTGCTCCTCCTCTTATGAGGGTTCTATGTTCATAGTGCATTGGACAACCATGAGTAACTTATCCAAGTCTTCAGCAAATACGTCTTTCTCAATCAGTTCTTTCTTGGCATTTTCTTTCTTGGTAGAGATCTCCTCCTCCTTAGGTTTCTCATCTGTACTGTCTACTTTTAGCTTCGAGGTGTCTTCCTTAATGACCATTGTCCTTAGTTTGAACACTAAGTAGCCCTATGTCCGAATCCTTATCACTTGAAGCACTTGATCTGGTTCATTTTCCTGCTAAACCCTTGCCGCTTCTCATAAGTTCGGGTTGGCACTTTACCATCAAGTTAGCTTTTTTGCTCAGCTTAGACATCAATCTTTTAGTTCGGCTTGGTACTCGATTAAGCTCGGTGGCTTACCTGTTTAGGTTGGCTAGTCAGCATCCTAGTCATTAGTCAGCTCCTCCTTTGCCTTTTTACTTGCTAGGCAATTTTAATAACTTCATCTATTGTGTCAAATCGTTAGAGCTCCACAATGTCTTGAATGTCTTCTCTTAACCAAATAATGAATCTTAAGATTGTTTTGGTTGGTGTTTCCTCCACTTTGCTAGGATCATAAGCATTTGAAATTCTTGAATATACTCATCAACAGTCTGGCCTCCTTATTTCAGCTCTGAAGCTGAGTGAAAGTATCTTGAAGATAAGTTTCTGGCACAAATTTGTTATGAGTATTCTCTTCATCTCGGGCCAAGTATTAATCTCTCGGTAGCCCTCTCATCTCTTTATGTTCTACAAAATTCTTCCACCACATGGTGGCATATCCGGAGAACTCAACAGTAGTAATTTTCACTTTCTCATAATCCTCATATTAATAATAATAATAAACATGCTCCACCGTCCCTTTCCACTCTAAATATTCATCAACATTCCTAGATCCATTGAAGCTTGGAATCCAAAGCTTCACATGGTCACATGCTCTAGGGACTCATATACGTTCTTCTTCAAAATACTCTTCCTTGTCCTCTTCATTAAGCTTTCTTAGGTCTATCTTTTGCCTTATTTGTCTACCTACTCATCTACCTTAAACTGGTTGAGTTAGGTTTTAACTTCTAACAAGTTGAGTAGCTTGTGGGGCATTTTGCATAGCCTCAATCGATTGGCAAGACAATGTATGAATAGCTTGGGTCAAATCTACCAAGAGGTTAGCCACTTCATCAAAGCTCTTGTCAATGCTTTTAGGTATTCCTTGAGACTGTTATCCATAGTGGATAACTCTATTATTGTCATCTCCGATACCAACATTCATACTTGAGTTTGTCATTTTCTTCACAGATTCAAAGTTCAAATAAACACTTTAGGAAATTAATAGCTAGCAAACACAGCAGCTAAAATGAATATAGTAACTTGCTTTGTTTTACACATGCAAAACAAAGTATAAACAAAACTTTAGAAAAACCACCAACTCAAACAAAACCTCATCTCTGATACCAAGATGATGCGAACCGTAACCAAGAGCAAACAAAGTCGGTCATTGAATGAGTTTAAGCTTGCAGAAAGCTCAAAATAGAAGTGGTAGGGAACGTATGGGATGATAATTACGAATGAAGAAGTAAGCAAAACCCATGAATAGCTCTAGAAGATGTGATACACCAATGGAACTTTCGAAGACTCACGATATAATTCAATATGACACACAAATTGGTTCGATAAGGTTACTAGCCACATAACCTTGCTCAAAGGTTAGGATAAGAGTTATGCCAAGAGTAAGCAAACAGTGTTTACACGAGGAAAAAAACACAATAATGTATTAATGGTAATCTGAATTCTAATTCTAGCTACAAGTACAAGGGTATTTATACCCATAAGTTATGACAACTTGCCTAAAAAAAGGAAAAGACAAAAAGGGCATTACTTAAAGAAGTAATGTATAAGATACAAAGAGTTAAAATGAATATATAAGGAAAATAATCATTGGTATAATGGATTCTACACATGATACTGTATACGTGACGATGCTACATTAGTAAAGCTGTTAGAAGATGTGAACAAAAAAGTACAAACAACTTGCTTGTTTGAGCAAGGGTGGCTTAGTCAGTCTGGAGTCTGTTAGAAGATGCTAAATGATTAGACGACTCAAGCTCGAGTGAGTATTCTTCAATTTAGCACACTATAGAGAGATATGTAGTCATTCGGCTCAGCATGAATGGTGACTCGACAAAGAAGTACTCAACCTCAGTAGGGGTCGACTGAAATAGGAGGATTCATTTTGTTAGTCCTTCTAGTCCTCAGGCTTGACTGTAGGTTAGTAGTCCAGTAGCCTGATTCCCATCAATAATAGAGTCATGTTTTCAAAGCGTTCTCAGTAGGTCGAGCATGAAATCCATGCTTAGATCAATCCATGGCCATTCAAGTATAACATAGGTGTATATTCTTCATATGGCTCCTTTCTTCCTTTAGCTCGCTTACCTACTTTGCAATGTTCAAGAACCTTGCATACATCCTTTATTGTCCTAAGATAATAGAAATGTCCTTTCAATAGTTTAGCAGTTCTCTTTCCACCAAAACAGCCGACTAAGCCCCCAGCATGGGCTTTTTGAATAAGTAATTTCCTGACAAAATTGATCAATACACATACTTGTTTTCCTTTTGTCAAAAACCCTTGACTCAGGTAGAATCCATCTACTACTCCTCTAACATTACACTTGGCTACCGAGAGTTAAAAGTATAGATCATGTTCATATTGAACAATTTGGGTACCAAACTTGAGTACTCTAACCTATAATGTTGTAATAAGAACATGCTGATGAGAAAGGGTGTCGACCCATTTAACATAACGTTGAGAGCGTTTTTATTAGCCTCGAAGGTGTTTAAGGGACTCGTAGTTCGTATAGAAAATAAACTCTCTCGGTAGCAAATAATGTTGCCAGTTTTGAAAAACTCCGGTAAAGGCATAAATCTTTATCATACATTGAGTAATTCAGAGCGGCACCTTTGAGCTTCTCATTCAAAAATGCAATAAGTTAACATTCTTACATAACTTTAAAAACTTTCTCAAAGTCTGATAGTGTAAGTACCAAGGCAAAGGTCAACTTACTCTTAATCTCATAAAAATTGCTCTGAGCCTTCTCGGACCATTTGAATTCAAAGTTCTTTCAAATTAGCTTGGTTAATGGGGCAGTTATGGAACTAAAGTTCTAAATAAATCTTTGATAAAACAAAGCTAAACCATGAAAACTCCTCATTTCAACAACACTGGTCGATGTCGGCCATTTGAGAATAGCTTAGACTTCTCATCATCAACCTTAATATCTCTTCCAAAGACAACATATCCGAGGAATATTATCTCTCTCTAATAGAACACACATTTCTTCAAATTATCGGACAGTCATTCAACTCAAAGAATATCAAATACTAATCTTAAGTGTTCGAGGTGAGAGTTAAGGTTGACACTATATATTAAGATATCGTCAAAATAGATCACAATACAATTACCTATCAAGGTCCTCAAGACATGATTCATAAGTCACATGAAGATGCTTGGTGCGTTGGTAAGTCTAAATGGCATTACCAACCACTTAAATAAACTGTCTTTGTTTTGAAAGCAATCTTCCACTCATCTCTGAGTCTCATTCTAATTTGGTGGTAGTCATTCTTTAGATCAACATTTGAAAATATCTACACACCATGCAACTTATCTAGCATATCATCCGATCGTAGGATTGGATATCAGTACTTGATAGTGATCCTATTGATAGCTTGACTATCAATGTATATTCTCCATGAGCTATCTTTCTTTGGTGTTAGGATAGTTGGTATGATATGGGGGTTTATGTTTTCTCTGACATACCCACGCTCAATTAACTTGTCAACTTGTCTCTTTAGCTTGGTTGCTTGCTTAGGATTGAGCCTATAGGTAAGTTGATTAGGTAAGACAACTCTAGGCTAGAGGTCAATGCAATGTTCTATACCTTTGAGAGGGGGTAAACCTCTTAGCAGCTCGATAGGAAATAGGTTGGTGTGTCAAGCCTGATTTTTTGCTAGTTTTTGTTATTTTCCTTAACCCAATCAATAGTAAACCCTAACTCATTTAATACTAACCCTCAACTAGGAGTTAAGAAAAACTTGGTTTTTAAATGTATTTTGAAAATTCTTAAAGTCACCACCTGATTAGAGTTAAGGAAAAAAGTAGGTTAGGTTAAATCAATTGGATGGATCGATTTAACCTAAACAATGGTCTACTTGAAAAATCGATTTAAAAAAAAAAAGGTTTTGAAAACTAAAGACCAAGTCCAGGGGCTAATCTTTTTAAACCCTTATGGGTACCACTTTTAACTTTTCGAAATTAGATTTTATCTTTTAAAAATTTACCATCTTGAGATTTCTATTTCTATTTTACAAAAATAACAAATCATATCACATGCACCTAAGTTAATCAAATTCATTATTTACAAAAGATAGAAAAAGAAAATTTTTCATATTTTAAGTTGCCTTGTAATTACATATGAGTGTCTATGTACCCGCTATTCAGAATTAGACTTCCGTAGTTCGTTTAATAAAACTTTAGGTAGGTAAGTTAATTTTAACTTCTAAAAATGTTAGGCTTATGTTTTTAATCTGGTTCAAGCTATTTTAAAGAAAATTGTCTAAAAGGATCCTAAACTTGATTTATTATTTTGAAAATTCTACAAATGGTCCTAATTTTGAAGAGGGTCTATTTTATTTTATTTTATTATTAAAAAAAAAGAAGGTTTTCTAAGTGGTAAAACATTTATTTTATCTTTGCTTATTTTATTCTATTTTATTATTTATTTATGTTCTAACTAAGAAAATAAAAATAACTAAAATAAAATAAAAGAAACTAACTTCCCTATGTTCATCCTTCTTCCTCTTTTTTTTTTCTTTTGGTTACAATTACAATTATAATAAATTAAAAAAAAATATAAATTCGAAAAAACAAAACCAGACCAAATGAGTTGGGCGTGCAAATCTTGGAGTAAGGTCATTGAGTTGGACTTGGAGCGTAGATTGGATCACTGGTTCGCGTTAGATCTTATACCAAGAAGGAGCAATGGATTATCAAAGGGTGCTTCAAGCGGTTGTAGGTGTAAAAACAAGCAGGGAAGAGGTTATTTATGACTTTTGCACTAGATTTGGTAGAGGGGGTAGAGAGCATGCCTTCGTGAGTGGTGGTCGTTTGGTAGTTCATTAGAGGCAGGTGGTTGTAGTCGGGTGTTGGATAGCCCTAGTGGGGGTTGCTAGGTGCAAGAAGGAAGTTTGGTATTGGATTTTAGGGTACAAGGAGTTTAGCCATAAGGTCGATTTGTGCCGAAAGTGGTAATATGTGGTGATTTAAGAGTAGGGACCACTATGAGTTAGGGTTTGTGTGGTAGAGGGTGGTAGAGTGGCTAGGCGCTACAACTAGGGGCGAGAGGGACTGGGTTTGAGGGAGCTTAGGGTGGTGAGTGTCATAGTGGTGGTAGGTTCGTTCAAAAGTGACTAGAGAGTGTGTGAAATGTAGAGAAAGAGAGGGATGATACGGTTAGGGGATGTAGAGAGAGAGAGTACATGTGGGGTGCGATTAAGAGTGTTTTTGTGATTGAGCGATGCTAAAAACAAATCCCCAATGCCTAATTTATAGCAAACAAACTTCACATTAGCATGATAAGTTCAAATCTATCCTTAAATTTGAAATAAAAAATTAATAGGTTTTTCTTTTTCTTGATTTGATTTTAATTTAATTTCACTTGATATCAGCTAAAATGGATGGTCAAATATGATCCCTTGATACTTGTTTTTGTCCAAAATATACATTAGAAGCTTCGAATTTCAATGAGGAATTAGAATCAAGCTTAGTCAACTCTAGTACTTAAAAGCTTGAATTAAATTTTTTTCGATATTTTGATGCTTAACACATGAATTTGGATGTGTTCTTAGACTCCATCCAAAGTGTTCCAAGTCTACTTTGTGATTTTATCATTAATTTAGTGAAATCACAAAGAAAATTGGATAAAAAATGGCCTTGAAGTGAGCTGTCTAGTTTGTTCTTGCTCGAGAAAATAAAGAAAGAATAAGAGAGTACTAGAAAGAGAAGGAAAGGGGTACTGACGTGGCGCCAATGGCATCATGCTACGTGTCCCAATAAGATACGTGGTAGAGATGCCAATGTGTCGTGGTGCTATGTAGATAACGTGGCTGATGTGGCGCCATGTTAACTCGTGACCTAACCACGAAGTGCCACGTGTCATAAACAAATATGTAGCCCAATGGCATTCCAACACATGGCAGGTGTGTTTTGTGAAGAAAAATAAAAGTCACTTTGTAAGATTAAAAAGCAAAACCTCTAGTTCCAATGCCATGTTAAGTTAAAGTGTGTTATCATCAAGCTATTGGCTTGTGCGTTATCCATACATGCAATCAAATTGCATGTATGGACTAGATTAGTTTATACTAGATTTAAATCTAAGCCTAAGCCTAAAATCCCTTTACCCTCTTTATTTTTTAAGATCTAAAAAATACTAAGGCTAAATTAAAAAAATTTATTTATTTTTAATGTTTTAATCTTCTACTTTTTGTGATTTTTCCTAAATTTTCTATTATATATATATATATATGGCCTTTTCCTAAATTAAGACCCTTCACCTTATCTTAAAATTTTTAAATTACAGGGAATTAAAAATGGGATGTCTACAACTATCTTTCTTTGTGATGAAGTTTGAGTAAAACTTTGTCACAAAAACAAAAAGAGACACTATTCTTGCCTTGGGAATGAAATTGCCTTAAGTAGCCTATAAATAGCCAGCTATCCTAAGTATGGTCCACTAGAGATTTGGTGAATGAAAGAGAAGGTGCTTTAAGAGCCAATTGAGACAAAAAAGTGAGTTGTTTTTTTAAAAGGGTATAGTGTTCTAGGAGCTGGCTAAAAAAAATCGGTTTAAAACTTAGTAGTGCTCTTCTAAGTTAACTAACCTAGGTGAACAGGTGAAGCGCTCTTTAAGCTAGCTAAAACCTTAAATAAGAACCTAGTTGTGCACCTATGAGCTAACTAACTTAGGCAAATGGGTGAAACGCTCCTTGAGTTAGCTAAAACCCTAAATGAGAACCTAGTCGTGCTCTTATGAGCTGATTAACCTAGGTGAACTGGTGAAATGCTTTTTTAGTTAGCTAAAACCTTAAATGAGAACTTGGTTATGCCCTTATGAGCCGACTAACCTAGATGAATGAGCAAAGCACTCCTTAAGCTAACTAAAACCCTAAATGAGAACCTAGTTGTGTCCCTATGAGCTAACTAACCTAAGTAAATGAGTGAAGTACTCTTTGAGCTGGCTAAAACCTTCAATGAGAACTTGGTCGTGCCCTTATGAGCTGACTAACCTAGGCGAACCCATAAAGCGCTCCTTAAGCTAGCTAAAACTCTAAATGAGAACCAAGTTATGCCCCTATAAGCTAACTAACCTAGGTGAGAGCATCTCTAAGGAACTAGTTACCTTAAATTAGAATAGATTTGGAAAACTTGGAAGTGCTCCTTTGAGTTGATTATCTCAGGTGAAAGGGTGAAAGGCTCTTTAAGTTGGTTAAGACTCTAAATAAGAACCTGGTTGTGCTCCTTTAAGTTGACTAACATAAGCAGAAGCATCTCTAAGGGATTAGCAACCCTAAATTGGAATCGATTTGGACAACGTGGAAGTACTCCTCTAAACTGACTATCCTAAGTGAAGGGGGAAGTACTCCTTGAGCTGGTTAAGACCTTAAATGAGAACTTGGTTATGCTTCGTTGAGTTGACTAACTTAGGTGGGAGTATCTCTAAGGGACTAACTATCCTAAATTGGAATCGATTTGGAAAACCTGGAAGTGCTTCTCTAAGCTAACTATCCTAAGCGAAAGGGCGAAGCGTTTCTTTAAATGGCTAAGACCTTAGATTTGAACTTAGTTGTGCTTCTCTAAGCTGACTAACCCAGACAGGAGTGTCTTTAAGGGACTAGCAATCCTAAATTGGAATCGATTTGGAAAGCTTGGAAGTACTCCTCTAAGTTGACTATCTTAGGTGAAAGGGCAAAGTGCTCCTTTAGCTAGTTAAGACCCTAAATGAGAACCTAGTTGTACTCCTTTGAACTGACTTAGGTAAGAGTATCTCTAAAGGACTAGTAACCTTAAATTGGAATTGATTTGAAAAACTTGGAGGTGCTCTTTTGAGTTGACTATCTTAGGTGAAAGGGTGAAGCGCTCCTTGAGCTAACTAAGACCCAAAATAAGAACATGGTTATGCTCCTTTGAGTTGACTAACTTAGGCAGAAGCATCTCTAATGGACTAGCAACCCTAAATTGAAATTGATTTGGAAAACCTGGAAGTGCTCCTCCGACTTAACTATCCTAGGCAAAAAGGCAAAGTATTTCTTGAGTTAGTTAAGACCCTAAATGAGAACTTAGTTATGCTCCTCTAAGCTAACTAACCTAGGCAGGAACGTCTCTAAAGGACTAGCAATCCTAAATTGGAATCAATTTGGAAAACTTGGAAATGCTCCTTTGAGTTGACTATCCTAGGCGAAAGGATAAAGTGCTCTTTGAGCTGGCTAAGGTCCTAAATGAGAGCCTAGTCGTGCTCTTCTAAGTTGACTAAGCTAGGTAGAAGCATCTTTAAGGGACTACTAACTCTAAATTGAAATCGATTTGGAAAACCTAAAAGTACTCCTCCAAGCTGACTAACCTAAGAGAGAATATCTCTAAGGGATTAGTAATCTTAAATTGGAATAGATTTAGAAAACCTGAAAATGATCCTTTGAGCAAACTATCCTAAGCGAAAAGGTGAAGTGCTCTTTAACTTGGCTAAGACCCTAAATAAGAACTTGGTTATGTTCCTTTAAGCTGACTAACCTAGGTGGGAGCATCTCTAAGGGACTAGCAATCTTAAATTGGAATCGACTTAGAAAACCCAAAAGTGCTCCTTTAAGTTAACTATCTTAAGCAAAAGGGTAAAGCGCTTCTTAAACTGGCTAAGACTCTAAATGAGAACCTAGTTGTGCCCCTTTAAGCTGATTAACCTAGGCGGGAGCATCTTTAGGGTACTAGTAACCCTAAATAAGAATCAATTTAAGAAAACCCGATTGTGCTCCTTCAAGCTCTCTAACCTAAGCAAGAGCGTCTTTAAGAAGTTAGCAACCTTAAATGAAATTGATAAAGGGGAGTGCCCTATAAGCTTGCTAAAAAGATAGATTGGTGATGGAAAGCGCTCTACTGGCTCGCTAAAACCCTAAGAGAGAGGTTAGTAGGACAATGCTCTTATAAGCTTGCTATAACCCTAAAAGAAATTAGTAAAAGAAAGCATCCTGTGGGCTTGCTAAAACACTAAAAGAAATTGGTAAAGGGAAGCGCCTTATGAGCTCGCTAAAATCCTAAGGAAATTGGTAAAAGAAAGTACCCTATGGGCTCGTTAAAACACTGAAAGAAATTGGTAAAGGGAATACCCTATAGGCCTACAAAAAAGATAGATTGATGAAGGAAAGCGCTTTATGAGCTTATTAAAACACTAAAGAGAGATTAAGAAAGGGATAGTACTCTATGTGCTTACTAAAACCCTAAAAAAAAGATGAAAGATGGGACAACGCTTTAAGAGTTGGCTAGAACCCTAAAAACTAGTTGAAAAATGGGACAGTGCTCTATAAGTTGGCTAAGACCCTAAAAATAGATTAAAGATGGGATAGTGCTCTAAGAGTTGGCTAGAACCCTAAAAATGGATTGAAGATGGGATAGTACTCTAAGCGTTGGCTAGAATCCTAAAAAATGATGAAAGATGGGATGGTTAGCTAAGACCCTGAAGGAAAGTTGATGAAGGATTGACAAAGCAAAGCAAGGAAATGTAACCAATTTGAAAAATTTCTTGACTTGAAAAATATTTACAAAGAATTTGGTGAAAACCGTTTATGATAAAGAGGCATCAGGGATTAGATCCCTTAATTTAAAAAAAAGAAAATTAATGGACATCAAAAACTTCATCAGGAGGAATGACTTAAACTATTATAGTTAACTTTAAAAGGTGTGACCTCATTGAAGAAGGAAGTAGGTAATATGAATTGAAAACTTGGCCACTTGGGCTGACATGAACTTGAAAATGAATAAAAGACTTATAATAAGCCTTTACTCTCTCCCCCCCCCTCTCTCTCTCTCTCTCTTTTGAAAGTTTGCTAATGAGTATAAATTTTTATAACTATCTCTTTCCTTAGTAACCATGTAAGGTATGTCATATTCTCCTTAATCTTTGAAAATGTCCCCTGACCCTAATGCTAAGCTTCCTAGTGGGGCTTTGTAATTTTAAAAATTCTTTTCATAAGGAAAAGGTAATGCAGAAGACTTTCTTGTGTACTCTCAGTCCAGATTATATTCTTAACTACCGTTATAAAAATTATAATCCATTTTGTAGGTGATACGCTTTGATAAATCTATTAGGTCTTTTTTGGTCCAATATTATGAATTAGACTTTTGGACAAATGGTTTTAAGAGAACTGATGAGATGGCCTATTTTGAAAATTTTATTTATTCAACCCAGATGTATAAGTGAAGAACCTTTAGAAAAAAAAAAAAAACTAAAAGTGTACTTGCCCCAGTTTCGAAAATAATTATTATTAAAGATAAATTATCCTTTAAGATCAGAAAAGCTTTTATCAAGTGTAGGAGGTATTGTGAATGGGAAGGCCTTATGCTAGTGATTAAGGATGTGTAAATCAGTTTTGTGCTTTGTGATTTGAGATGGATATGTAAGGTTTATGTTTTTAGGTTAAGTATGAGATTCAAGGCTTTGTATTTTTTAGGCCTTCTTTAGTTGGGGTTTTTCTCTTACATAAAAGGTCAATTTTCAAACCTTTCTCCTTTTTTCTTCCTTTTTTTTTATTTCTTTTTATTTTTTTGTTGCCCTATTATTTCCATATTTATTACTTTGCCCCATTATTTCTTGCTCTTCTTTCTTTCCTTTGGCCTAGAAAGTGATTATCTATATTGTCAAGTTTTGTCTTTAAGAGATTTAAAGCCTTGAATCCATGGATTTCGAGTGTATGGGTTTAGATGAGGTATATGTAAGCTTGAGGTGTGTGAAAAGGAGTTGGCTCTTCTTCATTTCGAAGAAAAATAACTTATTAGAAATAAAATTTGTCTTTGAATTAACTAAAGTAAGCACAAACGAATTTTACTCTTCTAATCAATTACCCTAACCTCCAAATTGCCCCAATATAGGGTGATTCTTAACAGGGTTTAGATTTGAAAATTCTCCAAATTGGTCTAATGGGGTTAACGATTCGCTTAAACTGCATATATAAAAAATTAAATTGCAAATACTCCAATAAGTATACTAGGTCGGAATCAAGTAATATAGAGCAAGTAAGGTTGTTGATCTCTTGAGAACTATAATATTACTAAACTGATGATAGTTCTTATCATTATTCAAGCAATCAAAAATAAATTAACTAATCTAATAATTATACTAAACCTATTGAAAAGAAAATGACTATAAAATTTCTAAAACTAAACAATCAATTGAGTCTTATGGGAAAAACAGAATCCATCTTAGATTATACAAATCAAATTGTTATTATGTTATATAGATTATTAGCTATATGATTATTCAAATGAAATTATTATGCCTTAAAACTTAAGGATTGAAACCCCTAATTAATCAATCAGCTCCCGCATCTCCAATTAACAATGGACTCTAAATTACAATCATATATCTCCCGATACTATGATTGTCTAATGTCCTAAATCAATTATTTCTAATATCTTAGTGAATAATCAATTATCAAACATCGCATTAATCTCTAGATAATTTCTAATTAATTTAATTAATGCTGCTTTCACATTAATTAATCAAATTAACCAAGAATTTCTAACAAACGCTATATCAACTCCCATATCACTAGGGTTTCTAACAATTATAATCAATTAAACAACTATAATTGAAATAATAGAAATTGCAATCATGAATAATCCCTATATCTATTAATCCTATAACACGAACATGAACACAATCATCTTCTTAGCTATCTAGGGTTTCATCAATTCTTATAAATAAATTTAGCCAACCATGGAATTGGAAACAAAAGCGCAACTACTAATTGAAATTGCAAGGAAATTCATAATTGAAAGTATGAATAATTAACAGAATTGCATAAATATAATTAAAATAGATGTCAACAATTCTGCAATTAGAAAAGATAAACTTCAATTGCAACTCTAAAACTTGGGCTCCAAAGCAAAATCTTCTCAATAATTTAGGCGATTCCATAGAAGAATTCTTTAAGAACTATCTAATAACTATTCTACGACTCTCTAAGTCTAAGGAAAGTGTGTGTCTCCCAAAAAAAAAAAAAAAAACAAAGTCTTTTTAAATAGTGAAACATAAGGCTATTTATAAGAAAAACTAAGGTTAGCTCATGTAAAGCTTCTTTTTAATGAAGGCTGGCTAATAGGTAGGCGGCATAAACTTTAAGGTTGGCGGCGTAGACTCTAAAGGCCGCCGATGTAAGTATAGGCTGGCTATTTTGAATTCTAAATTGCAACGTGTTGATTCGAACTTCGTTCATTTGTGTAATGTCGAGCTTGATTTTTCAATTTTCTATTTAAAATTGATTTCCCCATTTTCGATTAATACTAAATCTTGACCCGTTTAATATTAATCATCGACTAAAGAAATCGAGAAATTTTGGTTTTTTTATTTATAAAAATTTTTGGAGTTATCACTCGATTTAGCAACCGATCTTCGATTTCAATTTAATACAAACTAGAGGAATCCGAATTCGGGGGTTAACCTATTAAATCCTAACGGGTACCACCATCTATTTACCGACATTAGGATTATTCTTCTAATTATCTTTTTTAAAGAAAAAAATAAAATAATATAAAATAAAAAGAACCTATATTTCTATAGATTTTATTGTCACCCCGAATGTGCCTATATACCTGTTAGCCTAAATCAGACGATCGTAATTCTTTTTGAAGACTTTAGTGTATTGGTTTAATTTAATTTTGAAAATTGACCGAATTGAAGTGTTTAATTGATTCGGTTTACTAAAAAAATCTAAAGGGTCCTAACTTTTAGGTGACTTAAAAAAAAAACTCTCTAGAGCGTTATAATCTTTTTGCAAAAAATTTCTTTTTTATTAATTTTTATTCCTAAAAAAATAATTTTTTATGTGAGGATTCCTAGAAAATATAATGCTAAAGAATGCCTAAGCTAATAAAAAAAAATAGTTTTCTATACGAGTAACCCCTAAAAAAAAAACCTAGTCTAAAAGAATCTTAAGTTAATATATACACATATCTACCTAAATAAAATAACTCCATCAGGAAATAAACTTGATATAAAACTAATACTAAAAATTTCCTAACTAATATGCTCATATATACATATATGTATATATATATATATATATACCATGTTAAATAGCTAAGGACTAATACATAATAACATAATAATAATAAATGAATAAATAATAATTAATTGATTAACTAATTAATTAACAAATTGAAGGGAAACTAACCTGGGCTCGATTTCGGCTATGGCGTTGGAGAAGCTGCGTGCTTATGTGAGATTGCAAGCTTACAAACTTGCGACATGCTGCTGAATCGATACAGTAGTAGAGTGTCGCCTGTGAATAGTTCGTAGATCGGCATGCAACATGATAGTGTGCCTGGTGCGGTGAACGCGGTATACGACGGTGGTGTAGTGGTTGCTGATCATGCGTGGTGACTTGTTGTTCAGTAGGCGCGTAGTGTTTGTGCGTCGGGGACTTGACCAGCGATGTGTAGAGTTGATTGTTGGTGCTGTTGGTGGATGGTTAGTGAGGATTTTGAGCAGTGGGTGTTTGATCATAGAGTATATACTGATCGCTGCTGTAGATAGTGTGTTGCGTGTTGCGTAGAAGTGCTGCAACAGCGTGGGTGAAGCAGTATGGCATGCGATGTTTGGTAGTTGTGCCGAGTGTTACTGTTATGTGGAGTTGACAAAGAAGTGAAGACTACGGATTGGTTTGGAAGAATTGTTGTCGGTGTTGAAGTTTTGTTGGCCGTGTGTTCAGGTAAGAGTGGAGTGAGCGTGCGCAGTTGAATTGTGTGGTGAAGCTTAGAGGGGCGGTCGTGGTTGATTGCATGACAGCAAGGACTGTCAGGGGCGTTTAGGTGAGGCTCAATGCATGCGAGGGTGCTTGGTCCATGCGGATCGGTTGGTGAAGTGTGTGGCTGATTGTGTTTGGTTGTTGGCTGTAGGGGGCTTAGGGCTGTTGTTGCTGTCTGTTGGTGATATTGTAGATTGCCTAGCATTAGACTGATGTGGTTCTGTAGATGGAATTGTGAATGCATTGTGATGAATTCGTTAATGTGTGAACTGTGATTGGACTTGGATTGGCTGAAGAAGAAAAATTCTCTTTTCTTTTTAGCGTGACATGTATTTATAAACACAAAACAAATCACATCAAATCGTATCCATTTGTATCTATTATTTCTAATTTGATAAAAATTAAATTAGATATAAATCCTTTATATTAATCCAAATCTAATCTAATAAAAATCAAACTAGATTCAAATGATTTTGATTAATATAAATCCTGTGTGTTCAACTCACTTTTTTGTAAAAAATAATTAAAAAAAAACTCAAAATAAAAGACACTTAGGTATTTAGTGAGATTTGAACCCAAGATTTCAAGCCACCCCAATATCAATACCCCAATACTTATTTGTTAGGCTAATGGCCTGTGCTTTAATATTTAGTATAATTAAATTATATTTAAACTACATGACTCTAAAAAAATATTTATTTGAACTAACCTAAAACTAAAACTATTAACCTAAAAATAATTTACTTCCTAAAAATTTAAAAATCTTTATAACTTTTTTCTTTTCTCATTTTTTTAACATTTTCATCATTTGTCATTTTTTATTATTTTTATCCTTTATTATTTTTATTATTTTTGAGTTAAGACCCTATTTTTAAAAACTAAAACTATAATTACTAGGGGGCAAAAATCAAATGTCTACACGTAAAACTTCTCTAAATCGTCTGTATTTTCACTTTGAATCCTCCAATTCCTAAAATGTTTAAATGAAAATAATTAGGTACCATTTCTTAATGATTTCTATAAAATCAATAATAATTTTATCTAATTTGCACATTAAAACATGAAAAATATGCCTTTATTAGTTAACAAGAGATAATCGTGTTTGAGATTTGAAAATGAATGTCTAATTTCATTTTAATCTATGTATCATATTCAAAATGGCTCTCCTTTTAGAAATGAGTCCAAAATATCCTTACCATTCTGTGACTCAACTCTCAAAGTGTTGAGGGGTTATTGTATAGGATGAAGTTCGCTTCTTTTTATTTTAAACCTTTTAAAAGTGAGTTACCAAATCCTTAGGAAGGGATCTACATTTATTTGCCCCTAAGTGGAGATGGACTTTCCCCCTCAGTTTTCACAAAACATGCCCCAATTTGATACTTTTCATTCAATCTAAGTTCGAGATTTGACCTTGGGTTTTGACTTGGTTTAGGTACCCTGATGGGTTGGGGATTGTGTTTGGGTTAGCTACTTAAATAGGCCAAGAGTTAGTGTTTAAGGTTGGCTGCCTTAACGGGTTAAGTCGCTTCGTTTAGATTGGCTATCTTAACGGGCCAAGGGTTTGTGTTTGAGGTTGATTGCCTTAGTAAGCCAAGGGTTTAGGTTAAGTAACTTTTATTTGGGTTAGTTTCCTTAATGGACTAAGGGGCTCGTGTTTGGGTTGGTTGACTTAATGGGCCAAAGGCTTATGATTTTTCCTAAATTTTATATTATATATATTTTTCATTTTTTTGCCTTTTCCTAAATTAGGACCCTTTACCCTATCTTAAAAATTTTAGAATTATAGGAGAGCAAAAATAGGGTGTCTAAATGATGTATTTTTGGAGCAAGGTTTGTACCTCGGCAAGTAATGCTTTGACCTCCTTCATCTCAAGGAGTCTCCTAACTAATAGAAGCATAAACTCCTCTCTCTTAATATCTTTAGAAAATTGTGCTCGAGAAATCACTAAAGACTTCCTCTATAAAGATCTAAAGATCGTCTCATATGATTCTTAGACTTCGTTGGGGCTCATTGGAGTTAGTATAACCCTCTTTTCATCCTTTTGGAATATATAAGTGTTCCTATATCCATCATGGAGCACTTACATATCGAACAACTAAGGTTGGCTAAGAAGTATATGTAAGGCACACATAGGTAGGACATCACACAATACCTTATCATTATACCTGTTGTTGATAGTGATCAACACTTTGACTTGTTTGGTAATAAGTAGTCCTCCTGTCTTATTCAGCCAATGTATCTTGTATGGTCTAGGATGAGAACAGGTCAACAATTTCAAAGCCTTCACCATGCCTTATGTTATCACATTGGTATAACTCCCTTCATCGATGGTTACAGTACATAGGTTGCTGTTTACTTGGCAATTTGTATGAAAGAGGTTCTCTCTCTGTTCATTCTCCTCGGCAATAAAGGTATTGAGTGATCTTTGTTCAACCATACAATATTCTCCTAATTTAAGTTGGATCTAAGAGTCAGGATCTTCTTGAAACTCATCTAACAGATGATTAACATCTACCTTTTCTTCCTCTCCTTCACTAACACTCCCCACTTTGAACTGGGGCTTCTCTTCCTTAATGGTCATGATACACCTGTTCGAACATTGACTAGCCATGTGTCCAAAACCAAGGCACTTGAAACACTTGATTCCTTGGGTTTTCTATCTTAAGCTCTAACCTTGATCCTTCCTAACCTCAAGCTACTCGATCTTAGTCTTACCTTGATCATCATCAGGTCTATTTTGTACTTGACCTCAACGATTAACCTCGGAATTATACTAGGCTCAATCATATCATGGTCGACTCAGCATACCGGTTTTACCCAGCAAGCCAGGTTGGTTGATCTATACTCAACTAAGCTGATTTTGCCTTTGCCTTTGCCTTTGCCTTTTGACTCTTTGTGCCACTTAGATGGTCTCGTCCAGATTCTTAAGCCTTTGTACCTCTACTATATTACTAATCTCGTTCCTTAGTTAAAAAATGAACCTTACTACTGTCCACGCTTTGGGCTCATTAACATTATAACGAATTATTAGCAACTAAAATTCTTGGATATACTTATCAGCTGATCGGTTACCTTGTTTGAGTTCTTAGAGATGTCGAAAAGTGTCTTGCACATAGTATTCTAAAACAAATCAACTCTTCAAAACTCTGTTCATCTCATTCTCGATCAGTATTTCGTGTCAGGCTCATTGACATAGAGCATGTTACTTCTTCCACTACATTGTTGCATACCCAAAAAATTCTAAATCAACTACTCAAATATGCCCTGAGTCTTCTAATCATAGAAGTTAAATATCTTTTCAATCTTTTTGTTCCTAGTCCAAATAATCATCAGCACTATCGATCTTAGAGAAGTTCGGAACCTGCACTTTAATGTGTCTAGTTCTTTTCGGCGTATGGAGTTTGTGCTTATCAAATGTAGGGAACTATTCATCCTTATCCCCAATATCTTCCTCATCCTCAACTTCATCCAACTCAAGTTTTCGTCACATAGATCTTTTAGCTTGGATAGGTTACATTGGTGGCACATTCAAAGCACTAAGAGCTCAAATCTCCACACCATGTCCCCTTGATCTATCTTATATACCCTATCTTCATTCAACATTTCTTTTTGGTGGTCAATTTTCTATCAATCATCGTACAAATATGGCCAAGTTAGTAGCAAGGGTAGTGAAGTTCTATATCTATTCGTTAATGGTTCATGGGGTTTGTTGTTCAACACGTCCTTAACCAAGAGCATCACTCTCAAATCACCTATCTCTCCTTGCATACTAGGATTTGACATTCTCTTTCAATAAAAATTTAACTAGCTCTTATTTCGACAAAAGACTCCTTGCAACTTTACTAAATACGGTATCACATAGTAACTTAACACTTGCTCTTTTTTTCAATAGAGAAGCAAAGTACAATAGAACACGAGACTATAACAAGAAATAGTTATTACAATACTAAGCTGTTGGTTGTAACTTTAAGCTTTGATAATAAGATTATATGTTGCGCCTAAGAGCTTAGTTAATCACTAGGTCTTATCATAGGGAAGATTACCAATAGGTCCTTCAAAATATTGAAGAAAGAGGGAATGGATGGGTCGACAATCATCGTAGCTTCCATAAAGCTACTCGTTAGATATGATGCACCAACAAACACGACACGACTTACTACTTCACTTGATATGATACACCAGATAATTACTAAGGTTCACTTGCTACTAATCTTAAGCTACTTGATAAGATTAGATAATAGTGTAAGGTTGTTGCTTAGAGGGGGTATCTCATAAGAACAAGGAAGAAATATGCAATTTCTGTATTCATCAAAAGCCTATTGTCTATGGCTACAATTAAGGGACTATTTATAGTAAGTCCCTTAAGGTAATAATACAATAATGGAAATTACATAGAGGATAATGTATGAAAGAGATTCTTAGTGCATACAAAAAGGATAAATATGGCAAAGGACAAAAGGAATATAGTATAAATGTTAGAAAAGTGAAGGATAGGTGGCAACCTATTAATGGATGTACATTTTGGAATCTTAAGGCATTGTGGCTAAACTAAGTTAATGTTAAGGTTACTATTGTTAAGTCGTACTGAAGGCTGCTAAGGTAGTTAAGTGAGGTTGTAGCTCAATAGAGAGGGAGAGGAGACCTCGACATATAAAGACCTCGGCCTTAGTGCTTGGTAGGTCAGCACTAGAGTTCTTGGTATATGAGTGAATGATGGAGCCAATTGGTATGTGTCTAAGCAAAGCACTCAAAGTATCTACCATCTACCCTTCTTAGTAAATGAGCTTGTCAAGGCTAAGTTAAGTGACTAAGATTTTTGTAGCTAGGCCCTATAAGCCTTTAAGTCTGGCTTGGGTGAGGGGTCCAGATGTCGATACTCCATTAAGATATGCTTGGAATCATAAACATTCCTGAGGCTACTCATCACCTTAACGTAGATCCCAAAGTACAACTGGTCAAATAGAAGAAGCAGTACTTGGCCCCAGAGGGTTAAGTCACAATCGAGCAAGAGGTTTAGTTGCTCCTACAAGCTGGATTCATAAAACCAGAAAGGTATCTAACTTAGCTTGTGAAAATTGTCTTAATTAAGAGAGCTAATGGAAATGGCAAATGTGTGTTGATTACATCGATCTCAACAAGGCTTACCTAAAAGACTGTTCCCCTCTCCCTTGCATCGACTAACTCATCGATTCGACGTTTAGACATGTACTACTAAACTTCATGGACGCATATTTGGGCTACAACCAAATTCATATGGCCCCTCAAGATAAGGTCTACACATCGTTCGTCACTGACTTAGAAACCTATTGTTACACAGTCATGCCCTTCGGTTTGAAGAATATTAGTGCAACCTACAAAAGGCTTGTTACCTGCATCTTCAAGCCACAAATCAGTAAGAACATTGAAGTTTATATAGACGACATGATCATGAAAAGTAAAGTAGAAGATGCCACATTGAAGACCTCCACAAGACATTTTAAGCATTGCCTTACTATTAAATGAAGATGAATTGACAAAAATGTATGTTTAAGGTAGCATTGGGAAAATTCCTCGGCTTCATGGTCACCAAAAGAGTATTTAAGGCCAAGTTTGATAAAATCAAAGTAGTTCGAGACATGCAGCCTCTAAGAACCATAAACGAGGTACAATGCCTCATCAGCTGAATAGCTGCCTTGAATAGGTTCATGTCTAACAGTGCAGACAAGTGCTCGAAGTTCTTCAAACTATTGAAGAACCCATCTGAGTTCCAGTAGACTACTAAATGCCAGAAAGCTTTCAATAAACTTAAAGATTTCTTGGAGAGCCTACCAATGCTATCCAACCCTAGCCATTAACGACAAAGCATTATCGTCAATATCGGTCTAAACATAAGGGCGTGAGCACAAGCCTATCTATTATGTTATCCACATCCTACAAGGATCAGAGATAAGATATACTAAGGTCGAGAAGTTTCCCTTAGTAGTTGTCATCACTGCCTGAAAGCTCAGACCTTACTTTCAATTACACCCCATTGTGGTGCTAACTGATGAGCCATTAAGATTAATCCTCCAAAAGCCCGATGCTTTGGGTAAAATGATGAAATACTCCCTTAAGCTTAGCTCTCATAGATTTTAATATCGACCTCAATAAGAAATCAAAGTACAACTACTCGCTAATTTCATAACAAAGTATACTGGAGTGGATGAGCCATAACCCAAGCTTGCCATACTAATATGGACCCTTCATATCGATGGTCCCACTACTAGGGAGGGAGTAGGGTTGGCATAACAATATAAGGTTGATACGGTACAAAGATAATCTATGCCTTGAAATTCAGCTTCCCAAAAAACAATAATGAGGCTAAATATAAGCACTCATAGCTAGCTTGAGGATCACTGAAGACATTGGAGCGGAAAAATTAAACATTCACTTAGATTCAATGCTAGTAGTCCAATAGATAAAAGGGGATACAAGACAAAGGCGGAAACAATGGTTAAGTATCTACAAAGAGTCTAAGACTTACTCATCGACTTCACCTCATGGAAGGTGAACAAGATTCCCTAAGCAAAAAATGTAGAAGTAGATAGGCTATCTAGATTAACCTTGTTTATCGTCCCTATCCTCTATGACAACAATAAGCCACTCTTTATACAATATCTCCTCGAGCGAGGTATAGAGGCTGGGGCAAGAAGTCTTTAAGATATAAGCTGTAAACCTCAAACCCTACTAGATGGACTTGATTATAGAACGCTTGAAGACGAGATTCCTACCTAAAGACCGATTAGAGGCAAAGAAGTTGGCTTACGCCTCAGCCAGTTATACCTTCATTAATGATGTGCTGTAAAGGTAGGGATAGAGCATCCCTCTACTAAGATGCCTCAAGGAGGAAGGCACTCATGTTCTGGAAGAGCTTTATGCAAGAATATGCAGCAACCATATTCAGTCCCAGGTCCTATATATCTAGGCCTTTAGGTTAGGCTATTATTAGCCAACAATGAAGGAAGATGCTTGAGCCTTAGTACAAAGATATCATCAATGCTAGAAACATTCCCCAATCACTCATACCCTAAGCTCAAAACTGTATCCTCTGACAAGCCTATGGCCTTTCTCCTAGTAGGGATTGGACATCTTCAAACCCTTCCTTAAGGCATTGTTGAGCCAGCAGTTCATCTTAGTTGTAGTAGACTATTTCATTAAATGGGTAGAAGAATTGGTTGTAGCAACCATTACTACTTAGGCCATGGAAGGAGTCGTCCTCACCTATATACTCTCAAGCTTCGAAGTCCCCTATCGCCCAATCACTAATAATGGGAGACAGTTTAATAGCAACAAGTTCAAAGAATTTTGCAACAAGCATGGCATTAGATTCCACTACACTTCGGTAGCCTACCCGCAAACCAATGGTTAAGTAGAGGTAGTCAACAAGGTTATCTTGAACAATTTGAAGAAGAGGGTAGAGTGAGTTGGAGGAGGTTGGGCCAATGAACTCCTGAACATTCTTTGGGGATACTACACCACATACAGGACTTTCATTGGAGAGACTCCTTTTCATCTTACATTCGGAGTAGAAGTTATGCTAATAACTTAAGACCATATGTTCACAAAGTGTTATGTCATACTCTAAGGCATTTGTAACTACCTCAGTGTTCAATGAAAAGATGAGTTCTTTACACTTGTCTATGTTGTTCTCTTTTCTTATGCCTCTTACTTTCACTATGCCATAACCTTGGGTCAATTTTCATCCTTAAGAAGGATCCACAAGTTAGTATTTACATTGATATTGTAGGATCACCAAGTATAGCTTTACGCCAAGCCTTTTGCTACCTTGAGATAATTTTTATCCTTTAGAAGGATCGATAAATCAATACTTACGCTAACACAATAGATTACCGAGCACAGCCTCCTACCAAACCTTTCACTACCTTAGGTCAATTTTCATCTCTAGGAAGGATCCTTAAGTTAATACTCATATTGACATCGAAAGATCATTGAATACGGCCTCATGTTAAGCCACTCTGCCCTTATGTCGATTTTCTTCCCAAAGGAAGCACCCTTAATTAGTCTTTACACTGGCACCTTAGGAGCAATTGAGTGTTGTTCTATACCGAGCTCCCCTTAAGTCGATTCTTATCCCTAAGCACTTCATTAGAGTAGCTTCCTACTTTAACTCAATGTAATTAATGGCTAAGGACATAACACGATCCCATATCCCCCTCCTTTCCTCTTGGGCCAGTTCTAATCACCTAGCACTTTGCTCAATTTGGTCCATTTTCTAACTTGATTTGCGTAAGTATCAAAGGCTGAGTGCCACCTTACACAGTGTACCCTTCAAGTCAATTCTCATCCTTAATCGTAAACTGAAAAGCAATTCCGACTCTTACTTAATGGAATTCTTTACAACATAAGAAGTGATTAGGCCTAAGGTGAGCTAAGCTACTACCAAAGAAAAGAGTAGAAAAAAAGTAAAAAGCATAATAAAATTCGAAGAGAGTAGAAATAATAAAGGAAGCAAGGTTTTATTCACATACTTAAAGATTATTACAAGGCCTTACAAGTTGGCATACCAACCCCAGATGCATATAAGAAGAAATTAAAAATTACAAGCAAGTATGAGGCTACATCTTACACTACTACTTAGTACCATGTCTTACTAATTGCTCTCAACTTCAACTCTTGCTCAACTTGCTGCATTGTGACTAAATCCCTAAGTTTCAGCGAACTGAGGGCCACGTCTTTATAGTACTGGCAGCCTCAACTGCTTAAGGATGGTCCTCACTCCAACATAGTAAGTTGACCTTCGATCGAAGCAACCTAGAGAGATGGGGATAGTTAATCTAGCTAGTCCACCTAAAGTCTAAGGTAGGAAGGTCTCTGCTCCACCTAAATTTTTTGACCATCCACTAGAGTGACATAAGGGGGGACGAGAAATGATCTACTAACCTTACCTGAGCTGCCCGTAGAATAAACTAAAGGAATTGTGAAAGATAGGGCTTCAAGCTATCCCAAAGAGTTCCTCCGAGCTACCTTGGTAAAAAAAGTTAAGTAAGGAAAAGAGGCCTCCTCCGCTACCGTAGTTGCCATGGCCACTACCCCTTATACAAAAACTTAAGAGGTAGAGTCTAAAGGCTCCACCCAAAACATAATGCAGAGGAGCACCCCATGGTGAAGTTATCCTAGCAGATGGTAGGTTTACACTCGAGGTCACCCCATCATCCGGGCTTCATTGGATAATAAAAAAGGGAGGACCTAAAGGCCAGTGTACACCTCTCAATCACGAGTAGGGGGCTACCTTCCATGGCTGGGCAATTATTTGCACCTCATGATCATAATTTGATGGGAGACACCTAGGGAAGAAGCCTTTTAAGCTCATATGTCTTCTTCCTCACTCTGATTGACTTTAACTTGCTCATGGCTCAAACTAACTACGTACCAGCTCTCTACTCAAGCACATAAGAATGTTTACGAATGTTGGTTATAAGGAATGAAGCACTTACGTGCCCTTTATATAAGGGACCCAGTGCTCCGCCAGTCGTACATGTAGCTGCAATCTGACAGATTGAATGCTATAAGAAACCCAATCGGTCCCTTGGAAATCATCAATGCATTGTATAAGCATTAAATGCCTTCTAGAAAACACATTGCTTGAGACGGTTCGTATGCTAGACTTATGCTCTGCTGAAGGCGTAACCTAACATAGAGATTGCTTGATGTTAGGAAGATTTACCTAATAGGGTAGACCTACTTAGAAGATTTCATGACATCACTAGAGATACGCCTTAATTGACTCATAAGCCCTTAACAGTTTGCTTAATTAGGCGATCTCCATGCAAGCGCACCCAAGGCTAGACAAGATTTCATCTATCTAGCCATCCGAAGCTTTGCTCGACCAAATAAGCTAAAAGACTGAGTGAAAAAATGATAAAGTTATTTAGCCTACTGGAGGTGAAGTATTGAAAGAACTTAGTGTAGAAGAAACCAAAACATCTTATCAAGGGATGAATAGCCTCAAAAACTTGGTAATAAGAGCAAATATGAAAACAAAAAGAAGCAAAGCAATGAATGGAAGCAAAACAAGAGGGAAATATGTTCATTCACTTAGGAAAATCATTTACAAGATGAAAGGGGGAAAATGGTATGCCAAGCCCCCTTAACCTAGTTACAAAATAGAAAAATAAAAAAAGGGGGTGACTATTGCCTAAGAACAACATTAGAACAAATTAAGATAAGGTTGCTTCGATTTATTCGACAGCTACTTATCCCCCTGCCTTACTAATGCCTTCCTTACCTACAACCTCATCACCAACTCCCCCAATAGACCCCTCCGAATATAGCCCATCCTCTTCATCTCTAACAGCGTCCTCGGGTTAGTTTAACCAGTTGAGGTAGGATAGGTCCCCCTCAAGAAACAACCCATAAACTTGCTTCCTCACCTCTTTAGCAATATTGAACCTGATAGATGTAAGGGTCTTCTCCACTAATAAGTCATCAAGGGTCTCCATGAAGATCCACCGTTTTACCTCATCAGATAATCCCTTCCCCCTTAGCAACTTTACCTCTCTTCGAGCAAAATTATCTTGAGCTCCTTGCAACTCCCCATTCTTAGCCTTTAGCTTTGCCTCTAGCTTTATAACCTCACCCTTAGCGGCTTCAATAGATGCCTAGGCTTCCTTTAGATTACCTTCCATCTGCTTAAACCTGTTCTTCAATTCTCAATGCCAGTACTTTAAGTCCTTGAATGCAGTAGCCAGGTCATCGAGTGCCCTCTTCTCTTCTCCTAGCACCTTACGAAGCTTCTCCATTTCAGCCTTCGCCTAGCCCCTCTTAATGGGGATCTACCTTTGACTATATCCAAGCCGAGGTCGACTAATCCCAAACCATGACTAATCAAGTTTTGCTAAGGCCAATCTAATAATAGAAAACCGAGGGGAAGAAAAAGGAGACACTCAGCATCAAGTCTGTCGTCTATCGAGATTCTAAGAGACTGTACAGCCGAGTACTTAAGGCTAAAGATCCACTTGGCATGGCACCAAAAGACTAGTGCTGACTAATTCTAGTACTTGGTAATTATGAGCCGACTTCTCTAGTATCTCGGCTAGGCATTGCGAGACTTGAAGAGCTCCTCTTCGAACTCAGACATCCAACTGCTAACCCCGCTCAGTTTGGATCCTGCTCATTCTAAGACAAGCTAAGTGACTATATGCTGACTTCCGTTAAACGTACAGTTTTGTATTATTGTACATGTTATCTTTATTTTATTCATGGGCCTAATTCTTTAGGGTTTAAGGCCTTGTGCATTAATTACAGTTTTGTCACTAGGGTTTAGGACTTGCTATAAATAGCAACATTTGTAATAACATAAAAAGAGAGATAGAAATATACGAACGAAGACAATAATTTTTTTTATGGTGAAACTTTCCTCTTTCAAGCAAGGTTACACTTATGCCCTTAGAGCTTGTTTTTGTCGAATTATTGACTGTCAAATAAACTCTTTAATCTTTCTCGTGTTCTTATCAATCTTGTTCTCAAGATTGTGGTGAACCCTTCATTTAAGCGAGTTAGTAAATTGCATATAACCTCTCATTTGAAACCTCAAGCAACATTTAGTATTCGTAAGTCATATTGAAACTTATTTCGAGCTCAACCTCCTAATTGTGTTTGTGTCTTAGTGTATGATATCCATACACATTTACACTAAAACCCCTCGTTTTACTCCCTATTCTTCGTACTCCTCTTGAACCTTGAATACTTATCCTTCCTTCCGAGAT
This sequence comes from Lumnitzera littorea, assembly GCA_024138015.1. NCBI lineage: Eukaryota > Viridiplantae > Streptophyta > Magnoliopsida > Myrtales > Combretaceae > Lumnitzera > Lumnitzera littorea. Next base: position 62,005,865 of record JAMXBB010000011.1, on the reverse strand, counting down.
CCACTGCCCGTTATATGCATTATCTTGGTACCAGAGCTTTGGGGAGACACGTGTGTTAATATTCTTCAAAGTTGATTCGTGGTTTGGACATTTGTTAGTTGTCATTTTAAAGTGTAGTGTATTGTTCATGTTTTAGTAGTCATAGTATTATGTTATAGTTAAGTCTAGTATCATTCATTTTAGTAGTTGATTCGAGCGTTTGTCAGTAGTGGTAGTTACAAGAAGCCGAGTAGTGGTTGTTTTTAGGTTACTGTAATTATGTTTTATTGTTTATTCAATTTTCTTTAGAAATTGTTTTACGAACGAGAATGTCTGAGGATAGTGTCAACAAAATTGGTGATAGTCCTCGCGGAAGCTTAATGAGACGTGTTGATGACTTGGAATATCAAATTTAGAATCTCACTGACTCTATCCAAGAACTCACTGGTTTAGTTAGAAGCCGCGGACATGATGGCCGAGAAGAAAGAAGAGAACGAACACCCACCAGCAGAAGTGCTTCTAATGAACTTGATAACAATGAGCGACAGCCGAGAAGAGTTGACGAGTCAAGAAGGAGAGAAAACTAACCTATGCCGAGAAGAAGAAATGAAAGGAGTGTTGACTCCAAAGCAAATTAAGAAGCCCAGAGAAGAGGGCCAAGGTCGAGAAGAGATGTGGCTAAGTAGAGCTCTAATAGAAGTGGTCGACCCAAGGTAAACCAACCAGTTCAGAATGAAAGGAATGAACCCCGAGGACTTGATAATATCAAGCTTAAACTACTAATCTTCAATGGAAGTAGCCGACCTGAAGAATTCCTTAACTGGGTTCTTTGAGTTAAGAAGTTGTTCGAGTGCTACGAGTGTGATGATTGAACAAAGGTTAAGTTAGCTTCATTATCCCTTATTGAATATGCAAGTCTTTGGTGGGATAAATTGGTTGCTAAGCAAGATGCTAAAGGAGAAGAGCTAATCAATACTTGGAGACTTATGAAGCGCCTAATGAACTAAAGCTTTGTGCCGACTTACTTTAAGTAAGAGATGTTCCATGCCTTCCAACACCTAAGGTAAGGTCGAAACACTATTAAAGATTACTTGCAGGAGTTTAAGACCTTAATAACGAGATGTGAGATTGCCGAGCCACAAGACCGCACCATTGCTAGGTTCCTGAGTAAACTTTGAGATGATATTATCGACATAGTTGAACTGTAGCCGTTCAACTCTCTAGATGAGCTAATCAATTTGGAATTAAGAGTAGTGAGATAGAGGAGAAGGAGGCATCAGAAGCCGAGTAGCTAACCTCAACAAGGCAGATTCTAGCCTAAAGGGTAATTCGAAAGAAAAGGAATAAAGAAGAAGATGGAGATAGGCGAGCCTGGCTGACCAATCCATGTTGAGAAGAAGATTGTTGAGAAAGAAAAGGCACCAGGCAATTAGGCTTAAGATGTGAAATGCTTCAAATGCTTAGGTTACGGATATATTGCGTCCCAATACCCGAATAAGAGGGTCATGGTCTTGAAGGGTAAAAGGCCCGAGGCTCAAATTAAGAGTCAGAGTGACAAGAGTTTGGAAGACCAGTTGATAGAAGAAGATGTCTATGCCAAGGATTTGGATAAACTCTTATCTATGGCGACACGAGCTGACTTGAAGGAAGATCCAAAACAAAGGGAAAATTTATTTCATATGCGATGTCTAGTGAATGGAAAGAATTGTTCCTTAGTTATCGATGGGGGAAGTTGCACCAACATCGTCTCTACCAGGTTAGTGGAAAAGATGAAGTTACCGACCTATCCGCACCCTCAACCCTGTAGATTGAAGTAGTTTTATGACAAGGGTATGTTCCATGTGCATAAAAGAACTCGAATAACATTCACGGTAAGGCAGTATGAGGATGAGATTGAATTTAATGTGGTCCTTATGAATGCCATGAATTTACTTCTTGGCCGACTATGGGAGTATGATTGGAAAGTGATCCATGACAATTTCCTTAACACTTACATTGTTCGGAAGGATAAGAAGAGTTATTGCTTAACCCCCATGAGTATTGAGGAAATCCAGAGACATTTGACACCTATGGTGAAGAGAAAGGGGAAGAGAAGTTTGTTCGGCATCCCAGCTCGTGCTCAATGTTTAATGTCGAGGAAGACTTCCTTTCGGACCTGCGGTAATGACGGGGAGCAGCCTTTAACCATATCCAAGTCGAGACTAACCAATCCCAAACTAAGACCGATCAAGTTTTACCGAGGCCAATTTAATAACAAAAGACTAAAGGGAAGAAAAGGAGACACTTGGCACTAAGTCGTCGTCTGTCGAGATTCCAAGAGACCGTACAGTCGAGTATTGAAAGCTAAAGATCCACTTGGCAAAACACTAAGAGACTAGTACCGACTAATTCTAACATTCGACAATTATGGGCCAACCTTTCTAGTGTCTTGGCCAAGCATTGCGAGACTTCAAAATCTCCTCCTCGGACCTAGACATGCAACTGCTGACCTTACCTAGTTCGGATCCTATTCCTTTTAGGACAGGCCGAGTGATTGCATGCTAACTTCCATTAAACACTCAATTTTGTATTATTGTACATGTTACCTTTATTATATTCATGGGCCCAATTTTTTAAGGTTTAAGGCCTTACACATTAATTACAGTTTTGCCACTAGGGTTTAGGACTTACTATAAATAGCAATATTTGTAATAACATAAAAAGAGAGACAAAAATATATGAATGAAGACAATCATTTTTTTTACAGTGAAACTTTCCTCTTTCAAGCAAGGTCACACTTGAGCCCTCAGAGCTTGTTTTTGCCACATTATTGAGCATCAAACAAACTCTTTAATCTTTCCTGTGTTTTTATCGATCTTATTCTTAAGATTGTGGTGAACCCTTCATTTGAGCGAGTTAATGAGTCGCATCTAACCTCTCATTTGAAACCCCAAGCAACATTTAGTGTTCGTTAGTCGTTTCAAACCCTATTTCAAGCTCAACCTCCTGATTGTGTTTGTGTCTTGGTGCATGATATCCATACACATCCACATTCAAAACCCCTGTTTTACTCTTTGTTCTTTATACTCCTCTTGAACCCTAAATACCTATCTTTCCTTTCGAGATCCGTTGCCCGCTATACACATCATCTCTTCGATAGCTAGTAGGCTTGGTTGTGGATGAAGACATAATCGAGCATGTTATAGAGTTACAATAAAGACAATCATTAGTTTATGCAACAATCTAAAACACTTGAGTAAAAACGTAACAAGTTTACCTCATTATGCCTTCGGAGCATCTCAATAGAAGCCTCTATGTCACTCATTCTAGTGAAGAAGCATTCAAATCGAGCCTTTAGCTAATCCATCTGCTATATAGGCCTCACTACTGCCATAGGGATAGGCTCACACAACTCTTGTGTAATAGGTTACTTACTCTGGCATACTAAGGGAAGAATATCCTTATCATTAGGGATCTTGATCATAATCCTAACATCCTATGGGGTTGCCTCCAAGTCCTTATGCCTCTCCTCGACATAGACATCCCGCCCCTAAACTTCCCTAAGAGCCTGAGCCGCTACTCCCTACCCTTACTACTCGGACATACCTATTGCTACTCACTCCTCTTGCTTCGAGCTACTAAGTGTGAGAATAAAGGGGATGTCCCCTGCCATATCCTGCCCTACCTCGGGAATATTTGGTTACCAACCATCCCCCTTCTTCTTCTTTGTCTTCTTAGAGGGGGGATGCAAGCTCTTTACGACCCCCCCTACCCCTGTCTTAACAATTGGCTATTTCCTTTTCTGCCTAAAGGTCGCCTCTTTCGTCATGCACCTATCTCGGATAACAAGCAACTTCACTTTCAGTTCATTTGGGGCCAACTCTATAGTTACAAAACAAAACCGCATGTTACTCCAAAAAACATAACAACAAAAGACAACACTTATTAAGCTAAAGACGAGCAACCCCAAGATTTCCCATAATGACAATGAAGCGATGTAGCAAATACCCAACTACCCCTCCTTTACAAAGAATAAGAGATATTTGTCTCAAACTTGAACAGCCTACCCCCTTCAAAATACTTCTAATAGATGGACACTAGATACAAGTTCTTCTAACCAGCTAAGTCTAATAACTCCATACTTGCCATGTTATCTTTAGCCCTAAGATAATCTAATTTCTTCCTTGAATGGGTGCAGTCTAGCTTATTCAGAAGTTAGGTAACTTTGATGTCTACATGCAAAAGAAATACTCCTCGCAATTGTCTACCTTATTCGTTAGCCCTTGGCCAATCTTTAAGTCCCCACCTTAATTGGCATTATATACCTAACTGTTAAATGACCTCTTCATGTGGAAGAGGTGCTTGAACAAATGTGCTGTTGGTCGATGTAACATCCATAAGCATAAAGCCTCAAAGGTAAGTAGCTGCATCTATGCATTTGCACTAAGGCTCCTAGGACAAATCTTGAAATGCTCGAACACATCCACTAATAACTCAAAAAAGGGTAGCTACAAACTAAGCTCAAACAACTTTGTGTACATGCCAAAACGACCACTCTCCATTATTTCAAAGGCTTTCTCCTTACCCATGACACCTCCAGTTGCCAACTAAGCCTATTGGCCATTGCTCAACTTACTAAGCTTAACTTCCTTATGTCCTCCTTAAAGACAATGCTGGCATACGCTTTCTTATTGGTGTTCATTGTGTACAGCAAAACTAATTCATCTCCAAGGTTAGATACATGGAGAGGCACCACAACGAACAAGAAAAGAAAATAAAATGAGGGTTTTAGTAAATCTGTAAGCTATCGAGTTGGATATGACACACCAACAAGTTCCAACATAGCTTAAGACTTACCGGATGTGACATACCGGTCCGAGTAATAGGGTCACTCACTATTACTCCTTACTAAAGGGAATAGATAAAAGTTGAGAGGTAACGAGAACGTTAAGGTTACTCAAAGAGAATAATTCTGTATTGAAAATTAGATGATCGTTTAGGTATAAGGAAAGTAGGGATTTATATACTTGTCCACTAGGGTTATTTTATACATATGAAAAGACAAAAAAGGGTATTTTATAATTACGTTACATTAATTATACTAAAAAAAGGGGTAAAAGGGATAAATAATATCCAGTACAAAAAGGAAAGAATCACTTTAGAACGTTGTATCAGATGGTACATGTCACTTGATGGCTGTAAGTTAGGAATATGATACAACATAGGCAAAAACAGGAAGTATTGGTAGTCAAGGACCGACCTGATCTAGATCAAGTCAGGAGTCAATTAGTTTAGTTAGGAAGTCAGCTGAATTGGAGTCAGTTGCCAGTACTTGGTTGGAGAATTCGACTTGGATGGCCTTTCTTGGTTTACCTTCAGTTGGGTAGGAGTATGCTAGATACTCGTGAGGATTTGACAGATAGATCGACAAGACGATGGATTGGGATAAGAGTCCTCATCTCGGTTATGGCTTAGAGCTAGTATTTTCCATGCAAGCTCTTAAAGTCTTATAACTCGGCTTCTTGTGATCGGTCCAAGAGGTTGATTCCTATCAGTAAGCTACCCTCTTCTCCATCCAAATGGTATACAGCAAGAGGCCTTCCCTACATATACTCCCTCCTCTCTTCTTATGATAAAATCACTCCATCAGCATCCACCATCACTACTTTGAGGGAACTAAGGTTATTATCCTCTTCTTAGACTGTCTATTCGTAATCCTCATCTACCTCTCTAGAAATTGACGTATGAAAGTACTTACTATACGCATCTGAAGCACTCTGATAAGCCATCCTTGATCACAATTAAGAAGCAAGTTTAGGAAAAATAGAAGACTAAGTCGCAAGAGAGAAATTTAGTAGAGTTTTGATTAAGTAAATGGATGAAAGTGAAAATTGAAGCCCTATGACCCCCTTTATATAGACAATTGGGAAGGAAGTCAAATGGTTTTCCCCACTGCCAGAGCACGTACCCATTATCGTACATTGTGAATATACATATGTCCTGCTTTGTAAACCAAGGGCCCTGATTAACCAACTTACGTAGATCACTGACGTAGCCAGGCATGATGGTGCACTATGTACACAACTTTCTCGGAGATGTCATCATTACACAACATACTTCTTAAAAAATCATTATAACACCTTGAGCAATCCAACTATCGCATCAGTCACATCGAATGTCACTACATGATGCAAGTAATGCAACCAAACATGTCAGACACCGTGTTGCCAAGTGACAAGATAAGCCTCCCTACTTATAGCTTACACAACCTCACCTCGGGTTAACTACTTCATCCTAGCTACTCTTCTTACACTCTAATGTTGAGGACAGTAAAGCGGCAAGTGTTGACACCCATTTCTGGCTAACTCAAGGCCTAATTTACAGGAAGGCCTATAACAACTCGATGGTGAGCACATGGCCAAGCACCTTACTCCTTAACCATCTTATGCGAACGCTTGAGCTATCGCCCAAGCGAGCTTGTTTCCAAGACCTACACCTTCTTCACTTAAGTCAAGCATGACAGTCAATAGCATCTCAACGACCACTCTCGGAGCTTAAATCACCCTCAAATGAGCATCTACCCACTTCACAATAATAATATTTTATTGACCGAGTTTACGTCTTAATTGATTTGGTTCATTTAAACAAGATATAAGGGGGTCCTAACTCGTAAATGATTAGAAGACATTATGACCTTTTTGTAAAAAAAATTCTTTTTGTTAATTTTTATTTCTAAAAACAATTTTCTATGTGAGGACTTTAAAAAAAAAAACCTAATCATAAAAAAAAATCCTAAGCTAATATATATCCATACTTATATTTCTATTATTAATAACTATCTATCTAAATAAATAAAATATGACATACTTAATATACAAAAAAAACTAATACTAAAAGAATCCACTAGTCTAATATATACATAACTATTATACATTTTATTATTAACATAAATAAGGATATAATAAAATAATAATAATAATAATTGAGGAATTGAACTTGGACTTGTGATTCGGCTGTGGCATGCTTGTGACGTTGGTGCTTTGTACGTGGACAACAGTGGTCGGTGGAAGTACGATTAGTATGGTGTGCTATGAAGTGCAGCAGTGGATGATGATTCAGTCATAGACATCTGTAAAGCGCTGGAGTTGCTGGCCGAGCCTCGTGCGGCCTGAACTGCTGGACAGTGTAGACTAGCGCAGTACAGCAGCGCCAGTGGTTGTGTAGTCGAGTCGTACAGCTGCTGCAGTTGTGGACGTATGCTGCTGTGGTGTGCGTTCGATCAAGTGAGGATGAAGGGAGCAGGGTTGTCAGAGTTATGTGCTGCGGTGAGGATCTGATTCCATACTTATGAAGTGTTGACGCAACAGTGGAACTCCTCTGATTACGCGCGTTTCTAAAGCAATTATGGGAGTGCTCGTACGCGGTTGAGTCTGCTGGAACACAGTAGTAGGTTGTTGATTCTGTTGTGCAAGTAAATGATTGTCGTGTGTCTGGAGTTTAGCGAGAGAGTGGGCTGCGGTTTGGACGTACTGTAGCAAATCACAGCAGTGGTAAGGGTTCTGATTTAGTTATTGTGTGACTAGTAATCAGCAATGGCCGGTGTGACTCGTGTAGACATGTAACGTATGTGCACGAGTGTTGAGTTAGCGTCCATGGTGTTGGAGTGGCGGTTAATAGTGTAAGGCATAAACAGCAACCATGTGTGATTGCCGTATTCATTGGTGAAGTGGCTTGAAACTTGGACGTGCGGCATTGTAAACAGCAATGAAGTGATCGGTAAGTGTACTATTGCAGTAGCATCGGATTGTTATGGCAATCTATGGCTTAGTTAGTGAACTATGTAGCGGGTAGTGGAGTGAATCAGTTGCAGGCACAGCAGTGTTGGTGTTTAGTGTTTAGGGCTGCGAGGATGGTGTTGGTTGTCGTATTATGATCAAAGGAGGATGGCGTTGGGTCTGAATTACAGGTGTTTATGTAGCTGCTATGGTGAGTTACGGTAGATATGAGCTGAGTAAGTGTATGAGGTGTCGAGGAGTTATGTTGTTGGGGGCATTGCCACGCATGCGAGAAGAGGATGATTGAAGGCGTGCGTCAGGCTGTGGGATGTTGGATGGATGTTGGCATGTTTTGAAATTAGGCTCTTGTTTTTTTTTTTTCTTTTTCTCCTTTTTTCTGTATGTTTATAGAGTCTAAATCATATTATATCTAATTATATCTGATTCGGTAATTAAACTAGATTCAAATGAATTCAAATCCGATTTAACTAAATTCATATGATTTAATTAGATATGACCCATTTTCATCTTGTTTCTGTAGAGATAGAAAAATAAGAACATAAGTGCTTGTTGAAATTCGAACCCAAGATCTTAAATTAAATCCAACCCAAATACTCCGATACTTATCTGTTAGGCTATTGGCCTGTGCCTTGACATTCAATTCAATTAAATTATACTTAGACTACCTGATTCCCTAAAATAATTATATGTACCAAACTAAAACTAAAACTAAAACAATTTGTTCCTAATATAAGTTACTTTCTAAAAATCTACAAAACTTTTTATAATAATTTTTCTTTTCTTATTTTTTTGGTATTTTCATCATTTGTTAATTTTTATCTTTTATTAATTTTTTTGTTATTTTTATTTTTTGAATTAGGACCCTTTTTGTAAAAATAAAAATTAGGGTTATAGAGGGGCAAAAATTAGATGTCTACACTTGTCTTTAGCGCCAGTACTTAGACAGAGCTTATTAATTACTCCCTAGCACATATGGTATGCTTAGCATACCCAATAGCCCTTGAAGATGTCAAGTTAGCAGGTAAAAAACTTTGTTACAAGCGAAGTCGTAGCCGACAACCCATAAAGTCATCTTGTCGACCATGTGTCGCATGTCACCTAACACCTACTTGTACGAGCAAACCTTAAGCCTCCATATGTCTAGGTAATCGTACCTCTACTATACTATAAATAATATAGGAGACTACCAAGTAAAGGATCCTGGATGGAGATCTGACACTCCCTCACTCAGTAAACATCCTCACATACATTAACACTCTTAATGAGCACCTCCCATTTGGACTTTTGTGCTCGCCCACCTCACCTTACCTTTCCTTTTTTTATCTTTCCCTTCTTTTTTTTTACTAACTTAAACATCGAAGGGGTTTTGTAGATTCACCCATAAGGGGCTTCGTAGATTTACCCATAAGGGCTTTTTTGCAGGTTTTTGAGAGCAAGGAGTCCATCAAGCCTCGCATTTTTTAAAGCTTAATTCAATGTTTTCAAGATCATCCTTAAAGTTGATTACTCATACCATCAATACAAACTAATTAGTAAAATTAGGGCTTACGAAGCTAATTAGACTATAATACAAATAACTTAATTACAATACTCAGAATAAAAAGAACAAAATTTTATTAAACCTAATATTATATTAATAGGTAAACGTAAAAATATATTTTAATGCCTTCATAAATAGACTAGAAGAAATAAAGATAATTATAAGTACAAGAAGCATTTACTATAAAATAAAACTTAGACAATTAATTGTAAAGCATTTACCTAAGATAAACATGATTAAAAAAGTAATAAAAAGACTAAATTGCTGCTAGAAGTAAAAGTATGCAGTAAAATATAAAAATACAATAGTAAATAACAAACTGGTAATAAAGTAAGGTAAATAAATAATAGGCAAAAGTAATAAAAAGTATGATAATGGCTATACCCCTTACATGTGAAAGATCATGATGAAATGTACTCGAATAAAAGTAAAAAGCATTTTAAAAAGTAAATTAAATAATAAAATAATAAGTTAAAATGCTAAAATATGACAAATTTACCTTATAAAACACTAGAAAATGCTCTAAAACTATCAAATCAACTCCACAAATGTCAAATAACACATGACATGTCATAAAAATATCTAAAACCTTATGAGGAAAGTAAGTAAAACTCTACAAAATTTGAAAATATGCTAATAACTTATTCAAGAATTCACAAAAAATTTTACAAGTGGCCAAAAATATTGAAAAATTAGTTAGACACATGTCTTAAGGTTAGAAACACGTGGTAATTTTTTCATGAATTTACACCCAATATAAAATTATAAAATAATACCAGCATAGTATATAATTGAAAATTCACTAAAAATTGGACACTTATCCAAAAATCATGAAAGTTTAATGGAAGACGTGTAATAATACAAGGAACATGTGTTTGATTTTTTAGAATTTTTAAGCTACCTAATAATCTTAAAACTTAAAAGAATGTTGGTTTAAAAACCTATAAATTTGAGCCTTTAAAGTCCATGGAAAAATTTTGGAGCTCCTCCATACTCTCTTAAGAGGTTAGACAAAGATGGAGTAATGGTGGTGGCCATTAAGTAGCGATTTGGTGGTTTTCACTTTAGGAATTTTAAAGTCTCTAGATCACGCTTTTACTTTTAAGAAATATGACCACACATTCTTATAATAATTTTTCTAGAATTAATTTTTTATATTTGGTATTTTTTATATTTTTTGGAATTTTCTACTAATTATGTTGGAAAATACCTATTTTACTTTCTTATAATTTCTTGTCCCCAATATGATTTTTACAAATTATAGTTGTTGTTTATTAAAGTACTTTCTAATTTTCTTAATTATTTAACCTTATTGCTTAGTAAAATATTGATTTTCCATTAAATATTATATGTCCAAAATAAAAGCTAATACCGGATTCTATAAATTTTGACTACTTTATACTAACAATACAAATTTTTCTATGATATAAAGCTTAATTACTTGTTATTTTAAATGATATTTATATATAAACTCAACTATAATCAATTATAAATCACACTCCTACTTTTCACAACCTATATAATAATAACTTTACATAATTTTGAAAAGATTATCATTTTCTTCACTTTTTCTATATATAATGAATATCTTTAATCACTTCTTTTTATTGCCAACTCCTTATACTTAAATTGATAATTGACAGCGGTATAAAAATGCAAATTGAAAGATTATCAACTAACTAGATCATCAATTTCATGTGAACCAAACGATGCTTTCCTTTATTGTCAAAATAAAATATGTTTCAAGAACCCTTTTCCTGTCCAACCTATTGATAGGCTTTTTGGAACATAGAGTTTCGGACCCCAAACCGATTAGCCCTAGATGTGGGCCAAACTCTAACGAGCGCAATCTATAAATTGCTTAGCTTGCTTGGCTCTAGTCCTTATAAATAGGAGGTTAAGCTAGGGTTTTTGCTTTTTTTTTTTCAATTAAGGTTTTTATTTTCTCATCAACTCCACCAACTTAGACAATGGAGTAGTCGTACCAAAGCAAACTTTAATACCCATAGCCATGCTTTATCTTGCAAGTGTTGACGAATGGAAGGAAGAACAACGGTCAACATAGGCACCGTCTATTGCACCACAACTTCTTATAAATTTGTATTGATCTTTTTAGATCCGGTTTCCCTTATGCTTTTGCTTTAGATTCAGGATACAAGAGTGAAGGAAGCAATTCTCCATCACCGCTGCGGTGTTAGTTCCAAGCTATTGAAATTCTATACCGTGGGGGAGCGGGTTGGAACGTGTAAAGCCAACTGCGGACAATTGTCTCCTATTTCACAAAAGTCACAATTGTGTGTTGTGGTCAAAGGTATCAATTGCGTGAAGCTATTATGACCCTATAATTCCTTTTATAAAGCGGATTGAGTTTCAGCTGGCGAGAAAGTTGTTTAATGGAAACACGAGGATGCATTGAATACATGGTTGCATCAGAGAAATTTAAATTGAAGAAGAACAAGTCGGAACAGACGAGCTTTGCAAACCGATCATTCATGATATGAGCTAAATCTCAGCTGTTGAGATGTGACCCGAGCGATTGCTGAGCTGTCCACCATCGCCAGAGCGTGCTACCGAAGAGCAGCTCCGAGTTGCCCATTACGACCGACCCAAGCTTATCTCCATGAGCTAATCTGCATGATCCGAGTGGTTCAACTGTAATAGCTGTCTGAAGTTCACCCTCGGACAAGCACAGTGTGGTAGACACAACAGCAGCTCCATGATGCATTTTTGCACAAACAAAGCTTCTTGCCGAGCCTTGAGCAAAGCAATACCAGAGCACAAGCCCGAAGCGAGTGAAGCTCGACATACATAGCTCCTTGTGCTAACTGCCTTCCGAGTTATAAAATGCAAGCAACCGTGTTCCAAGCTAAAGAACGCACATACAGCTGCTATCGGAGCTTACAATCTGAGAAACCAAGTTAATCAACGACAATATCTAATGCCGAGCTAAACACCGACAAAACCGAGCTACTGGATACAAGCTCCAAACTCCTTTTGAATCGAGCTACACTCAGGAACCCGAGCTCAGCAATTGCAGACCAAAGTTCCACGCAACTCTAAGCTGTCCAACGGTCCAAGCTAAACAAACTAGTGCCCTTGACCAAGAAAGACCAAGGATGCGCCTGCATACCAACAAGCCGAGAGCTGCAATTCCTTTGAACGGTGAGCTTTTGTTTTACTGTCAACACCTGAATTTTATGTACTTGTATGTACTATCAACGCTTGAATGCTGAGCTGTAATTCCACCAATGCTGTTCGATTCAATAGTTCAGTACCTAAGGAATTGGGCTTAATAAGATCTGGCTATGTTTGTGTGAGTGTACGAGTATAGATGTAAAGGTCACATACGTGTCACATGAGAAGTCACACTACACGTAACTAGGAAAATAACTTGAGTGACTTGTGTGGGATAAAAAGGAGGAGTAGGCAATCTAACATATATGGTGATAAGTGAAAAAGCGTAATGACATTAAACTCTACAATTGATGTATAACGGGGTAAAGTTCTTAAAGTGTTTAAGTATTTAATCTTTGAGACAAGATTTTGGAAGAATAATAGCATTAATGAAGCTTTTTCTCCTCCCTAAATAAAGATGTGAATGGGGTATTTATAGGAAATGACAGTTAATCTCACTATCGGATCGTGATGCCAATTAATAGCTAAGATTGAGACCTTTTATTAATGAATATCAAATGAGCTATTTTCATAAGTTTAGGTCGAAATAAAGACTTTATTTATTATTTTAGTGTAAGCTAAACCAAGAAAAATTAGATTGGGTTGACTGATTCAATGGGCTAACCAATGCCAAAACTCTCTTAGTCATCCTGAATATTTGAACTTAACTTTTTGGGCCTAGTCACTTTAGCTGACCAATGTCAAAACTCCCTTAATTATCCCAAATATTTAGACTTAACCCTTTAGGCCCAGTTACTTTAGCTTAAAGAGTCAAATTTAATTAATTAGTGGGTTTAAAACCTAAACTTAAATTTAGCCCTCTATAATTTCATAATTTCATAGACACTTTGAATTACAATGTTTCGTGAACCTATGTAAATAAAATGAAGGCCTAAGAGTTACTATATACCCCAATCAATTATAGGTTAGGCAACTAAAATTACTATAATATCTTAGTAAATGATGGGTCAATAGCCTAAGTTGATAACTAAGCCCACTCACGTGTTAACTCTCATTGCTGATACCTTAACAATAACAGTGAGGGAACAATAAGGTTAAATTGGTTAATCTTACTAACACAAAGCTTAAGAAAAATTTGACTCACTCTTTTAGATAACATAGTTAGCACGAAAGCTTGAGAAAAATCAAACTCATTTCTACGGATAACCTCATTGGCAAGAAAGCCTAAGAAAAATTTGACTTGCTTCTTTAGATAATCTCATTAGGATGAAAGCCCAAGAAAATTTCGACTCACCTTTTTTTAGCCGATCAAATAACCTCGTTAGCATGAAAGTCTAAGAAAAGTTTGACTCATCTTTTTCAAGCCAATTGAATAACCTTATTGGCAGAAAGCTTGAGAAATATTCAACTCACTTCTTTAGATAACCTTATTTGCATAAAATCCGGACAAAATCTAACTTGCTTCTTTAGATAATCTCATTGGCACAAAAGCCTAAAAAATCCAATGCACTCTACTTAAATAACCTCATTAGCACAAAGCTCGAGATAACCTGACTCGCTTCTTCGAATGACATTATTGGCATGAAGGTTGGAGAAAAATCCAACCCATTTCTTTGAATAACCTCGTTGGCATGAAAACTTGAGGAAAATCTAGCATAAGCCTTTCAGAACACCTTGATGGCATAAAATCCTAAGGAAAATACAACATGCCTCTTTGGATAACCTCAAAGGCATGAGAGCCTAAAGAAAATTCAACTCGTCTCTTAAAGTTATTTGGTTACATAGTAGGCAAGAAAGCTCGAGGAAAATTCGACTCATCTTGTTCAAGCTAATTTAATAACCTTGAAGGCATGGAAACCCGAAGAAAATCTAACATGCCTCCTTGGATCATCTCGTTGGCACAAAACTTGAGGAAAATCTATTTTATCAATACGGGTCATGTCAAACTCAAACACCTTACACACTATGCTACTTGGCCTAAGTTAAGATTCCAATTCAACAAATTATAGGTAAGATTGGAAATGCCTACGAGCAACTCCCCTACTACGATAGCTCATCTTAGAGCCTTGAGAGCCTAAACCTTATGTCGAGTCTCCTTGTCCATTCCTCACCAACGAGACTTTGTTAAGTAGGGAGGTAAGGGGTGAAGTGCAAGTGTTGATAAGATTTTTGAAACATCAACCCCCTAAATAGATCAGCCTAAAACTAGGGCTAAACTAAACAAGCCCAATTCAAAAATAGTTTTACCCCATCCCTTCTAAATAGGAGATGGGGCTCCCAAGTAAGGGGTCTTTGCTCGCTTCCTCTCAATTAGGGTATTGCACTAAAGTAAACTTAAGTGCACCTTATAGTCGTGCTTTGTCTTTACAGGTGACCATGTAACGAAATGAAAAACAACCATCAACACTACATTAAGGAAACCATAACCTAATTTAAATGATTATTCACCCTAATTTAGAACTACACTTAGAACAATTTGAAAACCTTCTATAGAACCTTTATGTTACCCATACTTCTATTGAACTAACATAAACATATTTCATAGGATTTTTGTAATTACTTGGGGAATAGCAAGCACTCCATAACCTAAGTATTGTGATGCTATTAAATCAACCCTTACTGGACATAGCTATCTTCTCTTGTCCACTATCCATTACGCTAGTTTGCCCCTTCTCTTTATCCTTCTCCACCAACACTTCTTTAGAGAGATTAACCACTTGTTGCAACATTGCTTAAACCTGCTTACCATCTTTTTTGTACATCTTCATAAATTCTTCAAATTGTTGCTGTAGTTGCTGATGTTGTTCGGCATATCTAGCTCCGATACCAAATTGTTATAAGATTTCCCTTGGATTCTTGTGTTAAGTATATTAACCACGATATGAAGCTCAAAAATAAGTTCAGGATTTTCTCCTCCCATGTTTCCCTATGATAATGGACGAATAATGGGTTTCGGGCTCGTTAAAGAGAACCCATCGATCTCTAGTCATTAAACCACAATTTTGACAACAAAAAAACATTTCATTAATAAAGCTAAGGCTATATTTGTTCCCAACTTGTAGGCAGC
This sequence comes from Lumnitzera littorea, assembly GCA_024138015.1. Taxonomy (NCBI): domain Eukaryota; kingdom Viridiplantae; phylum Streptophyta; class Magnoliopsida; order Myrtales; family Combretaceae; genus Lumnitzera; species Lumnitzera littorea. The sequence goes on along the minus strand of JAMXBB010000011.1, from coordinate 61,990,369 downwards.
TACACATTAACGACCATGCCATTCCCATGATTTTAGCACCCTAAACCCCTCATAGTACTCCATTACTTGTGAGTGACTGCCCCACACCCCTTGTCATTAGCCATAGCCATGCCCAGCCCCAACACTTTAACAGATTCAAACAATAACATTAATGGACCCACTACAGCAAGGACCACAACAAACAACATACATACATTAACAATAACAAAACAACTAACTTTGGACGCATAACACCATAAACCAGCTGACAAGATATAATATAAACAATAAATCAAAATAAAATAAGGTACAAGAGTGATCTTATGCGCATGATGCTCCACTTTACGTGTAATAGAAAACATGTGAAAGCAAAATAATTGAAGATAAATCTTAGGAAAGAATACATCATAAAAATGAGAAATTAAATGGGATAAGGAAGGGTACACAATACATTTAGTATTCATCTTTGTGTGGTGGTTTTGACCTAAGGTTGTTCCTGTCTCGTAGCCAATAGATGGAGTTATAAGATAGGGCCATAACACTTGTATTAACATTTAATAACAATCAACATCAGCGATTAATGGCATTGTGAAGGAGTTTCATATGAATACGGGCTTTTTCCGAAAAATATTACAAAAAAGGGCTCATTTAAAAAAAAATTACGAATATAGTATACCGAAGGTGCATCAAGTGAATGCACCTTTAGTATCTTATGATTTTTACACTAATATGTTTTCATATCATTGAGTAATGCTTTCCGAACCGTATCGTCTAGCAGTTTGGAGGATATCAGTACGTTCCATAGGAGGTCAACACCTCAGAGCAACTAACTCCATTAGTTGGACCTTCGGGGTAGAATGGATGTTGATTATGTTGCTTGGATTAACATACACTCTTCTTACATCCAAGCTTGGGGACAAAGATATGGATTCTTAGTACACATCCAGGGTCCTCGAGGGGTCGATGAGAGCTACCTGCCGTGATATAGACAGATCACCTGGTATTATATTACATACCACGGAACTATCATTGGTTGATTGGTATGCGCATCTAAAATCGTCTATTATTTTATTTTTCACTCGTTTATACTTGCTATCATATATACCAACATCTATTTTCTTTACTTATTTCAGGTGAACTTGCTCAAGAGTATTAGACTAGTACTTGACTATTCTATAGCGTTGGGTATTGCTAATGGGGCACTTGACTTTGTTGAGCAGCATAGTGACCTTATCCTCTATCTACAACAAGGGGGTGTACATGAGCCACCACATATGGACTACAGTGGGGATTAGGGACTACCTGTTAATGGGGAGATGCCAGCTCCTCATGCACCACCTAAGGGTAGAGTTAGAGTTCGAGGAGGCAGGGCTTGAGTATTATGTTGTCAAGCAGACCTCGGTGACAATATCTTACCACATGCCCATCATTCCGTAGACCTAAGGTATATCAGTGGGGGATATAGCACACACCCTAGGTTAGGTGTTGCCTCCACTTCGAGAGCTAAATCTAGCTCTAAGCTTGGTTTTAGTGCATATATGACTCCCAAGTTCCAGCAACATCTTGACCTAGCTACTTCACCAGCTCTTCAAAAGCAACATTCTACTCCTACACAGTCGTCCATAGGTGAAGGCGTCACTCAACTGCATACGAGCCATCTAGCCGACCCAATTCCTCCTTGGGAACATGAACTCAACGATCTACCACCCGAACTTACTTAGGTGTTCACTTCTTTCCCATACCGTGAGGACCTTCATACGGCGTAGGCATCAATAGATATTTTTAATTTATTATTTTTGTTTTCTTCTTTATTTTTTCATTGTATTAATCTTGTCATTGACTCTTTACAACTTTTCTGTATATACTAATTATTCGAAATATATTTCACTTTTCACCATATGTTACATTTAATGTATTGTTTATTTATCCTAATTTTACAATTTATAATTACTTTTTCTTCTATTCAACTCGTATGGTTATTGGATGATCATCCCATGTGCTTATTTCTTCCTCACTTACCATATTTGTTGAGGTGTTTTACCAATTGTGATTTTATGTAATTGATTACTATATCAAACTTTCCATTTAATTTGCAAGTTAAGAATTGGAAGAACGTTACTTTATTGTTTCGGATGAGAGGAAATTAGCAAGGTTAGTAGAAAGTGATACTGAAGGTATATTAAACTTTCCATTCAGTTTGCAAGTTAAAGGTTGGAAAAACATTACTTTAGTAAGAGTAGTAGAAAGTGATACCGAAGGCGCATTCGTTGCATACATCTTTAGTATAAAAATCATAAGAAACTGAAGGTGCATTCACTTGATACGCTTTCAATATATTATATTTGTAATTTTTTTTAAATGAGCTCTTTTTCGTAATATTTTTTGGAAAAAGCTCATATTCGTATAAAACTCCTTCACAATGCCATTAATTGCTGAGGTTGATTGTTATTAAATGTTGATACAGGTGCTATGGCTAGAAGTCCCTATCTTGTAACTCCATCTACTAGCCACGAGACAGGAACAACCTTAGCACAAAACTACCACACAAAGATGAATACTAAACGTATTGTGTACCCTTCATTATCCCATTTAATTTCTCGTTTTTATGATGTATTCTTTCCTAAGATTTGTCTTCAATTATTTTTCTTTCACATGTTTTCTATTACACGTAGAGTGGAGCATCACGCGCACAAGATCACTCTTATGCCTTATTTTATTTTGATTTATTGTTTATATTATATGTTGTCAGCTGGTTTGTGGTATTATGCGTCCAAAGTTAGTTGTTTTGTTATTGTTAATGTGTGTATGTTGTTTGTTGTGGTCTTTGCTACAATAGGTTCGTTAATGTTATTGTTTAAATTTGTCAAAGTGTTGGGGCTGGGCATGGCTATGGCTAATGGCAGGGGGTATAGGGCAATTACTCACAAGTAGTAGAGTGCTATGAGGGGTTTAGGGTGCTAAAATCATAGGAATGGGATGGTCGTTAATGTGTAACTACCTATAAGTTGGGAACAAATATAGCCTTGGCTTTATTAATGAAATGTTTTTTTTGTTGTTAAAATTGTGGTTTAATGACTAGAGATCAATGGGTTCTCTTTAACGAGCTCAAAACCCATTGTTCATCCTTCATCGTAGGGAAACATGGGAGGAGAAAATCCTGAACTTATTTTCGAGCTTGATATAATGGTTAATATACCTAAAACAAGAATCCAAGGGAAATCTTATAACGATTTGGTATTAGAGCTACATGTGGAAAGATAAAGACTAATAGTAGAGTCTGGAAAAGGAAAGTACAACATGTTTGAGGTTTGAGAGTGAGTGATATCAACAAAAGAGTACTCCATTGGAATGTTTTTCACCGCATGGTGGAAATCCCTAAGATTGAACTGACTTCCTTTACCTCCATTAGGATTATACGCAATTCTCATTTGAGTGATCAGTTTTAGATTTGAATAAGCTTCTTTCCAATCGTAACAATTCAATTCAAAAGAATCAAACAACTTAAACCTCATGTGAAGAGGTGGCATGGTTGTAAAACACGTAACAGAGTCTGATTCGATCTTTGAGAGACTGTGATGGCAAAGTGGCGAAGTAGCTGGCTAGTTCCAATAAGCACTTCAAATTAAAGGAAAAATCATACGAATTGGTGAATCAGTGGGATTAGAGACTAGTAATCATGTGTCTAGAAAGAAAAAGTGAAGGTTGTGAGAGATATTACCTTTTTTTTTAAGTCTTCCAATAAGGAAGGTATGAGAAGAGCAAATCTACTACGAAGCACAAAGCTCTCGTCTCCTTTTCTGTTATGGAGAGAGAGTGAGAGGGAGCTTTGGCGCGCAAAGTTTTGGTTTTGTACGCTTATTTAGATTTTCATGTTCCGATTTATATGCTACAAAGGGCCATGAATCGGAAATGAGATTGGTTTGCATGGATATATGATTCTAAAAATTGTAATTGCAATTCACAAGCACATTCCTCAATCATCGGATATGACCGTAAATGAGTTAAACTACTCACAACCTATTCAAATCTGATTCGGCGAGAACTCGATTAGTAAATAAGCGAAGCTCAACTAGATCAAGCTCAAGATAAAGTTCGTTTATAAAAATGAATTGAACTTGAGCACTAATATAGACTTTTGAGCCTATTCAGTTCAGGCTCACAAGCTTAAACACTTAGGCTCGAGAAAAGACTTATTCATACCAGTGTTGTCAGACTTGATTGACCCATTTGGTCCAATCCAGTTGAATTTGACCTCTTTATAAAACTTATTAGAGTTATCCTTTTGATTTTTATTGATAATAATCTCAGTTCGACCAATTAATCCAACTAATCTAACTCAGTTCCTATAAAAATCCACTAAGTTTTTCTAAGTTAAAATATATTATTTTTTTTATATTTTCTAAAGAATGTACCAATTTGCTAAAGAAATTAATGTAGATAAAAAAATAGATTGTAAAAAGTTCTCAACTTTTAATTCTAAAAAATATCGATAATTTTTATTATTTTATAAATAAATATGAATAATATTACAATATTTTTATTGACCGTAATTCAATTTCGATTCAACTTTGATTGACCCTCTTGACCTTATAACCCCTTCTCACTTTTAGGTTAACCTTCTAATTTGGGTTTGACAATGTTGGTTTATATTGGTGAGTAAGTTTATGAGCTTTATATCTATTGTAAATCTTATTTTTATATATTATTAAAATCTTAAAGTTAGTATGTAATACATATAAATATATATGTTATGAGGTAATATATAATATATAATATAATCGTTAATCACTATTTATTAATCTATTTATTTATATATTTTTTCATTTTATGTATTTAAGTTTATAAGCAAGCTTGATAAGACTTGTTTTAAACTTGATTTGGTTCAAGCTCGATTAGTAATCATGTTAAGTTGGAGCTCAATACAAAACTCGTTTATTTAAGTGAATCAAGCTTTAATTTGCAAGCTAAATAATGGTTTAGATCAAATTTGAACTCAATAATTTTTAAATAAGTCTATCTCAAGCTTAAGCTTAAGCTTAAGTCAGAGCCATCAAAAGATTAACTTAACTTTGCTTAACTTCTTTATACACCAACTGTATTATGTTAGACACATTTTTGAAATAAAAAGTTTTAGTGTAGATAAATATATTTAATAAATGTTAAAAGTTAATTAATTTTTAATTATTTTATAAAAATAAAAAGGGGCATATTAGTATTTTTTTATTATATTTTAATTTTATATTGTAATTAATGAAATAAAATAAATATTAGAGTAATTAATATTTACAATAAAAATATATATATAAAATAAACATTGGAATCTATATTTCTAATGCATTCCTGGTAATAATCATTTTTATAACCTAATTTTTTTATTTTTCATTTAGTTTATTTCAAAAAGTAAGCGGTCATTTGATTGCTTAAGTGAAAATCTAGAGTTAGATATCAAGTTTAACCCAACTTATGGCCTCTAGTGTTTGAAAAACAATGTTTTTTATTTTTATTTACAACTCTCAAAGTATGTTACCGGAAAAAAAAAAATCTCTTAAAGTAATATTGATCCGGCAAAATCTATTTTATAAAAAAATGAGTTGTCTGTATAATTTACAAGGTTTACGGATGGTTAATTTAATTTTTTTTCCCTCTCCGAGTCCCTCACTCGCGAAACAAGGTACAAACCGTGCGGCTTTTGTTACTTGTTACTTTTCCGTTCAAAGTCACGAGCAGTCCAACGCAGGACAGCTGGAGTAATGCGTTCGGTGCTGCACTTCATTCCCAAACAGATCTCCGCAACCAGCCGATCGTTTAGATCGGAGGCTGCACTGGAAGCTATAGCTAGAGCACGAGAAGAGAATGTAAGGAACATCGCTCTGTATAATTACCCATCCCTCTCCGGCGCTTTCTCTGCTCTCTTCGCTCACATATTCCACCGTCGCTTCAACATCCCTTGCCTCATCTTGCCTTTCTCTTCCGTCGAACCTCTCCGGTCTCTGTCTCTCTCTACATATCTCTATATATAGGATTTTTATACGATTCCGTCACATATTAGAGGATCGATCCGCCATCCAATTTACCTTTAATTTATATTTTTTTAAATCTAAAACATTTAGTAAATTTTGAATTTAATGATTGAATGGTGAGATAGAGGATGAGATTGGTCTTGTCAAAATGTTGGATGGAACGGTATATATATATATATATATTACCTTGATTCTTTCTTTTTTTTTTTTTTTCTTTTTCCTGTCCGCATTATGAATTTGCAGATAATGTCAGGGTTTAGGGTCTAATATTATTTTTTGAGTTTTTTTTTTCGCAGTAGTCAATACGATTAATTAGAAGAGAAATGAAAATGGAGATAACCAAATTCCATTTAACGAGGAAACATTTGCTCGTCGAAAATAATTTTACGAAACGGTATGAAAGCATATAAGTTAGTTGACAATTTCTGTAGAAAGCTTCATAATTTTTTGTGGAAAAAGAAAAACAAAAAAAGCCGACTCTAAGCTGTGTTTGAGTAGTTGGAAATGGATAAAAACGAGAGGAAATAGAGAGAAGTTTTATGTTTTCTAAACTAAATAAGGAGCCAAAATGTGTGCAAGTCTGAAAGAAATTTTGGAAATATTTTCATTTTGGAGCTTGTTTCTTTAATCTTTCAAACTGGACAGAAATGATTGCAAATGGTGGGAATGAGAGTAAGATTGCAAGACAACCTTTATGTATACTAAAATAAAATTGGGGTAATTTTGTCAAATAAACACTTCATTTCTTTTCATTTGCTTCCCAATAACACACAAGGGAAAAGAAAATATATCTATTCATTTCCTTCAGTTTCCTTACTGCATTAACTAACAAGAAATGGAAACTGTGCTTCTCTTATAGGCTCTACTTCCACTTATTTCCACTCATTTCTCTTATGTAAAAACTGCTAAAATATTTCAAAAAAAAAAAAAGATTTGTTTTAACTGACTTATAGATTATAGGCTTGTATCTCTCTACTTCCACTTATTTCCGCTCATTTCTCTTATCCTAGAAACTGCTAAAATGTTTCGAAAAAAAAAAAAAAAGGACCTGTTTTAACTAACTTATAGAAAGAATATTGGTGTGTTCTGTTTAACCTGCAGGATTGAAGATCTGCTGATTGATGGGTTAGAGAGATGCTATCTTCTTGATTTTCTCGGTCCTAGGGATTTGCTGTGGAACTTTGTCTGCGAATTACATGCAAGTAGTAACAAATTTTGGATTTTCTGCATCTTTTATAAATTTATTGTTTCAATTCATTTAATGGATCTTTCTGCAAATCTATTTCTTTATCTATATAGTCACCTATATATTTATATATGGAACATGTACAATTGGATTCCAACTCAGCACCTTTTGAGATTTTGTGAAGAATTGTTCATATAGCTCCAGTACTACTGTTTTTATTTGCTGGTAGATTTCTAGAAATTTTAGTTATCATAACACTTTGATATATAATTAGGGTACGAGCATTTGAACACCGAAGATCAATGCTTTCTTGTGTTCCTGCAAAGGAAGACTGTTTGGAGAATCTTCTTGTTCATTATGAAACAGAGAAGAGTAGTTCCATGGAAGTCTATGATTACTTCTCTGCTGAACTTGCCAATACCAGTTCCATTAATGTAAGCTCAATTGGACATGGTGTCATTAATCTGAAGATGCGTTACTGATAACTGAAGTACTGCAATCTCCTTGGAAGCAGGGGTCTGCAAGTGTTTCACAACCAGAGGACAAAGATTGTGTGGAAAGGATTCTCATGTACATCAAGGATGGGGATCTTCATCGATGGAGCTTTCCAGATACCAGGTTATTCAACATTGGATTGCAGGATTGGCGCTCAAAGTTGAATTGCATATCTAATCCATTCATCTTTGAACAGGTTTGTACCTCCAACTAAGTCTCCCGGTTAATTATGTGAAGCTTAGCATTGGGATGCCTAGGCAGCAACATTAAGCTGATTTCAGAGTCCCTGCATGTTCACATTTTACATGTATTATCATATATATGCTCCTTCAATATCCCTTATATGATTTCAAACTGTTATTTCTAGTTTTTCTTTTAACAATAGATCAATATGACCTTCGGATTTTCCTCGTTAAAAAATTTCACATTAGTGCAATATAGAAAGAATTGTCATACTCAATGGTGGGTCTATTTCTTGCAACTCTTAAGTATTTAGGGATTTTCAAACATTTAAAATATTTTGGCATTCAACTGGAGCCTACCCTTGAAATAAGTGGTTCATATGGTGATTAGGATGACAAAAATATAAGAAACCCATAGATCATCACAGAAGAAGTAAAAGAATTCATATTTCCTGTATTAGCCATACATGTATATATTTATTGTATGTATTTGTTGCAAAATGCTTCTCTCTGATCCTTAACATATTTGTAAGACCTGAAAAATGAGAGAAATTTTCTTGGCTAGTCAGTTATTTCTAAGATGGTAGCTTCTACTTATCATCTCTACCAAAACACTTGCTCTCTTTTGTTAAAAGTTCAATCTTCTCTTCCATCACTTCGCTTCTTGCTTTAAGTCTATCTTCTGCGCAATCTCTTACTTGATGCTTATATCTCTTGAATGGTCCAATTTGTTGTTCTCTGGAAGCTATTGAAGATGAGTCCTGAGGATTTAATTGCAAAAGGAAATACTCGTGTCTCATCAATGAAGAATTCTGCCTCTACATTTCTGGATAAGGTCTTCAAAGTTCATTTGGGCAGAGGATTTTATGGAGAGTGTTTGGTAATTTTTAACCTTTCATATTTCTTCCAAATTTCTCACTCGTCGTGCAGTTGTGTATAGCGTGTAAGTTTCCTACTTATTTGAGGAAAAAATTTGGCATCCATATAACTCTAACCTTGAAATTCAGGGTGTCAGGGTAGACGGGAATGCTCACTTAAGTGATAAACTTGGCAAGCAACTTAGTTTAAAAGGCGCTGCATCTGGTTTGAGGTACTCCAATCTTTTTCTTTTTTATGCCAACAGGAAGTATGCATGGAAAAAAATTGAAAAACGAAGAACGAAGAAATAAACTTAGTATTAGTTATCCAGAAGAATAAAAACAAGAAACTTAGTATTATGCAGGAAGGCCGAATATCTGGCAGAGCAATGGGGATGAGGCCCTTATTCAGACAAGATAGGAAGATCTCATGTCAATTGGGGAATATCACATGATTTGTGAACTAACAATTTATTTTACATGACTAGTTGACTTATAAGACTCTTTGAGAGAAACTTCTGAGAAGTCTATGTCTGGACACATGAAATGAGTGAAGTTTATGCTCCTTGCTAGGCCCTTAATGTGGTTGAATGGAGCTTCAAGATCGTATTCATTTAATCAACTTTGGATGATTTGACTTAGGTTTATATGGACATTATCTTATAGTTAAAAAAAAAAAAAAATGGTGGCCTTTTTAGGAAGGAAAATTGGGAAAACAGAAAAGATGAGAATTGCTGAAACAAATGGGTAGTGAGCAAGGTACTGCATGGCGTATGTCCTTATCCATTATGACTCAAGGTTCCTCATCATTGATTTTATTGGCTAGTACACTTGACAGGAAGATAATGTTTTTGGTTTGGACTTAGGATGATTTCTATCAGTTTGTTCTGATAGTCATTCATGATAAATTGGAGTTCTATATCTACAATCTTGTTTGGCTACTATGCCAAAGCATTTATCTTGTAAAATCAAGATAGCATAACATTTGTGTACATCACCCAAAAATTAATATTTATGTAAATTGTAGGCCGATAGGAGCAGTTATATATATGCAACGAGGTAATCTCAAGATGTGTTTGAGAAGTACAGATGAAGCCACAGATACTTCTGAAATTGCAAAGGTTAACATCTTTGCTGATGTTCTGTCATCAATATGACCAGTTTATTTACACATGACAATTTTAAAAGATATATGTGCAGGCATATGGTGGAGGGGGAACGCCAAGTTCTAGTTCCTTCATTATGAGGATGGACGAGTACAACCATTGGCTGGCTGTGAATACATCATGACTCATAAGTAAATAAGGTATTTTGCATACATATATACATACATATTTGTGTATGTATACACACACACATAGAGAGAGAGAGAGAGAGAGAGAGAAGTAGACAGCTGCTTCACTTGTCTATGATGGTCTTTGTTTACTGTCAAATTACCCCTGTTATCAACTTTTGTTCAACAAACTTGCCAACACTGTTAAATGCATCAATTCTGTGAATGTTGTGAACTTAAGCTCCAGTTGACAGTGCTGCATGCAATTGATATAAACATGAATTCACTCTTGATTGCCTGCTTAATTTATATTGAAATTCTTCTATTGAATATAGTTCTTGTATTGCTTTATGGGCTGCATATCTAATAATCATAAAAGAATTTACAGGCAATATTCTTGTATACTCAAGTTGACAGCATTTCGTGCATATTGCAAGAATCCACTCTTGTTTGCCTGTTTAATGCATATTGAACTGCTTCTATCAAATATTATTTTTGTGTTGATTTATGGGTTGCAGGTCCAATAAATCATAGAAGATCTTACAGGCATTAATTCTCCAAACAATGACCCACCACAGAAAAGTCGAAAAAGTGTAAAGATATGGACAATTCTGACTTCTGAGGTGCTTTGATTAGTCCAGAGGGATCTAAAGCTAGACTATTTTTGAGGACATGATGTAGTGAGGATAGTGGCCATGAAATTGGATACATATAAGGGGGAAAGGGATAAAAGAAGGGTGTATTTTTCAGAGAGAGCTGGGTGCTCTCTAAAGCATGACAGAATGAGCAAGCATGGAGTCACAGTTGGAAGAGGAAAGATGATGAAGAGATCTATGATTCTCATTTTTTATTTATCATACATAGAATGCTGAATAGATGCCCCATTAAATAATGATAGTACATATAGTAGTGATATCTAACATAGGGTGGTGGAGGAGATTCTTCATTTTCCCTTTATCATTATAAGGATAAGAAAGATGAGTATGGTCAATCTGTCTGCTTCGCCATGAACTTGTCCTGAATATATCAAGTTGAGGAATTGCATTGGAAACATTTGCTATGTTGCTGTTTGTATCACAAATTGTAGTGAAGTTTGTAGCTCCTCTCATACACGTCTTTGTTTTGGTGGGGGAATATTTTGTTGGGCTTTCTTTTGATTCTTTATCTACATTCTGCCTAGCTCTCATTGGGTGCTTTTCTTACCTATAATATTTGCCTTTTTTCATCACTTAAACTGCATATGATGCATTTACATCACTTGCCCTCATAGCTATCAAAATGCATCTATTATTTTTTTTTTTTAAACACCAATGGTGTAAATATTACATCTCAAATTTAGAGAATGCTACAATTACTACTTTAATGGGCATCCATCCACTGATATTCCTTTGGCTGTTGGACAACTTGCTAACTCACAATGTTCTCCATTTGTTCCCCACCAAGATATCCTTTTTTCCTCAAGACCCACTGAGAAGTATAGGAGCACAGCCATGAATGCCACTCCTGCATCTAGTGCTGCAGAAAGGACATAATTGTACCTCTGCCACCACCGTTTTCGATACCGGAATACAAAGAAGTTGAAAATTGTTCCGACTAGGATCCATGCATTGTAGTTTATTGGAGTAGCCGGTGGCATCATTCCTGTTGACCCTAGTAAGACCGGAAGATTAATTAGAGGAATCCAAGTCTGGTTAGGGAATGCCTTGTGCAGCAGCCACACGATTATTGGTCCCACTGCACCTCCAAGGAAAAACCAATTCATGGCTTGATAATTTCCAAGAGTTCCAAAGATTCTTTTAGGTCCCACCAGCCCCCATATAACAGATGCATCAAAGAAAACTCGGTCACCAGGACATGTCCAAGGACTGTCTGGTGGAAGGAGATCATCTTGGCATATGTTGATTACAGAGTTAAGCAACCACCATGCCACTGCAATGTTGATTGTTCCAGCAAGAATGGTTCCTATAAACTGTGGAAAAACATGCAAGTATGATTAGTTACAGATGTCATTAGTTACTTAAAAAGAGAAGTACGAATACCAAGCCTGGGTTTTTTACTGTATCTATTTCACAGCAAGGGCTTTAGTTCTTCAATTTGGAAGTCATGATAGTTGCTTGTATGAGAAAAAAAGGAGAGTCAGGAAATGTTTCTAACTATAGTTACAAGTGTATGCTAGCTGTTTCTTGCTGATATGGGTCTGCTGATGTTGGAATATAGGGTAATACTGAATATAGTGAATATGTCTTTTTTTTGTATATCTTTAGGTTTTTTTGTCCAGATGGATGTATATTTGAATGTGTAGCCATTCCACATGTTGCTCTTTTGTCTTTTTACTTTTTTGTTTTTTTTCTTTCATTTTTTATGATTATAGATAAGAAGAACCCGATATTGGATAATATACCTGAACTAAGAACATTGACCTTGGGGGTATCTTCATATAATGTCCCAGCTTGAAATCATTGAGGAAGGATACTGCTTGAGCCATGCTCATATAACCATAGGTTTTGAAGCACACATTGGCTATTGGCCTTCCTGGATAGATGACACCCATGATATACTCTGTGATGATGTTCAACCCTGGTGTCTGAAGGGTGAATGACTTGCTAGGTTAGTAGATATGAAAGTGCTGGAATGCTAACTGCAAATGCTCAGCCTAGCATAAATTGGCCAACTATTGAGGGAAATATTTTAATGAGAAAAGCTATCAACCTGGTTTGTTGTTGCCGTAATAATGCTGATTGGAAGGGTGAACACAAAAGCCATTGCACTTGCGAAGAGGAGTCCCCACCAGGGCATCTGAACCTGATCCTTCAAGAAGATGCAAAGTGCAAGAGCTATAGCAAGAGTTACAATAAGCATTGAGTGGAACCACCAGGCAGGTATGTCTTTGTATTGTCGCATCAGTTTCGTGTGGATATCTTCTTTTCCTTTGTGAGAAGCATGGTAGCGCCCGATAATTTCTCTAATCAAATGCAAGCAATTCGTTTATAACTTTTAAAAGTTTCTTCCATGAAGATTTTCTACCTAAAATGGAAATTGACACTTGTTTTTTCCTATATATTTGAAAAGTCATTTGGCTTTTTTCCAGCTGTGAGAATCACACTGGACACTGAAACAAATAGGAAAACTGGAAGGCAATGCACTTATAGCATGTGGGTAGAATTATAAGAGCAATGTAAATCTTTCATGGGGAAAAATTAAAATTTGATCAGAATTCAGAGAAGAATATTATACAGTATGCGGAAACAATTCCTGCTACTAACTGAATACATGTTATGGAGGCACGTTTGCATTCTAGCAGAATTCATTTATATTTTAAGTTACTTCTTTCCTACCTATATAGAGAGAAGAGTCATGATCTGGATGATGTGTGGATGATTCAACGTTATGAGCATGTAATGATACAAATGTTATGATAAGAATAATACCTTCCATAAAATAGAGCCACATGAGTAAGTGTGGAGGCAATGGTGGCAAACCCAAACCCATATGTGAGTGAAAAAAAGGTGCTCAAATGAATTCGTCCTTGCTCCTTGTATTTTGGTATATCCAACTCGAACTTGTCATTGACAATAGCTGTTATGTTGTATATTTGACCTTGTGCAGTGAACAAGTGTGAGCTAAAAATGGGGAATTTGTTGGCGCCATACAGGTTAAATCCCCAATAAGCTATGGGGATTGCAATGTAGACGATCAATGTGTATCCGACAAAAACATTGACAATGGCAAAAAAGGGCGAGACAAGGGGGCTGAGCAAGAAGGATGCTACTGCTGTCCAGTCAAGTGTGAAGGCTCCAAGGCCTAGACCTTGCATCCCAGACCCAATTTGCTGAGCTGTGACCGACTTGGAGAAGATCCAGCAAATCCATGAGATGTTTGTTAGTGTAGGGAAAAGGTATCCTGGAACAGCATACCATGCGAAACTGCAAAACAATACAATGAGGAAGAACTTTGCCCTCGACATGCGCTGCTCTTCTTTTTCATGCAATGCCCTGCACAGAGAAATCGTACTCATAAATTGTAAGACAAGGGCCTGATCGAAAATTTGGTTTTTCAGGTTTGTTCTGAAATGCACTTCAACGACGCAAGCATGTTTTACTTCAAGAGATGTTGTGGTCTGTGGTTGACTATGAATGCTAAAAGGAGCATTTGAAATGCTCATAACACAGACGATAAAGAGACGTAAAAATGCAGCTATATTTGGAGAAACGAGAGATCATTATAGAATTATTAAACATGGCTAAGGTTGATGTCAAAAGTGAGTAGCGAGTGATTTTAAGCATTGAGATAATTTTACAATATAAAGTATTTTAGGTAAATTTGTAAATTTAATAATTGAGGATCCGTATCCATAGAATAATCTCAATGCAGCAAAATGAGTTATATTTTTATTTGTTTCCATTTTCTTAACCACACTTTATAATTATTTCAAATATCGCATTTTAACTGTAGGGGGTGTATGCATGTGCATGTCAGCAGACTAAATGGAGACACATGCATATTATACTTGTGGTTATTGGCATAAGGTAAATGTGGATACAGTGATCTAATATCTGCCCATAAATCACTTTAAATTACATAGGAATGCAGTTAAGGTTAGTTTATCAATACAATTAAGCCTTTTCTTTTTCTTTTTTCTTTTTTTAACATTCGTTTATTAAGATTTGTTCAATGTTATCTAATTCTATTTTAATCGATGATTATATTATAAAGACTAATAAATATTTTTATCGACCTTGATTGGATCTTGGTTTGATAATTGACCTCTTCTTATTCTTATTCAGAGACAAAGACTCATATGGTTCTAATTTTTGGCTGTTTCAATCTGAATCCTCCCACCCTTGTGATTTAAATCGCAAAAATTTTTCTTCGGTTTAGCATGAGTATTTTCGAAACAGATTTAATAAAGGAGTTGTATGTGCAATTCATAATTTGATTTTATTGAAAAATGACCCTTAGAATTTTAGAAGAAAATTTAGCAACCCGCCCATAAATTCATTATTTTTTAACCCGTTTTACATCTTTTAGCAGAGCTAGATCCTCGAGGAAGAATTTTCATGCCCTGTACGAATGAGCTGAGCAAATCTGCCTAGTGATGAAATTACTAGCCTCCCCGATTTTCTTTAATCCCCATGGTGGTCCATGTCTCATATTTTGGCAAGAGAAGGGGACCAATCTGGACGCACGCTGTGGCTTTCCACGTGAGTTGAAAGGAATCTCCGCGATTCGATAATTAAATTATAAATAAATATGGTCGGAATAGGACGAGAGAGACATCCAAAACGGAAACCACAAGACCGCATATTCCGTGTCCAAAGCACAGTGACAATAGGATAGGGAATTCAATTTGGTTATGTAGCGTCTCATTAAATGGGTTCAGCGCCTCAATTTATAATACAATCTATCTGTTTATCGTATTTATAAACCTAAACATGTAACCTCATGCTTTTGATAATTATGTTTTTTATTTGCGTTGTACTCATTTATCTAATAAAAAAAAGTTATCCAACAATGACATAAAATCATTGATTTAATCCTTCTTCTTATTTTTAAGGATATTAGTTATTATTTCCAAACTTAGTGAATATATCAAACCAACTATCATTGATAATTTTATCCTTAAAATCCATGTAGAGAAGATAACATTTATACCAATGGTATTATAAACCTTTACCACTAATGATTAGACTCGTGCAAAGATCGCTTTTTAATTATGAACGGACTCGGCCTAAAAGTGATTGGGCTTGAATCGCCCCTCAAACCGTCAGGCCCTAAGAGTCTAAGTGGTGTAAGGGATAAGAACCATTGGAATAGGCTTGCCATTGAACTTGGGGTCGGCTCGATTGGTCCACTCTCTTAAAAAGAGAGAGAGAGAGAGAGAGAGAAAAGAGGCTATTAAAGTTGGAAAAAAAAATTAAATGATATTTATAGGTTATGATATGTTAAAACTATCTTTTTTGTGATAGTGAATAATAATTTTTTAAAAATAATATCATTAAATTAATGATAGATAATTAATCATAAATTGATTATATGTTAAGGATCGGTGAAAAATTCAATTTAAGTTAATATAAGTATTTTTTTTTATAAAATTTGTCAAATATTAAGGACTTAAATATGGATGTTGATAAGGCATTTTGGACATGAATCCCTCAAACTCAACTGGATTTGACTCGTCTCATGGCCTAGGGCTCACTGCTGTGGACTTGAGTCCTAGGCTTGAATGGACCAAGCCTAGTAAGCCTTATAATAGCTAAAATACATAAAATAAGAATGAAACAGTTATATCTTGAATAAATGGGATACGTTAGGCATAATGACTTTACTCTCCTATACTTGCGAAAGAAGATCTCTTCCACTAACTGACCTCCAATTGTTGACTCCACTCTACTATAAATATTAGGTTATTATCCAACGGTAAACCTCTCTACACTCTGCATATTAAGCTAGCGTATTACCTTCAAGCATTCTATACTTACAATAGTTAACTATTAATTTAAGTATCGGAGTGGCTACGTCGGAAAACCCTTCGGTGTTCTCTTATTGTATATTATTTCACAGGCTCATTACGTACAGATAGATAGTCAAACTGAACTTATGAACAGAACTGTCGGTAGCCTCCTACGCATAGCTGTTGGGAAGAATTTGCAAGACTGGGATTTATGCCTACCCATAATTGAATTTGACTACAATCGCTCGACTCACAGCTTGATTGGAACATCACCTTTTGAGGTCATTTATGGACTTAACATTGACTTACCCTTGAATTTAATTAGTGGTCCGACTACATGAGGGAAAAGTCAATCTAGCCTACAATGTATTTAGGAATACTAGAAGTTGCATAAGAAAATTGTCGAACAATTGGCTAAGACTGTGGCTCAATAGAAGGAAGCAAGAAGCCGTGGAAGGAGATGAGTTGTTTATATCCTTAGAGATCTTGTTTGGATCCATCTTAGCAAAGTATGCTTTCTCAACAGAAGGACGAACAAACTATCTCCCAGAGTAGATGCCTTACAAGATCTTTAGGTACATTAATGATAACGCCTATGAGGTTGAACTATTCGAGGGTTACAGCGTGTCAACCACATTCAACGTTATCGACCTAACGCCTTATGTGCTAGATGACGACGAAGACCATGATTTAAGGGCAAATCTTCAATAACCCTGAAGAGCTAATGGGTTGCCAGCCATTGGCCCAACCACTGGCCCAATCACTCAAGTACACCTCAAAGACCTCTAGTTTCTCACTCGACGGATTCTCTTTTGGCAATTGACCAAAGATGAGAAATGGTATATTGAAGGAAGATGGCTGAACTCCTTGAAAGCTTCGAGTGGTTGTTATGTGCTCTGTTTGTTATCATGTACTAATGTTGACTATCCTCTAATTGAAAGCTCCATGTTGAGTGATCGGACGTTCATTTGCCAAAAGCCTACTACCGAGTAAAGAGATCTATCTCCCTAGTTGAGTATTTCTCTCTCGACATCTCCTTCCCTTCTCGACCCCTGTCTTTACACGTCTTGACTCCTCTTACCTACTATGCTTAGAGAATCCTAACACGAAACCAATGTCGCACTATCACTTGTCCGTTTCATTTGACATTATACTATTTTTCCCTTTCTATCTTTTGTCCCTTTTATCCTTTTTTATATGTATTAGGAATCCTTTTTTTGTATATGCTGCCATTTTGTAATTTCTTTATTGGTATTGTTACTTTAGATACTTACTATAAATAGTTCATTCTCTTTATAAGTTGAAATCATAATTTTACAGATAAACATTTAATATTTTGTTTTTGTGAAACGACCTTCTCCAAATCAATTTTTCATATACTTTTATTTAATCTTACCAAGTAGCTTAGAATTAATAACGGATGGATTTTGACATCAACTTGTGCATCATATCAAGTAAAGTGTCAAGTCGCGTTGTGTTTATTGATGTGTTATATCTTCCAAGCAGCTTCATCTCAACTACTTTAGTTAGTTCGTAATCCTATTCATTCTACTTTCTTTGATATTTTGAAGGACCCATTTAGTCCAACCCTGCTACGATAAGTCTTAGTGATAACTAAACTCTTAAATACATCAAGATCACCTACTGTACTTCTACAAGCGAGACCCCCCTTCCGCCTTACTTTCAAGTCGAAAGCGGTCCTCCCAATCGAACTTAAACTTCCTAACATTTAGACTCGAAGTTCCGACTCTACCCTTAATGACTCACTATTGCAAGCGAGTGTTGACACTATCAAGGAAATCAGAGACTTTGTTGTTGTTAAGGTAATCGCATACCAACATCGAGTTGCCTCGGTATTATGATCAAAAGGTCAGACACAAGGAGTTTAAGGTCAGTAACCTAATGTGCCGAAAATTAGAAACTATGAGTTCACACGAAGGGCAAGGTAAACTGACTCCCAATTGGGAAGACCCGATCAAAATCAAGGAGAGATTAAGCAATAAAGCATACATGTTAGAAAGATTGGATGGTGAGCTCATCTTACATACATGGAATACCTATAATTTCTAACTTTATTTTGATTAGAATTTCATTATGTACAATTTTTCTTTCCATTGTGACAAAATAAAAGTTCTTTCCTAATTGATTGTCTACTTCTCTTTCTCTCTTCCTTTCTTTCTCTTACCTTTTAAGCCTTTGAAGAGGCATATGGATAGTTAACTAAGGTAGATCAGAATAACACTGACCCAAACCCCCTCAAGAAGCCTCAACTAGGAGAAACACTTATTACACAAAGGAACTCCCCTTCACCAAGTAAGTCGAAATGATATCGACCAGGTCCACTAAGGTAACCTCGGTAAGGAAAAACACTTCTTACACATAGGAACTCCCCTTCATTGAGCAGGTCGGACCGCTACTGACCAGGCCTCTCAAGGTAACCATAGCAAAAAGAAACACTCCTTGTACAGAGAAACTCCCCTTTAACGAGTAAGTTAGAACGCCATCAATCTGGCCCCTTAGGGTAACCTCAACAAGAAGAAATATTTCTTGTATAGAGGAACTCCCCTTCACTGAGTAGGTCGGAATGCCATCGACCTGGTCCCTTACGACAACCTTAACAAATAGAAATACCCCTTGCGCAAAAGAACTCTCCTACACTAGACAGGTTGGAACACCATCAACTTGACCTCTACTAGGGTAACCTCGGTAAGGGTCAACTCCCCTCATACAAAGGAATTCTCAAGTAGATATTCAAAGACGAACAGAGAACAGGAGAGGACATTTTGAAAACATTCATCTATTCATTCATTGATTGTTTAATTACAGAGTAAAGGCCTGCATCCCAGATCTAATTACATTAATTTCCAAGAAAAGAAAAAGAAAAAGAGAACTCTACTATTTCCTAGGATAAGCTAACTTAGATAATTCAAAAAAATCTACATCATCTATTTGTTCAAAGAGCTGATCCGTTGATGCTTCAAGCGGCAGGCCCTGACTTAGAGCGGAGCTTGAGGAATGCGAACCAGGAGCTGCAAGAGGATTGCCCGCAAATAGATTGTCCATAGGAACAGCTTTAGGGGCGGCCTCCTACTGGGCTATTAGGGTAGAAGAGGATGTAAAAGGTCCATTCCTAGCCTTAATAGCAAAAGGAGTGCATACAATCTTAATGACCGCTTAGGTAGCCTCCTCTTCATACGCCAGGGCTTCCCTCTTCTTGGTGAAGTTTGGGGAATCTAAGAAGTTGAGAAAGTTGAGATCAAGGTCCGGATAATGGGAGAGAATCTCCTTCCTTGTATAGCATGCGAAGTCCATGGTTAGGTCTTCCGGCTCGTCCAACCACTAATCGGTCTTTTGATAGTTCGTGATCGCCTTCTTAACGGTGGCATCATTGACTCCTCTATCTCGGAGATGATCTCCTTTATCTCCAAAACCTTTCCTCGCAGCTCCTAGATCTGGTGCTCTAACTTGACTTGCAAACCAGCTAACTCTAACAAAGTGGCTCAACACCTTTGCACTTGAATGTTTTTATCGCCAGCTCAGTTTGCAGGTTATCTACCAACGCCCTTAGTTTGGCATTCTCCTTTCCGAGTCGGGCCTTAGCTTCGCCCTCCTCGTCTAACCTTCGAAAGAGGCAAGCCTTCAGGTCCTCTGTCTTCTCAACCATCTTCTCAACCTTACCCCTCTCCGGCTCTAAGTCCTTAAGCCTTACCCTTAGCCTCACTACTTGTACAATAAAGCGGCGTAGGTGCTTGTTAACCTTAACGAATTTTTTCAAATACCTCTTACTAGAAGTCTCAACCTCTAGTAGGTATTTCTCGTGCCAATGTAATGCCTCCTAAAAACCCTTTAACTTTATTTGGGTAGTATTGGACTTGTTTAATTGATGTAACACTTGGCTGTAGTACTGCAAATTGAAAACAAAGCCCATCGTTAAGAAAATGACGCTAAAAAGCACAACAATACAGGAGCAGCGAAAACTTACCTACCGTATTAACGTGCTCAAGTGGCCTATTATTTATATGAGGTCGTCCCTACCTTCCCGAGAGAGTCCCTTGAGTATAGCCTAATTGCCAAGGGTGTAAGACCCCATCAGAGCCTACTAGCTGAGTGTTCGATGTTGTAGCATTAGATTATTCACACGGATTTCCCACTTCAACCTGAGGAGCTTCCCTTAGACCTAATTCATCTCCATCTCGGGGCTCCCTTTAATAGCTCATTGTTTTGGAAAGTGTATGGTACTTCCTGGAATGAATTTAGCCATCTTTATTAGCCTAAGGTTGTTAAGGACTTAAAAAAATATGTCCCCCATATGGTCGACGCTCTGATAAGGATGGACCGTTGGCCATTCATTTTACTTCCCCTTGCTCAATGGCACCCTTACTAGGTGCCTTTGCTTCTTTGCTTTAGGACCTGGCTTTCTGACTGCCTTAGGAGCTTTATGCTTCCACCCAACTGCTTGGGGAAGAGTGGCCCCACACTCAATCTCTTCTTCCCTCACCTTCAGAAGGGAAAGCATCTGCATATCGAGCTTTTCCGCTTTGGCACCTTCATCACCTACCAAAATGGGCTTGATAGAGGGGATGGGGGCAAAAGTGGGCAAAGCCATACCTAAGGGCTTTACGTTCATGGGCTCATCTCGGATGATGAAGGGAATCCCCTAAAGAACAGACCTTAGCTGTACCTTATTGGTTTCCCTAAGTCCCAGCTTTAGCTTTATTGCCTTTGCCTTTAGCGGGTCTGCCTTAGTTTGCCTTTAGCATTAGCTCATTAGGTTATCTACAAAGGGACGAGGCATCCTCAAGGCCAAATTTTTGCTTGTAAGAAACCCAATCAAAATTTAGAAAAGGAAAACAAAAACAAACCAAAAGAAATTATAAATATCAATCACAAAATACCACCATCATCGGTACGGCCAAAGAAGTCCTACTATTCTACAGGCACCGAAGGAAGCACCTCAACACTAGTACAACTTGGTTGGGTATCGAAAATACTTGTACCTTCGGCCTACTTCTCCACCATAGTTTTCTTCATGTTAGGGAAGAGCTTGGAGATCGAGTATAAAAAATATCATTCTACGATCTCTACAACATTGATCTCTTAGCCATGTCTTAATGCTATAAAGGCCAAGATCTTTTGGGCGGCCTCGGCATTACTGGGACAAAGCCCTTTCTCACGCTTGGTATGGACTATCTTAGTCCATTAGGTCCAGAAATCCGCCTCTTCGGGCAATTTAACCACCACATACTTGTTATGCCAACCTTTGATTGAATTTATAAGGCTATAGAACAGCTTCTTCATTAAGCACGACCAAAGGTAAGGCCACTTCCTAACGCTCTTCCACATGTAAAAGTGATAAAAGAGCTCTGAATAACCCTTATCACTAAGTATTTGCAAAGCGCTTGAAAAACCTTTAGTACCTCCACCTATTGGGAGAGATCTGCGACAGACTACAATGGTGGTAGTCAAAGAACTCTTTTTTGAAGCGACTTGGAGGGAGTTGCTACCCAAACTCCAAGCACTTCTTGAATACTATGAAATGCCTCCCTGACAGCAATGTTACCCTTTTGACCTTGCTTGACAACCTAATTTACCACTTAGGGATTGCCTCTACAACAAAGTTGCTTATGATTCAACTGGGGATAGATTGCTTGCTCCTACTTACATGGCTGTTAGGCCCCATGCTCGTCTTAGGAACATTGAAGAAGTCCTTTGGAGGGGGTAGGGGAATGTGCACATATATATCCCTAGGGATGGTATTAATGATTCTAGCCTTATCCAGCACCTCTATGGCCATCCTCATAAGGTCGTCAAGTTGTGCTAGTAAGGAGACCTTGTCATCCTGTGCCTAAAGGAGATCGTTCCTAGTAGACTTTGAACTGTTGACAAAGAGGAATCACTCTTACCTTTATTGGTTGACATGATTGTAGTATTAGAAAAAGGAATAAATACTTTGAGAAATTTTGAAAGGTTTTGAAGAAAGTCTGAGTTTAATAATGGCAGAACAAAGAGATTGCAGAAAAGTGATCTTGCTTTGGGATCCTCCTATTTATAAGAAACCACTTAGGAAACCATACAAGCAGTTACAGGGATCTGTATAAGCACAAATCCCTGAAAATGCTACATACACATGGAAAGCATTTTGATTGGATAATCACCTTTAAAAGGTAAAAAGTATATAGTTGCATGCTAGTCTACTATAACATGATACTCATCATGTTGCATTTAATGCGTAGAATACAAGTGGACAAAAATCATATTTTTAAAATATTCCTTCAATAAGAAGCTTCTTTAGGGTCCATTCGACTTCTCCTTGGTAGGCATGATAAAGATATGATGCAGGTACGTCTATTCAATCCTTGTTGATCACTGTTCGAACAGACTGGTTCATAACCTTTAAGCGCCTGCCTAGTGTATTGTAAGGGTGTCCTGCTTTGATACTTTAGCCTAAGTTTCGCTTGAGAGCACTTTGCTTTGAAACTACCGACCACTCCTATTCATCTTGCTTTAGATATTCTTAGCTTGGGTATTCATTGCCTCGAACACCATGTTAGCCCGATAGTGCCAAATTAGATTCTTTTGAGTCAAATCATTCACGCCTAAGTAGCCCATGTATCTCTTCTCTGTATCTTTGCTTCGGTAATGAGACACTTTAGACATAAGTCTCTTAAGCTTAACCAGATTCGACGCATCTTGTGACTTAAGGCTTATCCCTATGAGCTTAAGTCTTAGGTTTGAATGGACTGAGCACAGTAAACCCTGCAACAGCTAGAATATATAAGATAAGAATAAAATAGTTATACATTAGATAAATGGGACACGTTAAGAACAATGACTCTACTCTCCTACGTTTGCAAGAGAGGCGAGAGAAGATCTCTTCTGCTAACTAACCTCCAACCGTCAGCTCCACTCTATTATAAATATCAAGTTGCTACTCACCGGTAAGTCTCTTTACACTCTGCATATTAAGCCTACGTATTACCATCAAACATTCTATACTCACAAGAGTCCGTTACTAACTTAAATATTGAAATAGTCATACCTGATTACTTCCTAGCGTCTTCTCACTATATAGTATTTCACAAGTCCATTATGTATAAAATTTAAATAATTACTAGCAAGAACTTTAAGATGACAATAGGGAAAAAATAAAATTTGAGGAAAAAAATAATAAAAAAGTTGAAATCATATTAAGTTGAAAATTAATTTAAAAAATTATAAATTATTAATGAATTAATATAATTTAAAAAAAAAAAAAGGAAAGAAGGAAAAAAATACATGAAAGTTGAAACCACATTAAATCGAAAATTAATAAAAAATAAATATTATTAAAAAAAACCGATGAAAGAACCAACGAACTAACAATTAAAGCCAACCCGAAACCGTAACTAATCAAATCGATCATGATTTAACTTTTATCCAACTCGTGAACTAACGGATGTAAGCTGGATCCGAGCCGATTTGATCCAATGAGCAGGTCTGTTAATGATATGTTTAGCGTAAGGTCTTCGAAGTCATTGATTAACCCATCTGGAATCCAAGATCCTTTATCTTTTGCTAAATTATTTGTCCGGGCTTCGCTTACAATGAATGGCACAGCTTTGGACAGGTATGCACGTGACAAAACCATCAATATCTTATATCTTTGGGGCCTTCAATTAAAAAAAGAAAAGAAAGAAAAAGGATGGCTTTTGGTGTCGCTATCTTCGTAATTTTTAATTTCATTATATAACTGTAAACTGTGTATCGATCTGTATCATTGAGACATCAATCAGAATTTATAGAATTTTAGTTTTACTAATTGATCTCATTATCAAGAGGAAAAAAACAAAAAAAGAAAACCTAAAGTAAGCAATTATTTCAAGATTCTTTTAAAACAATTATTTTGACTGCACAAAGATTTTCGGCTAGTATTTATTAGATTACTGGGTGAATCGATTTTGATTTATAATAATGAAAATAGAGAAAGCACAGTACATACCGGAACAGGGAGACTTGAACGAGAGCGCTAGGCCACCACATATGGGCTGGTTCAACAACATACTTCCTCAATAGTCCTGCCCAACCATAACCTAACACCTGCACATTCCATTTTGTTTTACCTCTGATCAATCTCCATTAAAAACCAACATTTGTTCAACTCTTTAATTTCCATTCACCTATAATTTCAGCGGCTATAATATAGTATGATTGAGATATAATTCCCGAATTTAAGCTTTTTGAAGCCTTCTAACAGCAAGAAAGAAAAAGTTCCGTAAAGTTATAGCCAAATTTAATTAAAATTCATTATTTCTATCACATTTCACCTATATGG
This sequence comes from Lumnitzera littorea, assembly GCA_024138015.1. Lineage (NCBI taxonomy): Eukaryota > Viridiplantae > Streptophyta > Magnoliopsida > Myrtales > Combretaceae > Lumnitzera > Lumnitzera littorea. The sequence goes on along the minus strand of JAMXBB010000011.1, from coordinate 61,965,615 downwards.
TTTTGTTTAAACCTAACACGAAAAACAATCTACCTATCGTTCTTGACAACTTCCTTGCGAAATCGACAATTGGAAAATTCTCAACCACACTTAATTTTAATAAACTGAGAAAATATTGCGAAATTGGTGGTCATATAAGCAAGTTATACATAATTTCTCTACGGTGGTTTTACTCTCTAATCTACCATCAAGAAAGAAACTATAACAAGTTATGAGTTATTAAAAGAAATAATAGTCGTACCACATTATTGCCCTTTTCTTTTCTTGTTGCAATCCAACATATTTAATTTTCTCGTTTTAAAAATATAATTGGGTGTTAAAAAGGAGATTTTCCATACTTTTGAAATTGACTATACTCTTTATGAGAAAACAAACGCTATTGTGCCTATTGTTTTCTCTTCTTTATCAGACTTATCAAAAAGAAACGGAGAGCAGTACCGTTAACATTTTCCAAAATATATATAACACATATGTAGTTGTTTTTTTTTTTTTTTTTAGTAAATTATATTTTGGGTACCGGTGTTTCTACACATTTTCAATTTAGGTAACTGTGTTTCTAATTTTGTACGCATAGGGTGGTTGTGTGTTAACATGTAAAAAAAATAAAATAAAATAATCAATCATCCATTAACTTTTTAACGTTGAAATCTGACATGTCCATGGACATATATATATATATTTTAATCCCAAATCACTAATCCTAATTCTGAAAACCAATGAATCAGCAAACCCACAGGTGAATTTTCAAAAACCCAGTGATCTCGGACGTGGGGAGAATTGCGTTTGTTGGCAGTGGTTGGTGGATGAAGACGCTCGAGATAAAATCCGAATTCCCAATTAAGTTTTCTTTTATTGGAATTTTGCATTTTCCCAATCTTTAAGCTGCTTTTAGGTTTCACTCTCATAGTTTTAGTCTTATATTTGCTTTATTATACGAAACCACATCAATAACGGAGAGAGTGTGTTGAAGCAACCGACCCATACATATCAGATTATCGGTATGTTATGAAATTAAACTACAATAGATAAGATAAAAAAAGGTAGTAGCATCATTAATTGGCTAGTTTACAGCTACAGTGGTTTTTTTAGCAATGCTTATCAGTATTTCCCTACTTGACACAAAAACAAAAATATACGCGAAATTGATTAGCTAGTTTATAGTCCTAACTAAAATAAATTGCTGATCTCTTCAGTTCAATTCATTATTGTACTGGGGAATGGTGTAAAAACTGCATATGTGCTGAAGCATAACAAAGTCCAGTAAAACGATATATTCATGTTTCTTTCTTCAATCGGTTTTTGTTTTGCTTCTTTTTCTTCAGAAATTAATGGGGATGAATAAATATTGATTTTTTTTTTTTTAGTTTTGGAAAACACAGCTACCCTTCGTGTAAAAATTAAAAATATAGGTACCTAAAATTTACCTTTTTTTTTTTTCTTTTTTACCAAATAATACGCATGTAAAAAACGAAAAAAAAGAAAAAAGAAAAAAGGAGATAATACAACTGACCTGTGTTGTGATGATGAGAAGCCATCCAACAAAGAAACTGATGCTCCGTCCATAGAAAGCTTTGATAATAGTTACGATTCCAACAGCATAAGCCGATCCAGATCCAAACGCACTTCCAGCATTTCCAAATATTGAGATCAGGACATGTTCCTTCAAGTTAAATGGACCGGGGTTGAATGAAAACATCCTGTCTCCGAACCCGGTTAACCGGAACTTGGTTTTAGGGAGAACCGCTGCCATGAACCGGCCAATCGGGATGGTGGCCACTATGACAGTAATCTGTGTAATGATGAGTGGTTCCGTACGGTATGCAAAGAATTGGTTCAGGAATGAAAGGAGTGCACATGAAGTTAAGCCCAGGAACCACATCCTGAAGGTCCATACTGGCAGGGTCGGGTCGTCGGTGTTGGTCACTGTTAGACGGACCTCCTCGATGGGCGAGAGCTCATCTTCGTCGATTTCGAGTTGCGGTTTTGGGTTTTCTGAATCCAAAATTTTGGTTGCGGTGGCTTGAGATGGTGGTGGTTGTAGCTCCACCGTTCCCATGGTGAGAAAGTGGGTTGGAATGACGAGGTGTATGTAAAAGGTAGTATTTAAATCTTGGTTGGAATAACTAAGCTTAGCTTAGCTTTTAAAAATAAGCAGGATGTGATGTTCGACCCCTTTTTTGCTAAGGAAAAAGGAATGAATGGATCTCTGACCTTCCTAAATGAAATGGGCGAATACAATTTTGTTTTATCTTTGATATAATTATTAAAAAAAAAAAAAGGAAAATGACATATATTAATAGGTATGGTGGGAAACCCTTAATTGTTAATGTCTTTTTTTTTTTAACTATTTTATATATTTACTTTTAAAATTATAATCAATTTTTAAAAATAGTAAAATTTTTATCTTTTAAACCCCACGGGATATTTATTAACCATATTGTTAAAAAATCACTAACAATTTATGATTGGTACTGTTGTTATGCTTGAACTTTTTTTTTTTCCTAGTGATTCTAAAGGGTGGAAAGAGAAAACAACTTTTAAGTTCTTTTTTTTTTTTTTTTCTAATTAAATATTAACAGGTATAGTGGGACACTTGTTAATCAGTTAAGGAATTTTTTTTTTATCTTCTTATATTTTTTGGTTAATTGAATAATTAATTTTAAAATTAATAATAAATATATATTTTTAATATTTTTTAGAACCGTCATATATTTATTAAAGATGTAATGAAAAATCACTACGACTTAATGATTGACATGGGCCATGAATATTCCCTAAGGATTGAGATTTTACGTCGGCGATACTAGGTTTTTCTTTTCCTTAGTGATTCCAAAGGATTAAAAAAAGTCAACAATGTAATTTGTTTTCTTCTTCTTCTTTTTCCTTCCCCCATAATTACGTAATAAAGTTACAAGAGTTACACTGAATCCTCCTTTTTTTAAAATTCTTTTCCTATTGGCCAGGCATTAAATTGATCTTAACATCAATCCGAATATGGAGCACTTTTATGTTCTGGTCTGTTATTATTTGGCTACATCTTTTTACGGGATGAAGACCACATCTAAATACTAGATACTAGAATCTAAATCATATTTATATGTAAAATTATTGATGATAATATCTATTTATGTAGTAAGGTTTAACATATAAGGGGAATAAAATATGAAAAATGAGGCTCAAAACGAGGTTTAGCACCTCATTTAATGTCATGTACACTTAAATTAAAGCTATAGTATCGATTCCCATCATTAATGATGAAATAAGTATTCAACCAAATAAGTTGATTTTACCAAATTCAGAAATTTGAAATTCTACTTAAATACTATTGAATTTTGATTAAAAACTTGGAGTTACATGTAAACATCATGTATTTATTAATAGGTCTTAACTTTCTTCTGAATGTAAACATATCACGAGATATCTTAAGATTGTTAAAATCTAAATTTCTAAAGCACTATATTATATCCATTGAAAAATATTGTTATCGAAAAATTTGTCCTCCATTGCAATATTACATTAATCTTTTTCATAAATATATACATTTATAATCATTTTGTTTTTAGGCGAGTTCATCATCTAAATCAACAATTTTCTCAAGGCAATAAATTCACTTAAAAAATTATTATAACTGCATACTAATATGTGGAACCAATTCACTACTATATTGAAGAAAAAAGTTTATTGTGTTAATATTTTTTAAGAGTATAAACATGATAGTTTAGAAATTTAGAACTTTCGTATAATTTTAAGTATCATCTGATGTATTATATCTAAGTAGATAACACCTCGATACGAAGAATTTTGATTGAGTCATTATAGATAGTATCAAAATAACTCACAAATCAAAAGTGGAAGAGCTAGGTCCCATACAAGGAAAAGCGTATCAATATAGAGATAGCTCTTAAGCTTGTAAGATTGCTCCCTACTTAGCATGGTCTTGAACTAGTATAACAAAATTGACAAGATAAATTATAATATCCTTAATTGCAAGGTTAAGGTTATGGAGCTCTAATTATTAAGATATCTTTTAGTGTGGTGGTTTGGAAGAAACAATAGATGACCTTCTGAAAAGTAGCTATTGTAAGGAATAAAATTGTGTTACATATCATATGAAAGTAGATAATATTTTGGCGATGGGAATTCTGGCTAAGTCATTGTAAGTGTAATTTTGAGATGTAAAAAAGTTCGAAATTAAGTAAAAAAGAAGGATAGTAAAAAGTCTAGTAAAAATTTATATTTCTACAATTCTTATCTCAAATCGGAAATGATTATTTGTAGAAAAAAAAATCCAAAATGTTAGTGTGAATACTGTGGTCTTCTACTATATATATATTTCAGCTGTTATTGATTTTACGGGGTGCCATGTTTTTTCCTTATGATTTGCTTATTTGTTTGGAACAGAAAATTTCGAATTCATGATCACCTCTGATATCAAATAGGCAATATTCCTTAAGTGGTAGGATCTTCCCACGTGCTTAAGATTCAAGAGCTAAGAGGAACTCTTCCGTTAGCAGTATCTTATTGGATTAGGATCGGTGTAGTATAAAATATCATATCTTATAATTGGATGGTCATATGAGGTCCTAGAGGCCACAATTTTTGACCTTCCATTAGTTAGGCGACCCATTAGCTGGATTTCAGCCTTGCACGCATGGTTTGACGTAGAAGGACTTGGAATAAATGCGATTCCCCAGGCACTTGTGGCATAACTTGTACGTTTCACTTCTTATATATAATCCAAACAATTTAAAAAAAAAAAATCACCCTTATGGTTCCACAGTTTGATCATTGTCATATGTATAGTTGTATTTTATTTGTTTAAATAATTTTTATATGCAACTGGTCATAAACATATTGCACTAAAGCTAAGTATATATTTCAAAATTATTTCTACACTTTTATCTTATGAGTGAATCTGTGTAAAATGGATAAAATATGAGATCTGTTTATACATATCTTATAGGTATTGATTCACAAAATTTGAAATTGAAACCTATTTTATGACATTGAAAAAATATCTTGAAAACTATACTTTATAAAACTTATCGAGCATAAAATATGGGATCAACACCATAAAATTTTTTATTATGATTTTATTAAATTAAATTTGCAAAACAAAAAAGAAAAAAATTTCTGACAACTTGTTAATGTTTTCATGATTTTGTATATAAACATTTATTAATTTATCATGTAATATCATCATATAATTACACTATGGCATATAATCTAGGTCCACCTGTTTGAAATAAATAACAACACTAAAATCGTTTCACCTCTTCAAATTTTAAGTTGCACTATAAAAAGAGAACCAGTTGGAGATTAAAGAAGAAAAAATAGACATAAAAAAAGTTCCTAAAATCTTAATTAATACACAATATGTAAACTATATCTACAAAAGAAATTAATCTACGGATTTGTCATATTCAGCAACATTTTTACTGCTTGCTGTTCTCCATGTGTTACCAACTCGTTGAAAACGCCTATTGTCGACAAATAGTAGACTGTATAGAAAAAAATAAAAGAAAGAAAAGAAAATTAGAACTCTGACGTGAAAAAAGAGATCCACGAAGATCGGATCATCTTAGAGGAAATGTTTGGATTGCGGCGGCAAATGAAGTAAAGGTACTTTTTATTATTATTATTATTATTTTTTAAGGAGCAGGTTAGCTTATCAACTATCAGGATAGTGTTTCGAATGAAATGTGATAAGGAGAGGTAGAAAGTAGGAACAACGCTTTTGAATTTATAATTGATACATTCAGTTGGAGTATATGTTATTTTTTTCCTTTTCAATAGTATGCAGAAACTATTCAATCAAGGAAAAATATAAATAGTTGATAATTTTTTCAAGGTGATTACAAAAAATTTCGAATTTTTTTTTCTCTACTATTCTGGAAAGTTATCCTATGCCTTGTACAACTTAGAATATAAGTTTTATTGTGAGTATATATGCAGGAAGATCTTAGACATATATCAAATTTGTAAAAGTAAGTTTTGAAAAATTGAATCCAAAATTTATTCTATGAGTTTTAACATCCACCCTAAAAAGGTACCATCATCATAAAAAACAAAACAAGATACAAATTCTAATAGAATTATTCACTTAACCATACTCAATGTTTTATAGCATATTGTTACCTTTGAAAAATCCCATGCACATAAACGAGGGGAAAAGTTGATATATATAACTCTCTCAGGTGACCTTTAGCATACCCCTGACATTTTCCCGTATAAATTAGAGTTAGACTTAAGACCCCCTAGTTTTGTTGCTTGATCTACTGGCGCTAAACAAGTGGAGATGCCGAGTCTTATCTTGTAGTTATCGTTGCAATATACAATTGTTTGACATAAAAGAAACTATCTCAACATTACCCGAAAATTTAGCATGCTCAAGTCAATTACAATTTCAATATGTTATATATAATTATAGCGCTCTGCAACACTGATAAAAATAATACATGATGTAGAAGCTCTTAAGCCTTAACGGATGACTTTATACAGAATTCATTAACATAAATATATCTCAATGGACAAGCTTCATGCATCAATTTATATTATAGCTATATGTTTCTTTAGGCGTAACACTAGTCTATAAACATTTTAGAAAAAAAAAATTACATAAATATGAATTGCATGAATAAAATTATAAAAGCACTCCTCCTATATAGCATCTAACAAATGTGAGATTAATATTTCCATGTTTTTGTGAATTTTACTGGCCCCTGAAGAATGCAATTCAAGAAACATAGCAAAATATGACTGGAAAGTTTAGCTTCTATATGTGTTTGTTATCAGGAAACAAAAACTCAACTGATATAGAGACTTCTTAGCTATATATACAAAGTAAAGTTAATTGATTAATCAGCCTAACTAACGGAAAGTAACTAATCTACAACTACTTGTATTTAATTACAACTGTACTTTAGTTATGTCCACATGTACTAGTATACATCAAAACATATAGCAGTTGATAAATAATTTAAATAACAGTAGCTTCACATCCCTCCCTCAAGTAGGACCTTGTCGAAGGGCTAACTTGGAGCATAGAAATCATAGCTGCCTTATGCCTAATGCCTTGGTCAAGAGATCTGCAGCTTGATCGATAGAGGAAATATGAACAAGTTTAAGAAACTGAAAAGAAACATGGTCATGAACAAAATGCCCATCAATATCGATGTGTTTTGTTTGTCCATGAAGACAAGGATTAGATGCTATGAGTATAGCAGACCTATTATCACAATGTAAAGAAATAGGAAATGAAATTGGAATATGAATATCACATAAAATATAAGACACCCGAAGAATTTCCTTAGTAGTAGAAGCTAAACTCCTATATTTAGCTTCCATAGATGTAGAAACTGTTGGTTGCTTCTTAGTCTTCTAGGAAACGAGTGCATTGCCTAAAAAATACAATATCTAGTGATGTAGTAAGACAAAGATTATTATCAACTGCATAAAATAGTCTATGATTGAAGGTGCCTTTAATATACTTCAATAAATGAAGTAAAGCATAATAGTGAGGCATCTGTGAAGATGAAATAAACCGACTGAGGTAGTGAACTGAAAAGGAGATATCTGGTCGAGTCAATGTGAGATACAACAAATGACCAATCATCCTACAATAAATGGAAGGATCAGATAGCAAATTCCCTAAATCACGAGATAATTTGATACCTGTTGGAAGAGGAAAAGAGGTAAGCTTGCAACTAGAGAGTCCTACTTTGCAAAGCAAATCAAGAACAAATTTGCTCTGGTTAATGAGTAAGCCTTTATTAGTAGAACATGATTCTAGTCCAAGAAAAAATCAAGCTATGCCTAAATCCTTTATAGTAAAAGCATTGTGAAGCTTGGCTTTGATGTCAGTAATAAAAGAAGTATTCGAACTTGTGATAATCATATCATCCACATATAATAATATGCTAACAAGACTAGCAGTACTATGATGAATGAGCAATGAGTAATCATGACGAGATTGAGAAAAACCACAGCAACAAGGAATTTTGAAATCTTTAAGTTCCATCGCCTAGAAGCTTTCTTTAAGCCATATAAAGAGCGTTTAAGTTTATAAACTTGGTTAGGCAATGCTTTAGAATATCCCTTAGGTGGTTTCATGTAAATTTTTTCATCAAGAAAACTATGTAAGAAAGCATTGTTTATGTCAATTTGATACATAGGGCAACTATATGAAGTAGCTACAACAAATAAGATTCAAACACTTCCTAGTTTAGCTACTGGAGAAAAAGTTTCATGATAGTCTACACCTTCTAATTATGTATATCCTTTGGCTACCAAGCATGCTTTGTGTCTTTCAATAGTTCCATTAAGCCTAAATAAAATGACAAAAGGATGCCCTTGTGGTATAATAGTAATTACAAATAAAACATAAGGGTAATTTAGGATAAATATAAGAAATAAGAAATCTAAATAACATAAGTAAATAGGTAGTTGAACAAGATATTCGAGTAAGGGGCTAATGTTTGATTTTGAAGAGTTATTGGAGACTTTAGAGCTTTAATTTGGCCAGACCTAAGATTTTGGACAACTTGTCTTGTTTAAGGCTGATTTGATATGTCCACGGCTGAACTAATGTTGTCGTGGCTAACCTCGAATGACTAAGCTAATCGAGTATGGTAGTGATCGATCTGAGGCAACCTAACATGATAGTAGTTGACCTTACATGTTTGGGCTAATCTAACATGGACAGTGGTTAACCTTGCATGGTTGAGTCGTTTTAACATGGACATGGCTGACCTATTTTGATCTGACCAACCAAACCTAATAGAACTAGTTGAGTCGAGTTAGAATGGCAGGATAGAGTTGGTATAGCGAGGAAGGCCTGGCAAAACAAGGCACAAATAATAGGCCAGGACAGAACTTGCAACACACTTTGGGTTTTCCAATATTATTAGAGTTCATAGATAAGTATATGGTAGAGCTTAGATAGGATGGAGTAGGGTGTGTTCATCAATATAAGGCAAACCCAAAAGAGTAGGGCATGCCATTGAGCACTGGTAGAGCTTATAAATAGGTCACCCATCTATTGGTATCTAAGGTTCTATTACAGTAGGTTGTGAGTAAATTGAGGTACTAACATAACATTATGAATGGTGAGGTTGTGGTTAATTTATATTGAACCGATATGTGAAACTGTAAGATGTCTTCCATCAGGTAATTTCACTTGGATTGGATTATTCAGTGGTTTTAGATGTTGAAAAGGGTGAAGGACAAGAACGCATGTGATCTGTAGCTCTAGTATCTACTACCTAAGAACTATCAAAGTTATAAGATGTACTAAAACAGATTGAAGGAATATAGCACGAATTACTTGCAAAATCCACAACTTCAACAACATTGGCTACTACAGAGCCTTCTCTTTCTTTCATCAATTGAACAAATTCTTGAAACATGGATTCAAAAAGAGATTTTTCAACTAAAGACAAAACAAATTTCTGCCTATGTGTTTCATTTAAGTCCAATGGAGTCTCTGTTAGATGTGCAACAGAAATTTGACCAGAAGATTGCCCATTAGCAAACTGACCCTTTCCTTTATTAATCCTTCGACCTTTATACCATTCTGGATATCCTATAATTTGAAAACATGTTCCAATTGTATGATTATCAGTCTTATAACACTTACGAAATATCTTATTCCCTGAACCTTTATCTTTTCTTCAATCGGTAAGAAATTTATTTCCATTTGACTTCTTAGAAAAATAAGCTAATGAATCCATATCATTGTTTACAAAATTAGTTATTTCTTATTGCTTCTCAACTTGCTAAACAAAATAAAATGCCTTATTCACATTACGCGCCTGATCCATAGTCAATATTTGATTCCTCATTGAATCAAATGAATCATTAAGTTCAATTAGAAATTGCATGAGTTTATCATATGTTTCACATGATGTAATTCTCTCATTTAATTCACAAGTGCAGTATTTAATTCAATCACATAAGCATTTCAGAAGTCCATTCATAGCATCCAATTCATCCCACAATTTTTTAAATGACTATAATATGCAACAATTGAGTAATTTATTTGTCTACAATTATAAATTTCATGTTTGATTTGAAAAATTAAAGGTCCATTCGTACTTCCACATCTCTCACTCACTTCATTCCAGAGTTTATTTGTAGATTGAACATATAGAAAAGCTTGTGACAAATCACTCTTTATCGAATTCAATAGCTAACAATGGACCAAATAATTGCATATGGTCCATTTAACAAGATTTGATGAATTATTTATTGGTTTATTAATTGTATCATCTATGAACCCTAACTTTAATTTGGTACCTCCATATTAAAAAATTAGTACCATCAAATATGATGTTTCCTATTGACATACCAAGACTATTTGAACTACTTAGAAACATATGATCACTTATAGCTTGATCTCCATTCAATGCCATGACTCATAGAATTATGAAAGCTTTGTTACTCAGAAAAAAAATATCACAATAATACCTTATTACGAGTCTTAAAATAGCTTTGATATCATGTGAATTTTAGTAGCTCATGAAGAACGCAATTCAAGAAACATAGCAAAATATGACTAGAAAGTTCAGCTTCTATATGTATTTGTTATCAAGAAACAAAAACTTAACTAATATAGAGATTTCTTAGCTATTTATACAAAGCAAAATTAGTTGATTAATCAGCCTAACTAATCGAAAGTAACTAATCTACAACTAACCGTATTTAATTACAACTATACTTTAGTTATGTCCATGTGCACTAGTATACATCAAAACATACAACAATTGATAAATAATTTAAATAACAGTAGCTTCATAGTTTCATGCATTTAAAAAATGCAATATAAAGAAACTAATACCCAAGGTATATTGTATTCGGAACGTACCACAAATATATTAAAAGATTATTGTATCTAAGAAATGTGATATAGCATTGGGTCACTAAATATAGGTCACTAATATTGCACTTAATAAATGCAATATAGCCGTACAAGCTATATCACATTTAATGATTGTGATATTGATTTGTATAAGGCTATATCGAATTTACTAATTGCAATATTGTATAGCATTAATATCGCACTTAATAAATGTTAAGTATGATACAGCCATTAGTTGTATCGCATTTATTAAGTACGATATAGCCCTCGACATTGCAATTGTGTAACACATATATCACACTTTACCAATGCGATATAACTTAGTAAGTGCGTTATAGGTATGTTTGGTATTTAACAAAACAATCCTTGGTCCTCATACTAGAAACCTTATTTCCCTCCTTCTTTGATCACTTTTTCTCTAAAAAAAAAAAAGAAAAACAAATTATTTAAACTATTTCAAAATTGAAGATCCCACACTTACAATGATATAGTGGTAAGTGTTTGTTGCTAATTGTTCAAATTTTTTTTTTTTTTGATAATTTTTTAGCAATTTTTTTAAGCTCATATGATGTTTCTTGAAATGTCACAGAGGGACCAACACAACATCTATTTTCAATTAACCGTACGGAGGCTAAGGTGAGTAGGAAAACCTATTTATTACTACTTTGTGTGCATTACTTAGATGATTATTTGATGAAATTAGTCATTGTTTTTATGTTAATTATTGTAAATTCAACTGAGGATGAGGATGTATCTTGTGTGGGAATAGGAGGATAATGTTATTAGATGCTTAATAGTCGTATAAAATGAAGTGTGAACAGTAATCATGATATGAATAGTGTGGTTTTGCACTGATTTATTTTGAGAATTTTAAGATGATTATCTCAGCACTTGCTATGTTGGCTGGGAAAAGAAAATGCCAAAAAGGTCAAAAGGTGACGACCATAAAATGGGTACATTAGGATAAAAGATGTGTATTAGACCATCAACATGGCGAAGAATCTGCACCGCCTCGGAGGGCACTCAAGAAAGCTCAATCAATTCTAATGGATTTAAAAAAAAAAATTTTCTCTACTAAAAGCTAATTTTTATACAGAAGATATAGGCTTACAATGATTAAAATAGTAAATCATTTTATCTTTTAAATCCGTAATAATACGTTTTTCTTTTCCCTAATGATTCCAAAGGGTGAAAAGACAAAAAGAATTTTTAATTTCCTTTTTTCTCCCAATTAAATATTTGTTTATCTTCTTATTTACTTATTTTTCCGTTAATTGAATAATTGATTTCGAAAATAATAATAAATCTTTTTTTAAAATATTATTTTAGAACCGTCAGATATTTATTAAAGATCCCATGAAAAATCACTATGACGTAATGATCGACATGGGCCATGAATATTCCGTAGGACTGGGATTTTGCGTCGGTGATACTAAGGTTTTTCTTTTCCCTAATCAGTCCAAAGCGTGAAAAAAAAGTATAAGAGTGTAATTTGTTTTCTTCTTCTTTTTTATTCCCCCCTAATTACGTAATACAGTCGGAAAAGTTACACTGAATCCTCCTTTTTTAAAAAAAAAAAATTCTTTTTCCTATTGGCCAGGCATTAAATTGATCTTAACATCATATTCCATCCGAATATGGAGCACTTTTTTTTTCTGCACGGTTATTTTCCGGCTACATCTGTTCACATGATGAAGACTAGATCTAAATACTAGATTCTTGATTCTAGAATCTATATCATATTTATATGTAAAAATCGGGCGAAATCTGAGCAAATACCGAGCTTGATAACAGCTACATTACCGACCTTTACGCAAATATCGAACCACGCATAAATCAACACATTAGCTGAGCATAACATGCCGAGCTACTCAATAAGCGCAATACCGACCAAATATGGACAAAAGCCGAGCTGAGCTCCAATCTGCTAATAACGGTGGCGGTTAAAGACGGCAAGCAGTTGCATTTCGTATTAAAGAATGCACAAGCAAGCCAACGTGCGAAGCAAAATGAAAGCTCATGCCATAAGGTCAGAAGTTGCCGCCATCCGAGCTATAAAACATGAGCAGTTACCTTCATTGAACATTCAAGCTTTAAATTCATAACGGGATGTGACAGAGCACTGCGAAATCTCGAACAATAAACTCCGCAAGCTCTTAGCCGAGCTAAACTCTATAAGCTCTTGGCAGCAACCCAAGCTGACAGAGAAAAATAAACCCGAATTCCATGCCAATCCAAGCACCGAACTGAGCTGTCCACTCCTGAAGGGGCAACCTACAAAAGCTCCAGCAACTGCAAACAACAGTGTGAAGTTCCATACTCATAACTCGCTTTTTAAACGGATTTGGGTTAAGATCTTTTTTACTAGTTTAAAAACAGGTCAAATGAGCCTGTTCTATTTAGCTCACGGACCAAAGTGGATCGGTTTGAATTGGCCCATTTAACATATTTATACTTTTAGCTTGTAAGCTAGCTCATTTAACCTACTCTTTAAGTGGGTTAAGATCGAAGTTTTTTTATCCGTTTTAAAAGTAAGCTAAATAAGCTTAACCTCTTTAATCCGCAGGTCAAAGTGGATCAAACCGAATTGGCCCGTTTAATCCATTTACACAACTTTAAGTATATGCTAAGTTGAGTTGCACACTTGAAGAGTAGCATGGCATCTTAAATGTGAGAGCTGTTCGAAGTTCATCCTCAGACAAGCACAATGTAGCAGACACAACAGCAACTCCATGATGCATTTTTGCACATATAAAGCTTCTTGCTAAGCTTTGAGCAAAGCAATACCACAGCATGAGCCCGAAGTGAGTGAAGTGCAACATCCATAGCTCCTTATACTAACTACCTTCCAAGTTATAAAATGAAAGCAATTGCGTTCCAAGCTAAAGAACGCATGTAGAGCTACCATCGGAGCTTACAAGCTAAGCAACCAAGTTAATCAACCACAATATCTAATGCCAAGCTAAACATAGACAAAACCCAGCTACTGGATACATGCTCCGAACTCCTTTTGAACCGAGCTACACTCATAAACCTGAGCTCAGCAATTGCCGACCAAAGTTCCATATAGCTCTAAGCTGTCGAACGGTCTAAGCTACTCGATAAATAAACTAGTGCCCTTGACCAAGGAAGACTAAGGATGCGCTTGCATACTAACAAGCCGAGTTGCAATTCCTTTGAATGGTGAGCTTTTGTTTTACTAGCAACACTGAATTTTATGTACTTGAATTTACCATCAACACTTCAATGGTGAGTTGTAATTCCAACAACGTTGTTCGATTCAATAGTCTAGTACTTAAGAAACTTGGGCTTAATAAGACCTAGCTATGTTTGATAATTTCATAGGCACTTTAAATTGCATTGTTTCGTGGATCCACGAATAAAATGAAGTCCTAGAAGTTACTAAATAGCCCAATCAATTATAGGCTAGGCAGCTAAAATTACTACAATATCCTAGTAAATGGTGGGCAGATAGCCTAAGTTGATAAATAAGCCCATACATGTGTTAACTCTCATTGTTGATACCTTAATAATAACATTGAGGTGAATGGTGAGGGTAAATTGGTTAATCTTAGTGGCACAAAGCCTATGAAAAATCCAACTTACTTCTTCAAATAATCTTATTAGCATAAAAGCCCAAGAAAATTTCGATTTACCATTTTCAAGTCGATCGAATAACCTCATTGGTATGAAAGCCTAAGAAAAGTTTGACTCATCTTTTTCAAGCCGATCAAATAACCTCATTGGCAGAAAGCTTAAGAAATATTCAACTCACTTCTTTGAATAACCTTATTTGTACGAAATCTCGAGAAAATTTGACTTACTTCTTCGAATAATCTCTTTGGTGCAAAAGCCCAAAAAAATTTGATGCACTTCACTTAGATAACCTCATTGCCACAAAGCCCACAGAAAACCTGACTTGACTCTTCGAACGACATTATTAGCATGAAAACTCGAGGAAAATCTAACCCATTTCTTTGAATAGCCTCGTTAGCATGAAAACTTGAGGAAATTTTAACAAAAGCCTTTCAAATCACGTTAATGACATAAAATCCCAAGGAAAATTCGACATACCTCTTCAGATAACCTCAAAGGCATGAGAGCTCGAGGAAAATTCAACTCATCTCTTAAAGTTGTTCGGTTATATAGTTGGCATGAAAGCTCGAGGAAAATCCGATTTACCTTTTTCAAGCTAATTTGATAACCTTGAAAGCATGGAAGCTCGAGGAAAATTTAAAATGCCTTCTCAAATCACCTCGTCTGCATAAAAGCTTAAGGAAATTTTGTTTTATTGACACGGGTCATGTCGAACTCAAACACCTTATACACTATGCTACTTGGCTTAAGTCAAGATTCCAATTCAAAAAATTATAGGAAAGGTTAGAAATGCCTACGAGCAACTCCCTTGCCACAACAGCTCATCTTAAAGCCTTAAGAGCCCAAACCTTACATTGGGTCTCCTTGTCCTTTCCTCACCAACGAGACTTTAGGAGGGGAGGGTAGGAGGGGTTTGTGTTGGTGTGGATCATAAGTGTTGATAGGCTTTTTGGAATATTAGCCCCCTAAATCGACTAGCCCAAAACTTAGGCTAAACTAAATAAGCCCAATCTAGAAATAGTTTGACCCCATCCCTTATAAATAGGAGATGAGGCTCTAAAGTAAGGGGTCTTTGCTTACTTTCTCTCAATTAGCGTTGTATATTCTCCCATCACCTTCATTGACTTAGGCATTGGAGTAATTGCGTTAGAGTAAACTCCGGTGCACCCTATAGTCATGCTTTGTCTTTGTAGGTGACTATGAAATGAAACAAAAAACACCTATCAACACTACCCATAGATGATATTAAGGAAACTATAAGGGTTAATCCAATTTGAATGATTGTTTATCCTAATTTAGAACTATACTTAGAAACTATTTGAGAACCTTATGTAGAACCTTTAGGTTACCCTTACTTGTATAGAACTAACATAAACATATTTTTATAGGATTTCTATAATTACTCAAGGATTAGCAAGTACTCCATAACCCAAGTAAGTTGCCATGCTTCACCATAATTATGTTATTTGAAACAAGGATCTATTAATCACTGTAATAATTGTGGTTGTAGTTGGAATTTCTTACATGCATACAATGAATGTGTTTGATATGTTGTGTAGTAGCTAAGCCTACTTAATTAGTGTGATCGGTTGTGTTATAATGTCATGTTATGATTTGATATATTGCTTAATGGCTTACTAATGAGTACTAAAAATTCTATCTGGCCTTAATCAACTAGACATGATTACATCCTTTACATATTTTCATTTTATCCCATTAAATGTAAACCACCAAATATGGTATGAGTATTACCTTTTTTTGATCATATTAAACTATACTAACTTGAGAGGAGGTCATAATACAAGTAGAAGTTATCTAGGGATAGTTTGAAGTAGTTTAGGGATGACCAATAGTTCATTGCATAAGCCTAAATTTGGTGGGCGAATGTTATTATGTAAACTCCTCAAAACCTAGATTAGGATGAGGTTAATTTTTCTAACTTTATGATAGATCAAGTAATGCCATGTAGATAGCATTTAATTTGTTGCATTACACTTTAACTAAACTATGGTTGTTTGCTTAATGAATGTATAATACATGTTCCTTGCTAACTTACTGAGTACGTAGAGATGCTCATACTCCTATTGGTATCCTTTTGCAAATTAACTTAACAAAAGCTTAGGATGGAAAAGCTAAGTAGGATTCAATCAACAAAGAGCTAACTATAAGAGTTTTAGACCAATTCATTAGCATTTGTAAAAGGCTAAAGTTCTATTGTAATAAACAATTCTTTATGTTTAATAAAGCATCATTCTTCAATATAATCTATGGTTAAGTTTTGCTTCCACTAATGTTGTCCACTTTAATATGATGCCTTATGTATACTATTCGTATAATGATAACTATATGTCCTATGTTATCATTATCTATTAGTATGTACCATGAGACTGTTATGATAAGAAACTTAAAGTGTGACACTGATGTTACATTTTATATGCGGGAATGGATATGGAATAGAATTGCAATTTCATGTTCCATTATCTCTTTCATGTTTGGGAGTACTTTTAGAAGGTGAAATCGCAATTCCTTGAGTGATTCTGCCTTTGATAGAAATCAAGTCCTCAGCTCGATCAATTGAAGCTGAGCTAAGGGATTAGAAGCCCTTACTTATCAGATCTTAGCTTAATAGCCTATATGGGACGGAGCTTCGTATCCTGTGCAAGGCTAACTACACTTAAACCGACTTAAGTACAGGATCTTGATCATAGCAAAGACATATATTGACTTAACCTTAGAGAGGACGGAAGACCTAGGAAGGTTGGATGACCCGACATCACTGTTGCTTGACTAGATGCCAAGTTAGATAGAGGCTAAGTTGGATTGTCCGTTCACTCAACTTACATACTACTACTTCCATGTTCAAGCCGACTATCTAAGCTATTGGGTGACCTAAAGATCCAAGTAATAACTCTCGTGAGGATTCAGTTGAATATCTTTCATCTTTCTTATTTGTTGGAGCTTCCAACCATTGCATGACACGTGTTTCTAGGCACACAATCCCATGATGATTCTCTAACATATTTTCTATTCTCTTTATCCATTTCACCTTTTAGAATATATACTAGAAATCTTTTTGTAGTAACTTTGTAATTTACCCCTTTTAGTCATTTTCTTCTAATTGTAAACCCTATTGGCTAGAGTAAAAATGACACTCTTGTAATCATAGTCAAATAGTTGAATCTTATTATAGAAATTTACTTCATTTTCGAGAGCATTTCTCTGAAGAACTTCCACTCTTATCTACTCCTTTAGTAAAAGTATTGGTGAGTGACTCTTTTATTTGTTTGTGTGTAGTATCAAACGAGTGTTAGGCTACATGGATGCATCATATTTGGAATGTCGATTTTGCTACCATTTTTTTTTTCTTCTTTGCTTGATTTTTCCCTTGATGTGCCTAGTGTTTCTTTACCCCAAGATGTATCAAACTTCAAATGTAGAATCACAATTTTATTATACTTTCACTAATTATCATTGATTGAAATTACTTATTTAATCTCTAAACTAATTATGATATCTAGTAATTAAGGACATTTTTAATAAATGCTTTTAAATATACATTCTATTCTATTTCATTTCTAAACTCAAGTCCAACTTCTATTTTATTCCTTTTGATCAATTCCATTTCAGACCACTTCTCGATACCAAATGTCACGTAAGTACTAAACTATGTGGTTTATTTTGGTGATTACATTAAAAAACTAGAAATAAATATGGATTCAAATACTGCAGTCCAAATGTTAACGGTAGACCATGATTGCATTAACAAGATCGCACACGTTTCAAATGCTTCCAAGGAAAAGCTCTATTGATTTGAAGAAGTTCGACTTAGCTTTGCCAGTGTGATTGCCAATGCGCTTGCTGCACTTATCCATCAGCATCAAGTGGAAGATTGTTCCTTTTTTTTTTTTTCTCTCCTCCTTTCTAGTTTTAAAATCTCTTGTGCAAGACTTTGGCATGTCCTGTAAATATTAGGAAGACTAAAACGCGCATGAGCTCCTTTTATATGCTTTGTTACGGGTGTTTATTTATTTGAATTTGACACGTGGATATTTTCCCTTAATATTAGCAGAAGAAGAAAATGAGAAGAAAAAAAACCTTATCGATGAGTTTAATGATATGCATTAAACTTTTTTCTTTAACAAATTTATTCTTACTTCATGAGGTGGTTTCATCTTTTCCAAGCCTAATCTACTTATGCAATAAAACTATGGCTGCTTGAGTAGGGAAACACCATAAATAATAATAATAAATAAATAAGAATACGGTTCGGCCCATCAGTTTCTAACAAAAATACTGCATATATGCACATACATAAATGAAATGAATTAATTCCGTTTATGTTGATCATTTGCTACAATTATGAAAAAGAAAAAAGAAAAAAAATTCCTACATCTGAGATTTTGTTTTCCTTTGCTGCCTCCTGTGAAGTTTGGTGAGGCCAGAGCTGGCCCAAGAGATCTATAGGTGCTGAACCAATATAATCATTGAACGGAGGAAGACCGTAATATACGTTTCAGTACCGATAGTAACAGCGTGAAAACTGAAAGCATGCATTAGAATATGTTCACAATGGCTAAGCTAAATGCATTTAAATCTTCAGTAGTCAGGTTTATGTTGCATGGAATTGAAAACAATCAAGGCGAAATTTCCCAAATTCCCTGTTCATAGCCACACATGAATTGAAAAGCAGCAAAGAGAAATAGTTTCTAAACAATTTGGAGAAGGGATGATTAGTGATTTACGATCAAATAAAAGGGAGAAACGGAATATGAAAGGGTCAGATAAAAAACATCTCAGATTCCATCTTGCATTCAATTTATTGCAAGTAATATCAACCATGAATGTGGTAATTCTATTTCATGATGTCACTTGTTTCCAACATTCTATAGATAGGACAATCTAACCAAAAAGGAACAAGTGTACCTAAATACATACATACCAACAAATATAAAATTCGACCCTCTCCATTTATTTTTCTCCATTTATCCTCTCATTCTTATCCAATCAAAGCCTCGGTATTGCAAATGAAGAACTCAAGTTGAAACATATATGGATGGATGGATGGATTTCGCTGCAAATCAGCAGTAGTAGGACTAGGACGCTTCAAAATATATTTTCTTATAGCATCCCCATTCAAAATTCTCAGCACAAGAACCAGCATGAGGTTCTTGACGGATGGGAATAAGTCATTAGCTAAGGTCCTCATTTTCGAGATTCTTGGCCAAGGACTTCAAAAGGTAAACTTAATTCATTTATTTATTTTTTTACTTTTCAATGTTATGTTAGTTTAAATTTATATATTTTGAATCTCATAAATAATATAAATAAGTATTAAAGAATTCTGTGAAGAAATCTACGAATAAAATGAAAAGATTCTTAAAAAGAAAAATCATTTAAGTTGTTGATATGGTATTTAAAAATTTTAAATAAAATTCTTATGATAGGGATGCTCTTTATAGTCTTATATGCAGGTAAGTTCAAGTTTGTTGGAAAGCAGTAGGAGAACCCTTTCTAGTTGGAAGCATAAAGAGTTACGGTCAACTTTAACCCTAAAACAGAATTCTGACTGCAAGACGCACTCCCTGCTATGCTGGAGCAAGCTTGCTCCTATTTGTTCTCAAAGGTAGTAGGGATTCATTAGTCGAAAACTGCCGCATAATAAAATAGATGTAGAACCTGTTGAGACATGGAAATGAAACACCTTGTTACGTTTTTTAATTTTATCCCCTTTTCAACCGGTGAAAAATTGGTTTTAACAACTGGTTTTTAGATGAAGCCCGTTCTCCTATATGGCTTTGCTGAAACTGAACAGAAGGGGGTCTTGTTGGCAAAGATGGATCCATAACGCTAGCTATAATTGGATAAGCCTCCTTCTTGGGTAGCTCAAGCCTCTCCAATATCTTTGACGTTTGATTATCTCGGTTCTGGTTTGCAGATGGTCCACATAGCACCTCATCAGTGAACAGTTTGGAAGTACAAATGGGAGTCTTTGTCATGGGTACTTCATTAACTAGCCGCTCCCATTCTTCTGTGACCGACGTTGATTCTTTTTCTTGTGCAACTGCCAAATCCTCTTGAATTACCTCTGTCTCTACCATAACATTTCCTACGTTTTGTTGTGTCATTGGATCTGCAATGCTAGCTTCGTTTGAGTTGGAATCAGAATTCGCATCCTTCTCAGCAGCAGGTATAGACCTACAATGATAAGCGATATTATAAGCCACGTGATTTCTACTCCTAAAAAAATTTCCATTTATTCCTCCAAAATTAATTTGAGGTGAGAAGCTGATAAATAACCCAAACTGTAAGCTTTCTTCCACTAGCAGTTTCAGTTTTTGATGGAAGCCTCTAACATGCGAAAGTGGATCATAGTCTCTTGATTCTATCTGCAAAAATCTCCAATGCAAAGTGTTAAGCCATTCTCACATGGTGGATTGAAGTAGTAAAATTGAATAAAACAGCTAGAACCAAAGGAATAAAGAGAGGATATTGTGCTAAAAAAGGAGTGAACTGAAATCTAAATGCATGATTAAAGGTGTACTAAAAATAAAATCAGAAAACTTCTTACAATTTCCTTCTTTAGCTACCCATCCAATGATTTTGTTTTCAACCGATATCCTCGAGAAGGTGATTTTATTTTATCCCTCTCTCCCTTTTCTTTTTTGAGTCAGAAGGTGCCTTCACTTTAACCCATCAGTAGACATCATCAGTGGTTTGTTCTCCTAGATAGAGGGTAGTAAAAGGATATAATTGCAAGTACCCAACCCTTTTTTAGTTTAATGAATGATTTAATATCACAAAAAAATGAAACAATAGGAAAAGATAAGCATTTAATGTATTCCATATCATGCATCACATGGATGAAAATGTAGTATTTGTGTCCATGAACATAAAACCAGAGTTTAGTATAGAAACAATAAAAGTCTAACCTTATCTATAGAGGCCTGAATAGAGAATTGAATCTCGTCCATCATTGGACAACTGTGAGAACTGTCAATATGAGGCATGGGGTTGATTTCTTCGGATCCAGCTATACGCTGAAAAGTATATATTTCATTTGGCAAAAGTAAATCAAAAAACTGAACCACTCACAAAACTAGAGCAATTTGTCAATACTGTAGCAACAAGCAGAGCCGAGATTTTGGAGTATCATTCACCCCACAAAAAAAAAAAAAAAAAAAGAGGCAAAAAAGAACATAGAGGATTTACTTGAAGGAAAAGCGAAAGTTTTAAAAACTATAAAGCAAGATAAGCAAGAGTCTCAAACCCTAAGAAGCATTGGTCCTTTGCTGGATGGCTGAAGGATATAATAACATGGGAAGAAAGCATCTGCCATTGTTTCCAAGTTCCAATCTGAGATGCACACTAAAGCCTGATCCATCTTATGTAGAATAAAGCCGAGCCCTTGAAAAACTGTCAAAGTGGAATTAACTTTAGAATATTTAGAACACCAGATAGAATAAACACGGGTCAATTGGGTAAGATCTCAGAAACTCTAATACTAATCCTGCATAGAAAGTGCTAAAATAAAATATCTGAGAGTGTAATACAAGAATCTAGGGATTTAATTACTTTAAATGCTATCAAAGAACGTGGAAGTATAGGGTTGTATTTGGTTTCAACATCATTTAATGTTCTTAATGAAATTTTGATTTCCCAGGCTCCTAGCTTTACCTTCCACCTACTACTCACGAAACACTGTAGAGAAACCAAGACTCCACAAAGATACCAAATGCATTTCTAAAGGACGTCTTACTCTTCTAACCAAAAACCTTAAAATTTCTAGAAGTAGAATAAAAGGAAAAAATAATCAAATTACATGATTGAAGATAACTACTTTGACATGACAGGCACTCTAAATAAAGGAAAATGTTACAAGATGGCCCTTGGAATCTTGTGTTAGGTCCATTAACCACAATAACAGGTTCAAAGATAGGTTTAGGAGTTTTTCTCCTGCATTTCCCTATGATGAACGATGGGTTTCAGGAGAACCCAACGATCTTTGATTGTCAAATCACAATTTTGACAAGAAAACACATTCCATTGACGGACCCAAGACTCAATTTGTTCACCACTTGTAGGCAGTTACATGTTAACTGTCATCCCACTCCCATGATTTTAGCATTCCTAACCCCTCATAACACCCCACTATTTGTCAGCCACTGCCCTACACTCCCTGCCATTAGCCATGCCCAGCCCCAACACTTTGACAGATTCAAACAACATTAACAGACCCACAGCAACATAGACCACAACAAACAACATACACACATTAACAACAAAAAAACAACCAACTTTGGACACACAATACGACAAATCAGCTGACACAACCAACATATAATATAAACAATAAATCAAAATAAAACAAGGCAGAAGAGTGATCACTCTTGTGCACGTGATGTCCCACTCCACGTGTAATGTTTACTCCTCCCTTTGAAAGTGCATGTGTCCTCATGTGCGAACTTCTAGAATTCCTTCAATATCCTCTTCGCTTGGATTTTCAGCTTGAATCCGATCTCTTTCTCATTCCTCTATACATTCTAGCCAAAATAGCTTTTTGCAACTATCTCTCACTGTGAATGTTTCATCGCAATTGAAGCATAGCCCTTTTGCTCTTCTATCATCCAATTTTGCTCGGGTCAGCTTTTTCATATAAGGTGGGCGATTGCTTAGGTTGCCTAGAACCTCTTCTATCATCGCTAAATTTTTCCTTTCAAATAGGCAAGCCAAATTTATAGCTTGGGTTAAATATTTAGGATTTTGCAGCTTTACATCTAATGTTATGTACTCCTTCAATCCACTTAAGAAAAGCGCCACCTCTTGATCTACTAATAAGGAGTGTGTCTAGGTTGCTATCTACATAAACTTCTTTTAATAAGCCTCCATGGAATCCCCCCTGCTTCAACTTAGTAAGTTCTTCTAATGGGTTGTTGCACATAGGTGGCCCAAACCTCTCATTCCAAGGTGTTTTGAACTCCTCCCAAACAATTCACGGCCTATCTTTCTCCAATTTCATAGACCACAGTCGTGCATCTCCCCATAAGTGGAAAGTAGCGATCTCCATCTTTTCTTCCTCCAAAGTCTTGTGACGTTTAAAAAAATGTTCACAGCAATTTGCCCAACTGATAGGATCTACCGATCTGTCATATTTTGGGAAGTCCAACCTCACAAACTTTGGTATTGTGACACTGTTAAACCCACCCTTGCTGGACATAACTGTCTTCTCTTGTCCACTACCCACTACGCTGGTTTCCCCCTTTTCTTTATCCTTCTCCACTGACACTTCTTTAGAGAGACTAACCAATTGTTGCTACATTGCTTTAACCTGCTCACCATCTTTCTTGTACCTCTTCATATATTCTTCAAATTGTTGCTGTAATTGCTTGATGTTGTCCGACATGTCTAGCTCCAATACCAAATTGTTATAAGATTCCCCTTGGATTCTTGTGTTACATATATTAACCACAATATCAAGTTTGAAAAAAAGTTTAGGATTTTTTCCTCCCATGTTTCCCTATGATGAAGTATGAACAATGGGTTTGGGCTTGTTAGAGAGACCCATCAATCTCTGGTCTTAAACCACAATTTTGACAACAAAAAACATTTCATCGATGGAGCCAAGGCTCTATTTGTTCACAACTTGTAGGCAGTTACACGTTAACAGCCATCCCATTACCATGATTTCAACAACCCAGACCCCTCATAACACTTTACTACCTGTAAGTAACTGCCCCACACTCCTTGCCATTAGTCATAGCCATGCCCAGCCCCAACACTTTGATAGATTCAAACAACAACATTAACAGACCCACTACAACAAGGACCACAACAAACAACATACACACATTAACTATAAGAAAAAAACCAACTTTGGACACACAACACCACAAACCAGCTGACATGACCAACATATAATATAAACAATAAATCAAAATAAAATAAGGCACAAGAGTGATCTTGTGTGCATGATGCTCCACTCTACATGTAACAGAAAACATGTGAAAGCAAAATAATTGAAGACGAATCTTAGGAAAAAATACATCATGAAAACAAGAAAGTAAATGGGATAAGGAAGGGTACACAATACGTTTAGAATTCATCTCAGTGTGGTGGTTTTCACCCAAGGTTGTTCCTGTCTTGTGGCCAGTAGATGGAGTTACAAGATAGGGACTTCCAGCCATAACACCTGTATCAACATTTAATAACAATCAACATCAGCAATTGAATGGCATTGTGAAGATATAGGTAGCTTGTATTGAAAAGGATATACATGATAAACCTTATGCAGTTTGTTAAAAAAAAGGTAATAATAAATCTCCTACAAAATCTATAATATTGTTGGTAATTTTATTTTAACATCTATAATGTCTATTCATAGGCTGATTAGAAGGATAAAATTAGCTCAGTTAGAAAGTTCCCTTATGATATATATATATTTCATCTTACCTAAAATATGTTTGAGCGTGTTTGTGTGTGTGAAAGTGCTATTTTTCAAGTCCTTGGAGGTTACTATGCATCAAATTTTAATACAAAAGAAATAAAAGGAAATGGGCACAAGTCAAAGATATATAATATATCTTTATTCCTCATTGAGAAGTCCTACATTTGAGTGAGAAGCCTAATCATCTGAGCATGCAACATTGACAAAAAGAGGTTGTTAGTGTTGTTAATCAATGCAAACAGAAGAAATACCTTCATTAAGAGATGCCAGATTAGTCCTTTCAATGACATGAAAATCAATCAATGGGGAAGCCTTTTTGCTCTTAATTGTATCCAGGGAATACGGCATCAACAAGACAGTTTTCTCTCCAACTATTAAGGTGTCTTTAATAACATCAGAGCAGCCAAGATCAAGGCCTGTGATAGGACAATAGGGTCTTCCAGTTATGCTTTTCCGAGCATCAACCAAGGCAGTTCCATGGCATTTGCATGTCTGTTAACAGCATTGCCAGTAGTCAATGGTCCAGAAACAATAGAGACAAAATAACTTGTTATGCAGAAAAAAGTGCAAAAGATAGCAGTTCCATTTTAGCATCTGTCTTAGCGATTTCTCTTCATGGATTTAAGGAGAATGAAAACAGTTGCAACTTAGAGATATGCCAAATTACAGCAGTCTCTATATGAACTACTTCTGATTCCCCAACACTGGGGATATGTAGTTTGTTTCCATTTGTCCATCACTAATCTAGTAGTGAAAGTGATAATGGTTTGTAGATACATGCCAACATAGAGCACGTGTATATGCTATTTTTCTCAGAAAGAAACAAGAACATTTAGAAACAGGCTTCTTCTTCTCGTGCAATGGATGGAAAAAGGGGCATGTTCTAATTAGTAATTTGATCAACTCTAGTTTCTCTATAATACATTCTATACCCTGCAAGGCTTGAAGACATCATTTATCAAACTGATAGATAAAGCCAAGTTGCAAAAGATCTGGTTCACAGAGCCTGAAAGGTTGTTCTTGAATATAAAACGCGCTTGCAGTGGTTCTTCCATTTCATCTTTCAAATCCAGTAGCCAGGATTTTGTCATTCCCTGAAATAATCTGCAATCTAAAAGGGACAATTGGTTATGCTTTCCATGTATGAGAAAAATCCCATGATCACTTTCTTCTCTCGCTGTTGATACACACAGAAACTTGCCATACATATCTCGCATATTCTTGATAAGAAACCAAAGTTGCAGGCTGTAGAAAGCCATATTGAAGGAATATAGACAGATCCTATGTGATTGCATTACATGGAAACTGAGATAACTATACCTTGGTTGCAAGTCCTGATGGAGCAGTTTTCAATATCAGAAATGGATGTAGCTAAGCTCCTGATACTTTCCTGCACATTGCAAAGGTGGCTTGATCTGGTCTCAAAAAATAAAACCTCAACTGTAATGCACTTGTCTGCTGCATCCTGACAAGGAAAAATAGTTTAAGAATTTACACACTTGCACATCACAAGAAAATATTAAATTATATTCAGAATTGCAAATATTTGTTTCACAAAACACACCATAAAAGCCTTGGAAAGTGCAGGACTTATCTCTTGAGGCAAAGAAGAAGTGAGAACTATGACTTTCCGGATGACATCCTCACCACTCCACGAGTAGTTGAGCTGATCACTCAATAGCTTTTCCCCAACTACAGCTACTACCAATTGATAAAATCAAAGCGAGTAAATTCTAATGGGTGGAATTATAGGATTTGACCACAGTAGAAGCATAAATTTGAATGACTAAATTTCTTTTTCCTTTTTCTTTTTTTTTTTCAGTATGAGAAGACACTTCCATTAAATTCTACTCTCTGAAAACATTCAAGTTGATTTGCCAACGACAGAAATTGCATCCACAAATGCTAGTCAAGAGACATTGATTGAGACTAAACAAATGTATATCGAAGGACAACCAATATGATTATTCCACAGACAAGAAAAATAATATCTGTATATCACATTAATCGAACATGAACCACAGAGTTAACCACCCAAAACCCTTGCTATCCTACTTCTTCAAACTGCTTTTATCATTTATAAGCATCACTTGTTCCATCACTTACAAACACTAATGATGTTCGATATTAAAAGAAAAACGGAGGATATTTTTTTGTAAGTGAAGACATTTTCCATATACAAACAATGAACTGCAAGATTATAACAACTTAATTACATGTGGAAAGATAAAGACCAATAGCAAAGTCTGGAAAGGGAACGTACAGCATGTGTTTAGGGTTTGAGAATGTGTGATATCAACAAAAGAGGACTCCACTGAAATGTTTTTCACCGCATGGTGGAAATCCCTAAGATTGAATTGACTCCCTCCAGCTCCATTAGGATTATACGCAATTCTCATCTGAGCGATCAGTTTTAGATTCGAATCAGTTTCTTTCCAACCGCGACAATTCAATTCAAAAGAATCAAACAACTTAAACCTCATGTGAAGAAGTGGCATGATTGTAAAACACGTAACAGAGTCCGATTCGACCTTCGAGAGACTGTGATGGCGAAATGGCGTAGTAGTTGGCTAGTTCCAATAAGCACTTCAAATTAAAGAAAAAATCATACAGATTGGTGAATCAGTGGGATTAGAGATTGGAAATCATGTGTATAGCAAAAGAAAAGTGAAGGTCGTGAGAGATATTACCTTTTTTAGGTCTTCGAGTAAGGAAGGTGTGAGAGAGAGCAAATCCACTAGGAAGCACAGAGCTCCCATCTCCTTTTCTGTTATGGAGAGAGAGTGAGGGGAGCTTTGGCGCGCAAAGTTTTGGCTTGGTGCGTTTATTTAGATTTTCATTTTCCGGTTTATATGCTACAAAAGGCCATGAACCGGAAATGAGACCGGTCCGCATGGATACACGGCTCTAGAAATTGTCATTGCATTTCACAAGCTTGTTCCTCTACTGTCGGTAGGATGGTAAAAGATTCGAACTGCTCACCACTTGTTCGAGTCTAATTTGGTTAGAAATCGATTAGTAAATGAATAAAACAATAGAATCTGGCGCAAAATAAAGTTTATTTATCATAATAAACTAAACTTGTGTAGGCTTTTAAGTCTTTTTAGTTCAAGCTCATAAGCCTAATTACTTAAGTTTGTGAAAAAACTCGTTTATATTAATATTGTTAGATTCAATTGATTCGTTCGATTCAATTCGATTGAACGTGATTTCTTTATAAAATCAATCCTAATTATTTCTTTAATCTTTATTAATAGTGATTCAAGTTCGACTAATTAATTAGATCTATTCTATTCAGTTTTTATATCATTTTCTCTTATAAATTTGCTAAAAAAAAATTAGTGTAAATCAAAGAAAAATAAAAAAATAAATTGTAAAAAGTTGTCAATTTTTAATTCTAAAAAATATAGATAATTTTTATTATTTTATAAATAAATATATATTATATTATAATATTTTTGTTAATTTTGATTGAATTCTGGTTTAACCCCGATTAACTCTCTTGACCCTTAACTCATTCTCACTCTCAGATCAACCTTTTGATTCGGGTTTGACAATATTGGTTTATATTAGTGAACATGTTCATGAGCTTTATATCCATTACAAATATCATATTTATCTATTATTAAAATCTTAAAGCTAATATATAATATATATGTGTTATGAGATAATATATAATATAATAGTTAATTATTATTCATTAATGCATTTATTTTTATATTTTTTCATTTTATATATTTAAACTTGACTCGTTTTAAGCTTGATTTATAAATCAGTTGAACTCGAGCTCAATATAGAACTTGTTTATTTAATTGAGCTTAAGCTATTAAAAGTTTAGCTTAACTCGACTCGACCTAACTTATTTATACATCTAACTTGAAAAAAAAAAAAAAGTTTCGATGATGGACAAATATAAAAGTTAATTAATTTTTAATAATTTTATAAAAAGAAAAAAAAAAGGTATATTAGTATTTTTTGTTATATTTTAATTTAGTGTTGTAATTAATGAGATAAAATAAATGTTAGAATAATTAATATTTATAATAAAAAATTAGACAAAGTAAACATTAAAATTTAAATTTCTAATGCATTCTTGATAATAATTATTTTTAAGACATAATTTTCCATTCTTCATTTATTTTATTTCAAAAAGTAAATGAGCATTTGAATACTTTAGGTGAAAATCTAGAGTTTGGCTATCAAGTTCAACTCAACTTATGGTCTTTGGTTGAAAAGCACAGATGGTTAATTTAATTATTTTATTTTTCATCCTCTCCGAGTACCACACTCGCTAAACAAAGTACAAACGGAGCGGGCTTTTGTCATTCGTTACTTTTCCGTTGGAAGTCACGAGCAGTCGAACGTAGGAGAAATGCGTTCGGTGCTGCAATTCATTCCCAAAAGGATCACCGCAACCAGCCGATCGTTTAGATCGGACGCTGCGCTGGAAGCTATAGCCAGAGTACGAGAAGAGAATGTAAGCAACATCGCACTGTATAATTACGCATCTTTCTCTGGCGCTTTCTCTGCTCTCTTCGCTCGCATATTCCACTGTCGCTTCAACATCCCTTGCCTCATCTTGCCTTTCTCTTCCGTCGAACCTCTCCGGTCTCTGTCTCTCTCTACATATCTCTATATATAGGATTTTTATACGATTCCGTCACATATTAGAGGATCGATCCGCCATCCAATTTACCTTTAATTTATATTTTTTTAAATCTAAAACATTTAGTAAATTTTGAATTTAATGATTGAATGGTGAGATAGAGGATGAGATTGGTCTTGTCAAAATGTTGGATGGAACGGTATATATATATATATATATTACCTTGATTCTTTCTTTTTTTTTTTTTTTCTTTTTCCTGTCCGCATTATGAATTTGCAGATAATGTCAGGGTTTAGGGTCTAATATTATTTTTTGAGTTTTTTTTTTCGCAGTAGTCAATACGATTAATTAGAAGAGAAATGAAAATGGAGATAACCAAATTCCATTTAACGAGGAAACATTTGCTCGTCGAAAATAATTTTACGAAACGGTATGAAAGCATATAAGTTAGTTGACAATTTCTGTAGAAAGCTTCATAATTTTTTGTGGAAAAAGAAAAACAAAAAAAGCCGACTCTAAGCTGTGTTTGAGTAGTTGGAAATGGATAAAAACGAGAGGAAATAGAGAGAAGTTTTATGTTTTCTAAACTAAATAAGGAGCCAAAATGTGTGCAAGTCTGAAAGAAATTTTGGAAATATTTTCATTTTGGAGCTTGTTTCTTTAATCTTTCAAACTGGACAGAAATGATTGCAAATGGTGGGAATGAGAGTAAGATTGCAAGACAACCTTTATGTATACTAAAATAAAATTGGGGTAATTTTGTCAAATAAACACTTCATTTCTTTTCATTTGCTTCCCAATAACACACAAGGGAAAAGAAAATATATCTATTCATTTCCTTCAGTTTCCTTACTGCATTAACTAACAAGAAATGGAAACTGTGCTTCTCTTATAGGCTCTACTTCCACTTATTTCCACTCATTTCTCTTATGTAAAAACTGCTAAAATATTTCAAAAAAAAAAAAAGATTTGTTTTAACTGACTTATAGATTATAGGCTTGTATCTCTCTACTTCCACTTATTTCCGCTCATTTCTCTTATCCTAGAAACTGCTAAAATGTTTCGAAAAAAAAAAAAAAAGGACCTGTTTTAACTAACTTATAGAAAGAATATTGGTGTGTTCTGTTTAACCTGCAGGATTGAAGATCTGCTGATTGATGGGTTAGAGAGATGCTATCTTCTTGATTTTCTCGGTCCTAGGGATTTGCTGTGGAACTTTGTCTGCGAATTACATGCAAGTAGTAACAAATTTTGGATTTTCTGCATCTTTTATAAATTTATTGTTTCAATTCATTTAATGGATCTTTCTGCAAATCTATTTCTTTATCTATATAGTCACCTATATATTTATATATGGAACATGTACAATTGGATTCCAACTCAGCACCTTTTGAGATTTTGTGAAGAATTGTTCATATAGCTCCAGTACTACTGTTTTTATTTGCTGGTAGATTTCTAGAAATTTTAGTTATCATAACACTTTGATATATAATTAGGGTACGAGCATTTGAACACCGAAGATCAATGCTTTCTTGTGTTCCTGCAAAGGAAGACTGTTTGGAGAATCTTCTTGTTCATTATGAAACAGAGAAGAGTAGTTCCATGGAAGTCTATGATTACTTCTCTGCTGAACTTGCCAATACCAGTTCCATTAATGTAAGCTCAATTGGACATGGTGTCATTAATCTGAAGATGCGTTACTGATAACTGAAGTACTGCAATCTCCTTGGAAGCAGGGGTCTGCAAGTGTTTCACAACCAGAGGACAAAGATTGTGTGGAAAGGATTCTCATGTACATCAAGGATGGGGATCTTCATCGATGGAGCTTTCCAGATACCAGGTTATTCAACATTGGATTGCAGGATTGGCGCTCAAAGTTGAATTGCATATCTAATCCATTCATCTTTGAACAGGTTTGTACCTCCAACTAAGTCTCCCGGTTAATTATGTGAAGCTTAGCATTGGGATGCCTAGGCAGCAACATTAAGCTGATTTCAGAGTCCCTGCATGTTCACATTTTACATGTATTATCATATATATGCTCCTTCAATATCCCTTATATGATTTCAAACTGTTATTTCTAGTTTTTCTTTTAACAATAGATCAATATGACCTTCGGATTTTCCTCGTTAAAAAATTTCACATTAGTGCAATATAGAAAGAATTGTCATACTCAATGGTGGGTCTATTTCTTGCAACTCTTAAGTATTTAGGGATTTTCAAACATTTAAAATATTTTGGCATTCAACTGGAGCCTACCCTTGAAATAAGTGGTTCATATGGTGATTAGGATGACAAAAATATAAGAAACCCATAGATCATCACAGAAGAAGTAAAAGAATTCATATTTCCTGTATTAGCCATACATGTATATATTTATTGTATGTATTTGTTGCAAAATGCTTCTCTCTGATCCTTAACATATTTGTAAGACCTGAAAAATGAGAGAAATTTTCTTGGCTAGTCAGTTATTTCTAAGATGGTAGCTTCTACTTATCATCTCTACCAAAACACTTGCTCTCTTTTGTTAAAAGTTCAATCTTCTCTTCCATCACTTCGCTTCTTGCTTTAAGTCTATCTTCTGCGCAATCTCTTACTTGATGCTTATATCTCTTGAATGGTCCAATTTGTTGTTCTCTGGAAGCTATTGAAGATGAGTCCTGAGGATTTAATTGCAAAAGGAAATACTCGTGTCTCATCAATGAAGAATTCTGCCTCTACATTTCTGGATAAGGTCTTCAAAGTTCATTTGGGCAGAGGATTTTATGGAGAGTGTTTGGTAATTTTTAACCTTTCATATTTCTTCCAAATTTCTCACTCGTCGTGCAGTTGTGTATAGCGTGTAAGTTTCCTACTTATTTGAGGAAAAAATTTGGCATCCATATAACTCTAACCTTGAAATTCAGGGTGTCAGGGTAGACGGGAATGCTCACTTAAGTGATAAACTTGGCAAGCAACTTAGTTTAAAAGGCGCTGCATCTGGTTTGAGGTACTCCAATCTTTTTCTTTTTTATGCCAACAGGAAGTATGCATGGAAAAAAATTGAAAAACGAAGAAAGAAGAAATAAACTTAGTATTAGTTATCCAGAAGAATAAAAACAATAAACTTAGTATTAAGCAGGAGGGCCAAATGTCTGGCAGAGCAATGGGGATGAGGCCCCTATTCAGACAAGATAGGAAGATCTCATGTCAATTGGGGAATATCACATGATTTGTGAACTTACAATTTATTTTTCTTGACTAGTTGACATATAAGACTCTTTGAGAGAAACTTCTGAGAAGTCTATGTCTGTATACATGAAATGAGTGAAGTTTATGCTCCTTGTTAGGCCCTTTATGCGGTTGAATGGAGCTTCAAGATTGTATTCATTAAATTAACTTTGGATGATTTCACTTTGGATTATATGGACATTATCTTATAGTTAAAAAAAAAAAAAGGGTGGCCTTTTTAGGAAGGAAAATTGGGAAAAAAGAAATGATGAGAATTGCTGAAACAAATGGGTAGTGAGCAAAGTACTGCATGGTGTATATCCTTATCCATTACGACTCGAGGTTCCTCATCATCGATTTGATTGGCTAGTATACTTAACAGGAAGATAATGTTTTTGGTTTGGACTTGGATGATTTCTATCAGTTTGTTCTGATAGTCAATCATGATAAATTGGAGTTCTATATCTACAACCTTGTTTGGCTACTGTGCCAAAGCATTTATCTTGTAAATCAATGTAGCATAACATTTATGTACATCACCCAAAAATTAATATTGATGTAAATTGCAGGGCTATAGGAGCAGTTATATATATGCAATGAGGTAATCTTAATATTTGTTTGAGAGGTACAGATGAAGCCACAGATACTTCTGAAATTGCAAAGCTTTACATCCGTGCTGATGCCCTGTCATCAATATGACCATTTTATTTACATATGACAATTTTAAATGATATATGTGCAGGCATATGGTGGAGGAGGAATGCCAAGTTCTAGTTCCATCATTATAAGGATGGACGAGTACAACCATTGGCTTGCTGCGAATACATCATGACTCATGAGTAAATAAGGTATTGTGCATACATATATACATACATATATGTGTATGTATACATACACATAAAGAAAGAGAGAGAGAGAAGTAGACAGTTGCTTCACTTATCTATGATGGTCTGTGTTTGCTGTCAAATTACCCCTGTTATCAACTTTTGTTCAACAAACTTGCCTACTCTGTTCAATGCATGAATTCTGTGAATGTTGTGAACTTAAGCTCAAGTTGATGGTGCTGCATGCAATTGATATAAGTGTGAATTCACTCTTGATTGCCTGTTAATTTATATTGAAATTCTTCTATTGAATATTATTCTTGTATTGCTTTATGGGCTGTATATCTAATAATCATAAAAGAATGTATAGGCAATATTCTTGTATAAGCTCAAGTTAACAGCATTTTGTGCATATTGCATGAATTCACTCTTGTTTGCCTGTTTAATGCATATCGAACTGCTTCTATCAAGTATTATTTTTGTTTTGTTTTATGGGCTGCAGATCCAATAAATCATAGAAGATCTTACAGGCATTAATTCTCAGAACAATGACCCACCACAGAAAAGTTGAAAAAGTGTAAAGATATGGACAATTCTGACTTCTAAGGTGCTTTGATTAGTCTGAAGGGATCTAAAGCCAGACTACTTTTGAGGACACGTAATGAGGATAGTGGCCACGAAATTGGATACATATAAGTGGGAAAGGGATAAAAGAGGGTGTATTTTTCAGAGAGCTTAGTGCTTTCTAAAGCATGACAGAATGAGCAAGCGTGGAGTCATGGTTGGAAGGGGAAAGATGATGAAGAGATCTATGATTCTCATTTTTTATTTATCATACATAAAATGCTGAATAGATGCCTCATTGAATAATGATAGTACATATAGTAGTGTTATCTAACATAGGGTGGTGGAGGAGATTCTTCATTTCCCCTTTTATCATTATAAGGATAAGAAAGATGAGTATGGCCAATCTGTCTGCTTCACCATGAATTCATTCTGAATATATCAAGTTGAGGAATTGCATTGGAAACATTTGCAATTTTGCTGTCTGTATCACAAATTGTAGTTAAGTTTGTAGATGATGGGGGAATATTTTGTTGGGCTTTCTTTTGATTCTTTATCTACATTCTGCCAAGCTCTCATCGGGTGTGTTTCTTACCTATAATATTTGCCTTTTTTCATCACTCAAACTGCATATGGCTATCATAAATGCGTCTATCATTTTTTTTTTTAAACACCAAAGGTGTAAACTTTACATCTCAAATTTAGAGAATGCTACAATTACTACTTTACTGGGCATCCATCCACTGATATTCCTTTGGCTGTTGGACAACTTGCTAACTCACAATGTTCTCCATTTGTTCCCCACCAGGATATGCTTTTTTCCTCAATACCCACTGAGAAGTACAGGAGTACAGCCATAAATGCCACTCCTGCATCTAGTGCTGCAGAAAGGACATAATTGTACCTCTGCCACCACTGTTTTCGATACCGGAATACAAAGAAGTTGAAAATTGTTCCAACTAGGATCCATGCATTGTAGTTTATTGGAGTAGCCGGTGGCATCATTCCTGTTGACCCTAGTAAGACCGGAAGATTAATTAGAGGAATCCAAGTCTGGTTGGGGAATGCCTTGTGCAGCAGCCACACAATTATTGGTCCCACTGCACCTCCAAGGAAAAACCAATTCATGGCTTGATAATTTCCAAGAGTTCCAAAGATTCTTTTAGGTCCCACCAGCCCCCATATAACAGATGCATCAAAGAAAACTCGGTCACCAGGACATGTCCAAGGACTGTCTGGTGGAAGGAGATCATCTCGGCATATGTTGGTTATAGAGTTAAGCAACCACCATGCCACTGCAATGTTGATTGTTCCAGCAAGAATGGTTCCTATAAACTGTGGAAAAACATGCAAGTATGATTAGTTACAGATATCATTAGTTACTTAAAAAGAGAAGAACGAATACCAAGCTTGGGTTTTTTACTGTGTCTATTTTGCAGTAAGGGCTTCAGTTCTTCAATTTGGAAGTCATGATAGTTGTTTGTATGAGAAAAAAAGGAGAGTCAGGAAATGTTTCTAACTATAGTTACAGTGTGTGCTAGCTGTTTCCTGCTGATATGGGTCTGCTGACGTTGGAATATTGGGTAATACTGAATATAGTGAATATGATTTTTATGTATATCTTCAGGTTTTATTATCCAGATGGATGTATATTTGAATGTGTAGCCATTCCACATGTTGCTCTTTTGTCTTTTTACTTTTTTTTTTTTTTTCTTTCATTTTTTATGATTATAGATAAGAAGAATCTGATATTGGATAATGTACCTGAACTAAGAACATTGACCTTGGGGGTATCTTCATATAATGTCCCAGCTTGAAATCATTGAGGAAGGACACTGCTTGAGCCATGCTCATATAACCATAGGTTTTGAAGCACACGTTGGCTATTGGCTTTCCTGGATATATGACACCCATGATATACTCTGTGATGATGTTCAACCCTGGTGTCTGAAGGGTAAATGACTTGCTGGGTTAGTAGATATGAAAGTGCTGGAATGCTAACTGCAAATGCTCAGCCTAGCATAAATTGGCTGACTATCAAGGGAAATATTTTAATGAGAAAAGCTATCAACCTGGTTTGTTGTTGCCGTAATAATGCTGATAGGAAGGGTGAACACAAAAGCCATTACACTCGCGAAGAGGAGTCCCCACCAGGGCATCTGAACCTGATCCTTCAAGAAGATGCAAAGTGCAAGAGCTACAGCAAGAGTTACAATGAGCATTGAGTGGAACCACCAGGAAGGTATGTCTTTGTATTGTCGCATTAGTTTCGTGTGGATATCTTCTTTTCCTTTGTAAGAAGCACGGTAACGCCCAATAATTTCTCTGATCAAATGCAAGCAATTCATTTATAACTTTAAAAGTTTCTTCCATGAACACTTTCTGCCTAAAGTGGAAATTGACACTTGTTTTTTCCTATATATTTGAAAAGTTAATTGGCTTTTTTCCAGCTGTGAGAATCGCACTGAACACTGAAACAAATAGGAAAACTGGAAGGCGATGCACTTATAGCATGTGGGTAGAATTATAAGAGCAATGTAAATCTTTCATGGAGAAAAATTAAAATTTAATCAGAATTCAGAGAAGAATATTATACAGTATGCGGAAACAATTCCTGCTAGTAACTGAATACATGTTATGGAGGCACGTTTGCATTTCTAGCAGAATTCGTTTATATTCTAAACTACTTCTTTCCTACCTATATAGAGAGAAGAGTCATGATCTGGATGATGTGTGGATGATTCAACGTTATGAGCATATAATGATTACAAATGTTATGATAAGAATGATACCTTCCATAAAATAGAGCCACATGAGTAAGCGTGGAGGCAATGCTGGCAAACCCAAACCCATATGTGAGTGCAAAGAACGTGCTCAAAT
This sequence comes from Lumnitzera littorea, assembly GCA_024138015.1. Lineage (NCBI taxonomy): Eukaryota > Viridiplantae > Streptophyta > Magnoliopsida > Myrtales > Combretaceae > Lumnitzera > Lumnitzera littorea. The sequence continues at coordinate 61,928,635 of JAMXBB010000011.1, read as the reverse complement.
GAATTCGTCCTTGCTCCTCATATTTTGGTTTATCCAACTCAAACTTGTCATTGACAATAGCTTTTATGTTGTATATTTGACCTTGTGCAGTGAACAAGTGTGAGCTAAAAATGGGGAATTTGTTGGCGCCATACAGGTTAAATCCCCAATAAGCGATAGGGATTGCAATGTAGACGACCAATACGTACCCAACGAAAACATTGACAATGGCGAAAAAGGGTGAGACGAGGGGGCTGAGCAAAAAGGATGCTACTGCTGTCCAGTCAAGTGTGAAGGCTCCAAGGCCTAGACCTTGCATCCCAGACCCGATTTGCTGAGCTGTGACTGACTTGGAGAAGATCCAGCAAATCCATGAGATGTTTGTTAGTGTAGGGAAAAGGTATCCTGGAACAGCATACCATGCGAAACTGCAAAACAATACAATGAGGAAGAACTTTGCCCTCGACATGCGCTGCTCTTCTTTTTCATGCAATGCCCTGCACGGAGAAATCTTACTCATAAATTGTAAGACAATGGCCTGATCGAAATTTTGGCCTTTCAGGCTTATTCTGAAATGCACTTCAACGACGCAAGCATGTTTTAGTTCAAGAAATGTTGCGGTCTATGGTTGACTATGAATGCTAAAAGGAGCATTTGAAATGCTCATAAAACAGACGATAAAGACATAAAAATGCGACTATATTTGGAGAAACGAGAGATCATTATAGAATTATTAAACATGGCTAAGAGTTGGTGTCAAAAGTTCGTAGCAGGTGATTTTAAGTATTGAGATAATTTTGTGATAAGGATATAAATTCTCTAAAGTATTTTAGGAAAAGTTATAAATTTAATACTTGAGAATCTATATCCTTACTATAATCACCTCAATCTCAATGATGCAAAATGAGTTGTATTTTTATTTTTTCCCATTTTCTTAATCATACTTCTAATTATTTCAAATATCGCATTTAACTCTGATAGGGAATATGCATGTGCATGTCAGCAGACTAAATAGAGACACATCCATATCATACTGCCCATAAATGTCTTTAAATTACATATGAATGCAGTTCCGGTTAGTTTATCAATTTAATTAAGCTTTTTCCTTTTAATATTCATTTATTAAGATTTATTGGATTTTATCAAAATTTATTATAATCCATAGTTATATTATAAAGAATATTTTAACAATCCTATCGACCTTGATGGGATCCTGGTTTGATAATAGACCTCTGCTTATTCAGAGACAAAGATTCATATGGTTCTTCTAATATTTGGCTGTTTAAATTTGAAACCTCCCACCCTTGTGAATTAAATCCCAAAAGTTTTTCTCCGATATATAGAATGAGTTTTTCTGAAACAGATTTAATAAAGGAGTTGTATGTGCAATTCACAATTTGATTTTATCGAAAAATCACCCTTAGAATTCTACTAGAAGAAAATATGGCAACATGCCTATAAAATATATTATATTTAACCCGTTGACATCTTTTAGCAGCGCTAGGTTCACGAGGAAAAATTTTCACGCCCTGCAAGTATGACTTATGAGCTGAGCAAATTTGATTAGTTATAAAATGAATAGCCTGCCCGATTTTCTTTAATCACCACGGTGGTCCATCCCTCATATTTTGGCAAGAGGAAGGGACCAAATCTGAACGCACGCTGTGGCTTTTCCACGTGAGTTGAAAGGAATCTCCGCAATTTGATAATTAAATTATAGATATAGTCGTAGTAGGACGAGATAGTCATCCAAAACGGAATCCACAGGAGTAAGACTGCATATTCGGAGCCCAAAGCACATTGACAATAGGATAGGGAATTCAATTCGTGTTAAGTATGTGCCCTAGCTAAATAGGTTTGTGTTTTGAAGAGCATTAATTTGTAATACGATATATTTATTAATCATATCTATAAACTTAAATCTATAATTTTATCCATTTAATAATTATGTTTTTTATCCACGCAGACCCCGTTTAATGAAAATAAAAAGAAGTTATACAACAATAACATAAAAACATGGTTTAATCCGAATATGACTTATTATATCCAAACTCGGTGAATATACCACACCAACTCTCGTTGATAATTTCATTCTTAAAATCCATATAAAAAAGGATGACGTTTATACCGATGGTACTATAAAGCTTTACCACTAATGGTACGTTTAACGCAAGGTCTTTGAAGTCATTGACTAACCCATCTGGAATCCAAGATCCTCGTCTTTTACTAAATTATTAATCTTTTTGCCGGATTTTGCTTACAATGAATGGCACAGCTTTGGACAGGTATGCACGTGACAAAACCATCAATATCTTATTTCTTTGGGGCCTTCAATTAAAAAGAAAAAAAAAACAAAAAAAAAAAAAAGAAAGAAAGAAAAAGGATGGCTTTTGGTGTCGCTATCTTCGTAATTTTTAATTTCATTATATAACTGTAAACTGTGTATCTATCTGTATCATTGAGACACCAATCAGAATTTATAGAATTTTAGTTTTACTAATTGATCTCATTATCAAGAGGAAAAAAACAAAAAAAGAAAACCTAAAGTAAGTAATTATTTCAAAATTCTTTTAAAACAATTATTTTGACTGCACACAGATTTTCGGCTAGTATTTATTAGATTACTTGGTGAATCGATTTTGATTTATAATAATGAAAATGGAGAAAGCACAGTACATACCGAAACAGGGAGACTTGAACGAGAGCGCTAGGCCACCACATATGGGCTGGTTCAACAACATACTTCCTCAATAGTCCTGCCCAACCATAACCTAACACCTGCACATTCCATTTTGTTCTACCTCTGATCAATCTCCGTTAAAAACCAACGTTTCTTCAACTCTTTAATTTCCATTCATCTATAATTTCAGCGGCTATAATATAGTATGATTGAGATATAATTCCCGAATTTAACCTTTTTGAAGCCTTCTAACAGCAAGAAAGAAAAAGTGCCGTAAAGTTATAGCCAAATTTAATTAAATTTCATTATTTCTATCACATTTCACATATATGGTTTCGTTTAAACCTAACACGAAAAACAATCTGCCTGCCTATCGTTCTCGACAACTGGAAAATTCTCAACCAAACTTAATTTTAATAAACTGAGAAAATATTGCGAAATTGGTGGTCATACATAATTTCTATACTCTCTAATCTACTATCAAGAAAGCAACAATAACAAGTTATGAGTTATCAAAAGAAATAATAGTCGTACCACATTATTGCCCTTTTCCTTTCCTGTTGCAATCCAACATATTTAATTTTCTCGTTTTAAAAATGTAATTGGGTGTTAAAAAGGAGATTTTCTATACTTTTGAAATTGACTGTACTCTTTATGAGAAAACAAACACTATTGTGCCTATTGTTTTCTCTTCTTTATCAGACTTATTAAAAAGATACGGAGAGCAGTACCGTTAACATTTTCCAAAATATATATAACACATATGTAGTTGTTTTTTTTTTTTTTAGTAAATTATATTTTGGGTACCGGTGTTTCTACACTCTCATAGTTTTAGTCTTATATTTGCTTTATTATACGAAACCACATCAATAACGGAGAGAGTGTGTTGAAGCAACCGATCCATACATATCAGATTATCGGTATGTTATGAAATTAAACTACAATAGATAAGATAAAAAAAGGTAGTAGCATCATTAATTGGCTAGTTTACAGCTACAGTGGTTTTTTTAGCAATGCTTATCAGTATTTCCCTACTTGACACAAAAACAAAAATATACGCGAAATTGATTAGCTAGTTTATAGTCCTAACTAAAATAAATTGCTGATCTCTTCAGTTCAATTCATTATTGTACTGGGGAATGGTGTAAAAACTGCATATGTGCTGAAGCATAACAAAGTCCAGTAAAACGATATATTCATGTTTCTTTCTTCAATCGGTTTTTGTTTTGCTTCTTTTTCTTCAGAAATTAATGGGGATGAATAAATATTGATTTTATTTTTTTTAGTTTTGGAAAACACAGCTACCCTTCGTGTAAAAATTAAAAATATAGGTACCTAAAATTTACCTTTTTTTTTTTCTTTTTTACCAAATAATACGCATGTAAAAAACGAAAAAAAAGAAAAAAGAAAAAAGGAGATAATACAACTGACCTGTGTTGTGATGATGAGAAGCCATCCAACAAAGAAACTGATGCTCCGTCCATAGAAAGCTTTGATAATAGTTACGATTCCAACAGCATAAGCCGATCCAGATCCAAACGCACTTCCAGCATTTCCAAATATTGAGATCAGGACATGTTCCTTCAAGTTAAATGGACCGGGGTTGAATGAAAACATCCTGTCTCCGAACCCGGTTAACCGGAACTTGGTTTTAGGGAGAACCGCTGCCATGAACCGGCCAATCGGGATGGTGGCCACTATGACAGTAATCTGTGTAATGATGAGTGGTTCCGTACGGTATGCAAAGAATTGGTTCAGGAATGAAAGGAGTGCACATGAAGTTAAGCCCAGGAACCACATCCTGAAGGTCCATACTGACAGGGTCGGGTCGTCGGTGTTGGTCACTGTTAGACGGACCTCCTCGATGGGCGAGAGCTCATCTTCGTCGATTTCGAGTTGCGGTTTTGGGTTTTCTGAATCCAAAATTTTGGTTGCGGTGGCTTGAGATGGTGGTGGTTGTAGCTCCACCGTTCCCATGATGAGAAAGTGGGTTGGAATGACGAGGTGTATGTAAAAGGTAGTGTTTAAATCTTGGTAGGAATAACTAAGCTTAGCTTAGCTTAGCTTTTAAATAGAGGTAGAATGTGATGTTGGACCCCTTTTTTGCCAATGAGAAAGGGACGAATGGATCTCTGATCTTTCAGTATGAAGTGGGCGAATACAATTTTAGTTTATCTTTGATATAATTATTAAAAAATTAGGAATAAGACAAATATTAATAGGTATGGTGGGATACTCGTTTTTTTTTTTTTTTATTCACTATTTTATATACTTACTTTTCAAAATTATAATCAATTTTTAAAAATAGTAAATTTTTTATTTTTTAAACCCCACGGGATATTTATTAACCATACTATTAAAAAATCACTATCAATTAATGGTTGACATGGCCATGAATATTCCCGAGGATTAGGAGATGAAAAAAAAATTCAAGAATGTGTAATTTGTTTTCTATTTCTTCTTCTTTTTTCTTGCCCCTGATTACGTAATACAGCTGGAAGAGTAACACTAAATCCTCCTTTTTTTAAAATTCTTTTTCTTATTGGCCAGGCATTAAATTGATCTCAACAACCATCCGAATATGGAACACTTTTTTTCTGCACAATTATTATCGGCTACATCTGTCACGTGATGAAGACTGCACCTAAATAGTAGATTCTAGATTCTAGAATCTGTACCGTATATACGTAAAAAGATTGATGAAAATGTCTAATTGTGTACTAGGGTTTAATATTTATACCCATTGGAAATTATTGTTATTGGAAAATTTGTCATCCGTTGCAGTATTACGTCAATTTTTTTCATAAATATATACACTTATAATCATTTTGTTTTTAGGTGAGTTCATCATCTAAATCAACAACTTTTGCAATATTACATCAATCTTTTTCATGAATATATACACTTATAATCATTTTGTTTTTAGATGAGTTCATCATCTAAATCAAGAACTTTGTCAATATAGCTAGTGTTTCTCATTCTGTAAGGTTCAAATAAGGCAATAAATGCACTTAAAAAATTATTATGCCTACATACTAATATGTGGAACTAATTTGCTAATGTATTGAAGAAAAAAGTTTATTGTGTTAAACTCTAATTATTGAGATATGTTTTGGTATAATGGCTTGGAGGGAGCGATGGATAATTTTTTGAGAAGTAGTTATTATAAGAAACAAAATTGTACAATATACTATATGAAAATAGATAATATTTTGGTGAATGGAGTTTCGATTAAATCATTATAAGTATAATTTTGGGAAGTAAGAAAGAAGGAAAGTATACTGTCACTGTTCAAATCGGAAATGACTATTTGTAGAAAAACAAATCCAAAATGTTAGTGTGAATAATGTGGTCTTATATATATATATATATATATTTCAGCTGTCATTGATTTTACGGTGCGGGGGGGATGAGGGGCGGGGCGGCGGGCGCATGTTTTTTCCTTATGATTTACTTATTTGTTTGGAACAGAAAATTTCGAAATCATAGTCACCTCTGATATCAAATAGACAATATTCCTTAAGGAGTAGGATCTTCCCACGTGCTTAAGATTCAAGAGCTAAGAGGAACTCTTCCGTTAGTAGTATCTTATTGGATTAGCATCACTGTAGTATAAAATATCATATCTTAGAATTAGATGGTCATATAAGGTCTTAGAGGCCACAATTTCTGACCTTCCATTAATTAGGCGATCTAGTAGCTGGATTTGATCTTTGTAACCATGGTTTGACGTAGAGGGACTTGGAATATATGCGATTCCCCAGGCAGTTGTAGCATAACTTGTACATTTCTTTTCTCATATATATAATCCTAACTATTAAAAAAAAAAAAAAAACAAAGTCACCCTTATGGTTCTGCAGTCTGATCATTGTTTTATGTATAGTAGTAGTTTAATTGTTTAAACAATTTTTATATAAAACTTACAAAGCATAAGGTATGGATCAACACCACAAAATTCTCTATTATTATTTTATTAAATTAAATTTTCAAAAAAAGTTTTCTAATAACTTGTTAATGTTTTCATGATTTTACATATAAGCATTTATTAATTTATCACGTAATACCATCATATAATTACAATATGGCATATAGTCTAGGTTCATCTGTTTGAAATAAATAACAACACTAAAATCATTTCACCTCTTCAAATTTTAAGTTGCACTATAAAAATAGAACCGGTTGGAGATTAAAGAAGCACAAGTAGACATAAAAAAAGTTCCTAAAATCTTAATTAATACACTATATGTAAACTATATCTACAAAAGAAATTAATCTACTGATTTGTCATATTCAGCAACATTTTTACTGCTTGCTGTTCTCCATGTGTTACCAACTTGTTGAAGACGCCTATTGTCGACAAATAGTAGACTGTATAGGAAAAATAAAAGAAAGAAAAGAAAATTAGAACTCCCACGTGAAAAAAAGAGACCCATGAAGATTGGATCATCTTAGAGGAAATTGTGCGGATTGTGGCGGTAAAGAAAGTAAAGGTACTTTTTTTATTTTTTATTTTTAAGGAGTAAGTTAGTTTATCTACTATCAGGAAAAATGTTCTAGAAGAAATGAGATAAGGAGAGGTAGAAAGTAGGAACGCTTTTGAGTTCATAATTGATACAATCAGTTGGAGTATATGTTATTTTTTTTTCTTTTCAGTAGTATGCACAAACTACACATTCAAGTAAAAATATAAATAGTTAATAATTCTTTTAGGGTGGTTACAAAATATTTCCAATGTTCTTTTCTCTATTATTTTGAAAAGTTATCCTATAACAACTTAGAATATAGGTTTTATAGCAAGTACATACAGAAAGATCCTAGACATATATCAAACTTGTAGAAGTAGGTTTTGAAAAAATAAATCTGAAATTTATTCCATAAGTTTTAACATTCACCTTAAAAAGGTACCATCATAGAGAACAAAACAAGATACAAATTCCAACAGAATTATTCACTTATCCCTGCTCAATGTTTTATAGAATATTGTTACCTTTGAAAACCCCATGCACATAAATGAGAGGAAAAGTTGACATATAAAACTCTCTGAAGTGAGCTTTAACATACCCCTGACATTTTCCCATATAAATTTGAGTTAGACCTCGAGTTTCCTTGCTTGATCTACTGGCATTGGACAAGTGGGGATCCCTAGTCTTATATTGTACTTGTCGTTGCAATTATATGATTGTTTAACTCAAAGGAAACCCTCTCTACATTACCCGAAAGTTTAGCATGTTCACATCAATTACAATTTCACTATTATGTATATAATTATAGCTCTCTGCAATATTGATAAGAACAATATAGGATGTAGAAGCTCTTAAGCCTTAACAGATAACTTTATACATAATTCATTAACATAGATATATCTCGATGGACAAAGCTTCGTGTATCTATTTATAGCGTAATTATATGTTTATAATATGTGTTGTAAGCCCCAAAGTTCAGCCAAATAACCGTAAGATTGAACTTAGAACTCAAGATTTAGGGCAATCGATTAAAATATCCGATCAAACCCAAATTATAAACTATTGAGAAGAATATTAGTAAAAATGACCCTGTAAACTTAAATTTAAGAAAATAAGTAGTAAAATATGAGACTATAAAATTTTCAAATTTTAAGCATAATAACTGCTAATTACCGAAAAGGCGAAAAATGTAATATAATAACTAATAAATTATTAGAGATAGATTATATGTATACTAAAAATTTTAGAATGACCAAAATAATATTTAGGAATGTTTACGTGTACCCCACATGTATTTACGTGTAAATAAAAATACGCGTAATTACTAAAATTGGTCGAAAACTAAACAAATAATTGAAGAAAATTATAAAATAATTGAGGAAAAATCAGAAAAAAAATCAAAAGGGTGTGGAATGATGTAAACTTGGTCGTGGCATGTCAGGATAAGGAAAAGAAAAATTAACCGATAAGAATTAAGCAACACAAAAGCCAAAATTTAAGGGATAAATTAATTGTCTTATCTAATTTAATGCACAATAATTACACTAAAGCCCTGTAAATAGTAGAAAAAATCCAAGAACTCATTTGGACAGTTGGGAATCAGAGAAAATTAGGGAGAGTCGAAAATTGAGAGAAAAATTCGGTTTGGAAAAAAATTAGAAAAATCTGTGCAATTAGGGCTTCTAAAGGGAACCCCCACCAGACGAGCAGCTGGAAGCGGACGGCCACCACCACCGCATGGTGGTGGCAGCGCCCAGGCCGGCCGACAAGGCCACGGCGGCCCGCGGTGGCCGGAGCCACCCAAATCGATAAGTCCGATTTCCAGCCCGATTTTGTGAAATTTTGTAAAAATAGTAAATATAATTAGAAAATTATGAATTTTGTTATTCTGAGATATTTTTGTATGTAGTTTTTAGGAAAAATGTTATTTTGATGAAATTATGTCCCGTAATATATGGTCCCTAAGAAATCGTGCAAAACCAAGCATATTTCGGTTTAGAAATAAATGACCTTAAGAGTGTAATTTCAAGCCCAAAATTTTTGTGTAGATTACTCAGAGGATATAGAACAGTGCTACGAAGCCCGTTTTCAAAAATTAATTTTCGAAATTTTTAGATAATTTTTAGGCCCTAAAATAAGGCATAAAATGTGTAATTTGGAGTTAATTAGGTGATTAGGATATTAATTATTGATTTAGATAGTAATTAGATGTTTAGGGATGTTAATTTCTGATGTGGAAACCCAATCTTAGTCTATAGAGTGTTAAGTGTAAGTAATAAAGGTGTTGTGTGGTAAATGTAGAAAATTAGAAATATGTAGAATTGGAAATTTATAAATATGAAAAAATTAGGGTTATTTAGATAATATTAGGGTAAAAATCAGAATAATATTAAATCTAAATTAGGATTGAATTTTAGGTAATTATATAAAAAAGTAAGATTTTCTCACATCGGAGATAAATCCGATACCCTAATTAGGACTAGCGTGTACCGAATAGCTTAGAATACTAAATTAAGACCTAATAGGATATTTGGATACCTGAGCTTAATGTGATTAATTTCACATTAGGATTCGAACATGTTTAGGATTTAGAAATCGAATTAAAACCTAATTTAGAAATCAATGCGAAAACCGAACCTGAACCTAACCCCAAATCTAGAATAATTGTAAAAGATTTAATACCTAGATAATTAGGCATATTAAACCTTAAACAAAACCTAACAATAAGCGTTATATGATAAAACGAACTTATAATATTTATATGAAAAGCCGAAACCACGTTCGTGTTATAGGGATGATCGGCGATAACCTGAGCAAATCGGACCTCGAGTGAGTGAGCGAGGAGTCGAGGTAAGTTAGGATTAATACAATGCTGTATTTTGGAGGCTTAAGATTATGCTTGGTTGTGCTTGTTAGATAGTTGAATGTATGCATGTGCTTGATTATGGGTAATACTATGATTCTGTTTGTTACTCTGACACATATTGTATGAATTGTATGTAATGATTGATCACCCTAAACTGGACTTAATCAAATATACGACCAGTAATCATAATCGGACATGCATGGCAACCCGTTAGAGGAACTTAGGACTCTCCGGCCAAATACCGACCCCTTCGGAAGGGATAGCGCAGGATTGCAAAATGGTCCCTTCTTCTTCCTCAGTCGAACTAAGTGACAGGAGAGGAGGTCGTGGCGAGGGTGAAGGCAGTGGTTCGAAGGTAGTCGCGGGAGGAGCAAGGTTTCCATTACACAAGTCTGGGTTTGGTCGTGAGCTGTTGCATTAACGGCAACTCCTCAACCCGGATTAGAGCGGGCGCAATTTCTCTAATCTCATGAAGGGCCGGACAACGTCGTGCGATGGCATTTGCTTGCATATGCATTGCACCTAATAAGTGATTGAAAACCTTATTGTGTGTATGGTAAAGTTTTAAGTCCTCCGTCCTAACTTACTGAGCTGTGGTTGCTCACATCCCTATAGACATCGTGCAGGTGCTGACTAAGAAGCGGCAAACAAATACTCTGAAGCTAGCAACTGCTGGATCCTGGGGAGTGAGGAAAAACATTGAAGAATCAACACATATTTCACTTTTCATTTCTGGTTAATGTAATAACTGAATTATAGTGGTTATATATAACTTTTCTCACTTTCTTAGGTAAATGATTTGTTTAAATTACAAATTGTCCACTTCAAAGCGGGTTAGTCGTGGACGCCTTGTGTAGATCAAGTCTAAGATAGCGGTTGTAAGGCCAACTTCTATCTTAGGATGGTTTACATGGCGGGGACTGTTACGACTCTGCCGCTTCGGGGCGTGACACGTGTTTATAAACATTTTAGAAAAAAATTACATAAATATGAATTGCATGAATAAAATTACAAAAGCACTCCCCCAATATTGCATCTAACAAGTGTGAGATTAATATTTCCACATTTCATGCATTTCAAAAATGCAATATAGAGAAACTAATACTTAGGAACGTGTGACAAATATATTAAAAGATTACCATATTTAAGAAATGTGATATAATGTTGAGTCACTAATATCAAACTTAACAAATGCGATATAGTCCTAATAAAGCTATATCACATTTAGTAATTATGATATAGCCTTGTAGGAAAGCTAATCTCTCACTTTTAGTGTTTGTTGCTAACTCGTTAGAATATTTTTTTGGAATCTTTTCAAGCTCATGTGGTGTTCCTTAAAATGCCACATAGGGATTGATTTGGGTGATTTCTTGGATCTTTCGCAACAACACAACATCTATTTTAGTTAATCACAAGGAGGCTAGGGTGAGTAGGAAAACCTATTCATTACTACTTTGTGTGCATTAGTTAGATGATTATTCGATGAAATTTGTCATTGTTGTTATGTTAATTACTACATCTTCAACTGAGTATGAGGATGTATATTGTGTGGGAATGGGAGAATAATGTTGTTAGATGCTTAACAGTCATATTAAATGAAGTGTGAACAGTGATCATGATATGGAGTGTGGTTTTGCACTGATTTAATTTGAGAGTTTTAAGATGATTATCTCAGCACCTGTTATGTTGGCCGGGAAAAGAAAATGCTAAAAAGGTTAAAATGTGACGACCATAAAAAGGGTACATTAGGATATAAGATGTGTATTAGACTATCAACATGGCGAAGAATCTTCACAAACTTGGAGGGCACCAAAGAAAGCTTAATCAATTCTGGTAGAATGGATCGCAATGCTGATAACTTTTACTCCTTATATATACAAGCAACGAAAGCAATTCACCTGGAAAATCTAGAAGCTAATGGATCTAAAATTGTTTGTTTCATCCACTAAAAGCTAATTTTTTACGGAAGATATAAGCTTACAATGATTAAAATAGTAAAATCTTTTATCTTTTAAACCCTTAATGATACTATTAAAAAATCACTGCCAATTAACGATTGACATTGCTCTAATAATAAGTTTTTCTTTTGCCTAACGATTTCAAAGGTGAAAAGAGAAAAGAACTTTTAATTTCCTTTTCCTTTCTACTTTTTTCCTAATTAAATATTAACGAGTGTAGTGGATACTTGTTAGCCGGTTAAAGAATTTTTTTATATAAGATCATTGAATAATTGATTTTAAAAATAATAATAAATCTTTTTTTAATATTTTTTAGAACTGTCAGATATTTATTAAAGATACCATGAAAAATCACTACGACTTAATGGTTGACATGGGCCATGAATATTCCCTAGGATTGGGATTTTACGTCGGTGATACTAAGGTTTTTCTTTTCCCTAATCAGTCCAAAGGATGACAAAAGTCAAGAATGGGTAATTTGTTTTCTTCTACTTTTTTCTTCCCCCCTAATTACGTAATACAGTTGCAAAAGTTACACTGAATCCTCCTTTTTTTTTCTTTTTTTTTAATTCTCTTTCCTATTGGCCAGGCATTGAATTGATCTTGACATCCATCAGAATACGGAGCACTTTTTTTCTGCACAGTTATTATACGGCTACATCTGTTCACATGATGAAGACTAGATCTAAATACTAGATTATCGATTCTACATCATATTTATATGTAAAAGTATTAATGAAAATATCTAATCGTGTAATAGGGTTTTGTAAATGAAGAGAAGAGACAATGAAAAATGAGGCTCAAATCCAGATTTAGGGACAAGATGGCTTAGCCACCTCATTCAATGTTATGTACACTCGAATTAAAGTTACAATAATCGATTCTAATCTTTAATGAAGAAACAAGTATTCAGCCAAATAAGGTGGTTTTATGAAATTAAGAAAATTGAAATTCTACTTAGGTACTATTTATTTTATTGAATTTTAATGGATAAACTTGGAGATAAATGTAAACATTATATATTTAATAACAAGTCCTAACTTCTTTCTAAATCTAAACATATCACGAGATATCTAAATATCTAAAACACTGTGTTATACTCATTGGAAAATTTTTCAACCGTTGCAATATTAAATCAATCTTTTTCATAAATATATATAATTATAACAACTTTCTCAATATAGTTAATATTTCTCATTCGATAAGGTTCGAACTGGGCAATGAATTTATTGAAAAAATAATTAGAATTATATACTAATATATGGATATGACTCTCTATTATATTGAAGAAAAAAGTTTCCTATGTTAATATTTTCAAGGAGTATAAACATGATGGTTTAGAAATTCAAAACTTTTATATAATTCTAATCATTTTCAAGGTGTCACTGTAATTTTTACCAATGAAGTATGATATTATTACCCATTTCTTTTATATATATATATAGATAAAGAACAAAAGATGTTTCTCAATCACGTTTCAATTGATTTGTTTCCAATGTCATTGAATGCCATAAATATGTAATGTCTCCCTCAAAGAGAAAATAACATAACGTTAATAATTGGTGTAGTAGCTTAGAATTTATTAGAACTCTGAGGTTAAATGTGCTTAAAAGAGAGTGATGAGCGATCTCTTGGGAAGAACCTACACTAAAGGGCAAGACCGTCTGATATATCATGCCAAAATAGACAACACCTCGATAAAAAATAGTTTTGGTTGGGTTGTGATAGACTTATGAGTGGTATAAAGCAGTTCACAAGTTAAAAGTAGAAAAGCTATGTACTATAAGGCAGAGTGCCTCAATGTATGGACATCTCTTGAGTTTGTAAGGGAGCACTCTAAAGTGTTCCTTGCCTAGTGTGGTCTTGAACTTGTATAACAATATTGACAAAGATGTTAATTCTATAAGAAAATAGATTAATATCCTTCAATAGAAGATTATGGAACTTTAATAATCGAAATATTTTTTAGTGTAACAGCTTAGAATTTATTAGAACTTTGATGTCACATTTGGTATGAATAAATGGTATGAAATGAAATGGAATGGAGTGAATTTGAATGAAATGGAATGTAATGAAGATTGAAATAAGAAATCATTTTCTATGTTTAGAGATATTAAATGCTCAAATATAATTATTTATCGAAAATGCTCTTAATTATTATTTATTATTGTATATTATAATTTTTTTGAAAGTTAGAAAAATAATTTTAATTAATCATAATTAATGATTTAGGAATAGAAAGAGGGAATTGAATTCCCCTTGAAGCCACAATTGTCGATTCAAACTTCAAAATATGTTTTCAAATATAAGGAATGGGAATAAAACTTAGAATCGTGATTCCAATCCGATCCATTATTGTGTAGCAAAAGTAACATAAGGTTAAGCATGATTAGGAGAAACAAGGGATGATCTTTTAGAAAGTAATTGCTGTAAAGGACAAAACAATGTGTAGAATGTCCTGTCAAAACACATAATATTTTGATGAGAAGAGTTTTTATTTAATCATTATAAGTGTAATTTTGAGAAAGAAAAAAGTTCAAAATTAAGTAAAAAAGGATAGTAAAAAGGGTAGTAAAAATTTGGATTTTTATGATTCGTATCTCAAATTGGAAATGACTATTTGTAGAAACCCAAATCCAAATTGCTAATGTGAATAATGCGGTCTTCTACTATATAGATGTATATATTTCGGCTGTCATTGATTTTACGAGGTGCTATGTTTTTTCCTCACTATTTACTTATTTGTTTGGAACAGAAAATTTCGAAGTTATAGTCACCTCTGATATCAAATAGGCAATATTCCTTAAGGAGTAGGATCTTCCCACGTGCTTAAGATTCAAGAGCTAAGAGGAACTCTTCCGTTAGTAGTATCTTATTGGATTAGCATCAGTGTAGTATAAAATATCAAATCTTAGAATTAGATGGTCATATGAGGTCCTAGAGGCCACGATTTCTGACCTTCCATTAATTAGGCGATCCATTAGCTGGATTTGACCTTTGTAAGCATGGTTTGACGTAGAGGGATTTGGAATAGATGCGACTCCCCTGCCTCTTATAGCATAACTTGTACGTTTCTCTTCTTATGTATAATCCAAACAATTAAAAAAAAAAAAAATCACCCTTATGGTTCCACAGTATGATCATTACCTTATGTATAGTTGTATTTTAATTGTTTAAATAATTTTTATATGCAACAAATCATAACAGACATATGCTATCTCTCCACATAAATATGGTGCACTAAAACTAAGTATATGTCAAACTTATTTATGCACTTCATAATAGGGTTGGACCAGTATTAAAATGAATAAAACATGAGACATATTTTTGCTCATCTTATAAGTAATGGTTGTCAAATTTTGCAAATAAAATCTACATTATGATATTTAAGAAATATCCTGAAAACTATACCTTATAAAACTTATGAAGTATAAGGTATCCGATTGATACCATAAAATTCTCTATTATGATTTTATTAAATTAAATATTTTGAAAAAAAGTTTTCCAACAACATGTTGATGTTTTCACAATTTTATAAATAAACATTTATTAATTTATCATGTGACATCATCATAAAATTACAATCTAATATATAGTCTAAGTCCATCCGTTTAAAATAAATAACAACGCCACAATCATTTCACCTCTTGAAATTTTAAGTTGCACTATAGAAAGAGAACTAGTTCAAGATTGAAGAAGCACAAAGTTGACATAAGAAATACTAAAATCTTAATTAATACACTATGTAAATTATATTTACAAGAGAAATTAATCTACTGATTTGTCATATTCAGCAACATTTTTACTGCTTGCTGCTCTTCATGTGTTACCAAGTAGTTGAAGACGCCTATTGTTGATAAAGTAGACTATATATAAAGGAAAAAAAAAAAAAGGAAAGAAAAGAAAGTTAGAACTCTCACATTAAAATTAGACCCATGAAGATTGGATCATGTTACAGGAAATTGTGTGGATTGTGGCGGTAAAAAAAAATAAGGGAATTTTTTTTTTCTAAGGAGTAAGTTAGTTTATCAATTATTAGGAATAGTGTTTTAAAAGAAATGAGATACAAGAGGTAGAAAGTAAGAA
Organism: Lumnitzera littorea; assembly: GCA_024138015.1. Taxonomy (NCBI): domain Eukaryota; kingdom Viridiplantae; phylum Streptophyta; class Magnoliopsida; order Myrtales; family Combretaceae; genus Lumnitzera; species Lumnitzera littorea. The sequence goes on along the minus strand of JAMXBB010000011.1, from coordinate 61,912,603 downwards.
CAAGGAAATGGTTTCAAGTTTATAACGAATAGACTCAATTGGAACATATGTTTTTTTTTTTTCTTTTCTGCAGTATATGGAAACTATATATTTGAGTAAAAATATAAATAGTTAATAATTCTTGTAGGGTTGCGACAAAAAAATTTTCAATATTTTTTCCCTATTATTCTGAGAAGTTGCCCTAAACCTTGCATAACTTAGGATATAGGTTCTATAATAGAGGGTACACACATGGAGATACTAGACATGTAACCCAACTTGGGGAAGTACGTTTTGAAAAATTAAATAAAAAATTTATCCTCATAAATTTTAACATTCACCCAAAACCTAACCATCAAATCAAAGAGGATAAAACAAGATACAGATTCCATTAGAGTTATTCACTTACCCCTTCTCAATGTTATATAGAATATTGTTACCTTTGAAAATCCCATGTATATAAATGAGGGGAAAAGTTGACATATACAACTCTCTGAAGTGAGCTTTAACAGACCCCTGACATTTTCCCATATAAATTAGAGTTAGACCTCAAGTTTCCTTGCTTGATCTACTGGCGCAGGACAAGCGGGGATGCCTAGTCTTATATTGTAGTTGCCATTGCAATTATATACTTGTTTGACTCAAAGAAAACTATCTCAACATTACCCGAAAATTTAGCATGTTAAAGTCAATTACAATTTCACTATTATATATATAATTCTAGCTCTCCGCAATACTGATAAAAACGATACTAGATGTAGAAGCTCTTAAGTCTTAACAGATGACTTTATACGGAATTCATTAACATAGATATATCTCGATGGACAAAGCTTCGTTTCTTCTGTTAGTGCCAACCAAATGTCCAGTACGTGCAATGACCTAACTATTGCAAGAATTGTCTTTCAATTTAGAGGTGGATACAAACTTATGGTAGCAAATGTTCTTCTTTTCTCCCTTTTTACCAACCGTACATACATATTATAACTTAGAAAATAGGAATTTAAAACTAATACATTTTATTGAAAAACTTATATTCATGTTATTAGATTGTAATAGTCTTGATATATTACTATTATGTTTGTTTCGCGAAAGTTTATAATATCTCTTATCAACACACCGTGCTATAATGCTTCACCTTTTTTCATTAAATGAAAGTTGACTCAAGTTAAACTAAAAAAGTTTGGCACAATAATAAATCTTAAAAGGTATAAAAATACATTATCACTGGAAAATTTTTGCCTAGATCTCTTTATTGTGATTCAAAGTACATAATCCTTCAAGAAATTCCATGGGGCAATATTTCTCTATCTACCATTATATTGAATTTTTTTCTTCTATCATAATTGTCCTATTAGTTTACTTGGTACAACTGCAATTGACTTTTCCTTACCCGCCATCCCTAATTATTATTGTATGATTGTATGTTATGGGTTTGCAAAATCACCCTTCAATAGTTTATATATATATATATATATATTTAATGATCTAGGATTACTAGTGAAGTTCATATCGTTGATGATCGAAGTATGACAAGTTCACTATATAATGGAAATTAAGAAAATCCAGTGCTAACCTATATATAGTGGTTTTTCCTTTCTGAAGAAATTTTTTTTTTCTAATTATAGAAAAGAATGATTTAAACCTTAATTTATTCTAATAATAAATTAGTGATGATATAATATCAAGTTAAACGGCTTTGACCAACTTTTTTTTTTTTATGTTTTTTTTTTAATGATAAAATTTAGTGAAAATTAAGTCGTTATTTATCGATTTGAAATGATTTCATATATTCCCTAGAAAAATGCGTTTATCGATCATGGTTGATGTCCCAATAAATATAAATGATCGTAGCTGACTCGTAGTCCTCGAATCAGCAAGTTGCGGAATTGGTGCGGGAATATGTGAAATTGTCCATTGCGTCGTTTTTTGACTTGTTGACCCAGGAACTGAATGGGATAAATGCATGCAGGTGGAGTCAACGCGCATCACATGACCAAGAACGGATTATGAAAGTACTAGCATACCAATTAGGAAAAACAAAAAAAATAGAAATTATATAGAGAGAGAGAGAGAAATTGTCAGCCATAATAATATTTATTAGAAAATTAGTTTTTTCTTTCTTATGGTTACACGTGTTGATATTTTTATTTTTATTTGTATTTAAATTGACATTGTACGTCTTGATGATGCTTTATTATAATAAAATTCAAATACTTTTTACCCATTTAGTAAATACTCTCTCTTTCTATATATATATATACATATATATATATATATATATATTTACGAACAATGTACCCATGTTGCATGTGAAAAAAAAATAAAAATAAAAAAAAACTTGGATTTAAAAGTATAATGAATTTTTCAAATAATAGTAATATTGGATAATTAAAATAATGAATAAATAATAGTAATCGTAGAACTATGTCTGAAAAAAAATAATAACTATATAATTGGATGTGACGGTTGATAATTTTGTGAGATTTATTTGATTTCTTTTACTTCTATGTAAATATATTTAATGATTAAAATCATACAATATCAAATTATTAGTTATGGATAGTTAAAAGAAGATTTTCTCTTTAACGTAACAGATATATATATAAAAAAAAAATACAAATGCTAGAAGTTTCAAAGTTAAAATATCAATCTCAATTGCTTTACACGGTTTGTGGTTAAACCGAATGAAATTTGTAATTTTGTCGTATTAATTAGCATCATTTTTATTTTCCGGACAATGTAAAAATAAAAACCACTATTTAACTTTTGAGTTTTTTTTTTTCAATTATATGTCCAAAGGTTTAAACTGTTAACTATCATAACTAACTAAATTTTTTATGGTATTAACATTAACACTACATGAATTTTCAATTTTTCAAATTTAATACCTTATTGAAACTTTTTGTGTTATTGTTATCATTTGTTTAGTCCATCAAAATGAGATTCGTACTATATTTATGTGTAACAGGTAATAACCATGATATAAAAAGTTTTAATTAAGTTTCAAATTTGATATATTGAAAGTTTAAGTAATAAATTAATCTTTTGACCGCAGTTCATGTTCTTTTTAAAATATTATCACCAAAGTTTAAGTTGATAAATACCATATTTAATTAAATTTTCACTTGTCAAATTTATTACCCCATAATTTTTAAAATGATGATGTGGTAAATGATTGTTCATTAACAAATACAAACGTAAATAATTATTAGAGATGGTATGGTATATTTGAAAACTAAAGTTCAATTAAATACGATATTTTGGTAATCTAAACTTTAGATAAAAAATATAAAACGAAAAAAAAAGCATAAATTTGAGGTAGTGATTTTAAAATTATTGCTAATTTTTTACGTAAAAAAATTAGACTTTCCCTTGTAAATCGGTTCTAATTTCGAATATTCCATCCACCGATTGGACTTGCGGACTCAAGATTCCATTTCTAATCAAGATTCAGTATAGTGCCATAAATTGTTTGTTTCGATAATTAGTGCCATGAATTGTTACCAGTCCTTTTCAATCGTTCTTTCTTCTTCAGTAGATAATGCAGTTGCTTGGAAAAATTGCACGAATACGAACGCGATATTTAGTCAATGAATAATTACAAAGGCCTATCGCTAATCATATGAATACGTAGGGGAAAAAAAGTCTCACATTGAAAGGGAATCTCACATTAAAAATATAAAAATAAGATGAATAATATATAAGTGAAAAAGAGCCATTATTTTAAGGTTTTGGATTGGATATGTTGTCAAATCCACAAATTTAATCATTCACAAGTTTTCTCTTTGTTATTAAAGGCACCCCTTATCTTAACAAGTAGCATATTAGAGTTGATAGTTCGGTTAGAAGGGGACAGAATGCATGTAGCTTTTTACTCCTATGATGGTCATCTCATATGGAAAGAAGAGCTAAGCTAAGTGAAGATGATTGAGGTGAAAGCCCATAATAAAAGGTTGGTGAGTTAGGTTGCAAGTTGCGCAAGACATGGGCTTAGTAGATTGAATTGACAAGCTCTTCATGAAGTTGCAAGTGGTTTTGCTCAAGAGGGAGTAAATCGTAAACTCAATATGAAAGAAACTCACATTTGAAAGGGAGATTGTTGGGACACAAGTATGAATATGTAGAAAAAGAAAATCCCACATTAGAAATATAAAAATAAAGTATATGATATATAAGCAGAAAAAACCAATTATATTAAGGTTTCGGGTCGAATCTAGTGTTAAGTCCACAATTTTAATCTTTCATAGGTTTTCTCCCTATTATTGAGGGTTTCTCTTATCTTAACAAGCATTGGGATACAAGTGTGCATAGGTAAAAAGAGAGAATCTTACATTAGAGATATAAAAGTTAAATGAATAATATATAAATGGAAAGGACCCATAACTTAATACCTTAAGGTTTTGAGTTAGATATAGTCTCATGTCCACAAGTCTAATCCATCATTGGTTTTCTTCCTATTATTATGGCTCCCCTTATCTTAACAAGTGGTATTACAATCTATGATTTGACTAGAACAGAGATGGAATAAATGTTATGGTTTAGCTTCCATGGATGGGGCCATCCCATGTGGAAAGAACAGTTGCATGATGGTGACTAGGTGAAAGCCTATGATATGAGATGATTGAGGAGGACAAGCCGCTCACAAGACGAGTTTAATTGAATCAATTGACAAGCTATTGATGAGTTTGTAAGTAGTTTTAGCTCAATGGGAGCAAGATGTAAATCCAATGTGAAAAAGACTTACACTGAAGGGGTGTTATGATATAAGTGTAATTAGGTGAAAAGAGAGAATCCTACATTGAAAATATGAAAGTTAATTGAATAATCAATATTGTTAAACCCATTTCAGAGGTTTGAGTTAGACATGTGAGAGAGTCGGGGTCAAGTGGTTGAACGAGGTTTAATGGGGGGTTGAACAGGGGTCAATAAGAAAATAAAAATGTAAGTATAAGGAACATGGAATTACATTAGATTACAAATTTAAATAAATTAAATATAAATATTTAGTCTAATTAAAACAAAAAATAAAATGAAATACATATTACTACTTATAGAGTTTAAAAGTTAATATGGAGGATTGAAGTAATATATATAAAGCTCATAAGAAAAAAATTTACTAAAACAAATTCATAAGATAATGATTATATTGTTAACTTTGCTTTTATTATATCATTAAAAACATGAAAATTAATTAGGCCAATGTGATAATAATAGAGTAAGCAAGTATAATTGAAAATTGAAAGTTGCAATATTTCATAAAATAGATATTTATTTGAGCGTTGCAAATTAGTTTGATGCTAGCGAAATCTATTTCTTTAAGTTTTGCGCATGGATATCATATTGTTATCTTCATAAGACTAGTTCCACGTGGATTAGATTGCCTTTTTTAGGTTTCAAATGAAATTATAAATGTATTTAATATGACAGGATGAGCCCCACATTGCTTAAATGAGCTGTCTTAAATAAATGGAGGCTTTCTAATTCCTTATTTGTATTAATGAGCACTTTATGGAACTTATGCATTTTTAAGCGTATTTCTATGTAAAGCGGGTAATTATTTTTAGCATTTAAAATTTCTTTTCAAATGGGTTCGGTCCTTAAGGTCAATTGGTTCGATCGTGCGGTTTGCTGATGTAGCATCGGGCCATTCGTTGATGTTGTGTCAGGCTACTATCTTTTCGGTTCTTTAAGGTAGATTAGCCCATGTTAGTGTCCGGTTGAACTGATTCAATCGGTCGGGTTTTCTTCCCTTTATTGAATGCTCCCCTTATCTTAACAATTAGTAATCCTGTGGCTTCTACACTCCATTTAAGGTCAATTAGGATTATAGTAACCAATTAAAGTGAATTCACTAGTGAATGATATACGGAAATGATTTTCATGAAATTTGTTCAGAACATGCCAATCCAATACTCTCCAAATTATTCTAAATCAGATTTGAGGTTTAGGTTTTATCTCCAATCCAAATAGTTAATGTTACGGACCGGATCTATCAATCACAATATAAATTTACTTTATTATTTATGAAAAACATTAACGCAAAAATAAAAGAGAAACGAAATCTAAGAAAATGAACCGGAGGAAACACGTGAATTTCACAAACTAGTTCTTAAATAGAAGTTTCCAATCCTAAATAGATGATTTCCAGGTCAGCCAACCTTAATTATAATAACTTAGTCATCTGCTTCATTTTTCCAACCAAAACCTACTCGATAGGTTTCCATTTATTACAATTGGAAAGAAGAGTCTTCAACTTCATTAATTCTTCATCTGAACAAATTGAAAGATGCTGGAAACGGATACAATTTTGTGACTAGGGATCTCGCTTACGCCTCATATTTCTGCTCATTACAAACCATATCACATGCGCGTACGATAATTACCTAATAAGCGTATCTTGAAGACTTGGACCATTTACTTTTGAGCGACTTTCACGTTTCCGAATGAAGTCCTTTTTGGTGTCCTACCTATATTATACATGTTGCAGTATTCGAATGATAATTAGGAAGTATTTGATTAGTAAAATTAGATAGTATAAAAAGAATAGGATTGTACAATTTTCTTGTATCGTGTTTGAAGTGTATTGCATTGAAGACGGATTTTTATAATTGAAAATTTTTTAAATAATTAATTATTTATATCATAAATTATAATAAACTCCAGTATTATCACTAAAGAATTTGGTGTAAGATTATGTTACTGTGAAATAAATTTTTATACTACTAAATACATTATACAAATTTTTTAGTTTTAGTTTAGTACTTAAGGCCCTTTTGTTTAATAACTTTAGTCAATATACAAATCAAATAATGGATTTATCTAATACTATAAATGTAAGATAACCAAATGATTTTTATTTTTTATTTTTTGTGAAGAAATCAAATGATAATTTAAAGTGTATCTCACCAAATACAAAATATATAATTAATAGGACACGGACATCATTTAAGGACAAATGGACTTCTATCTCTTCCCCTCATTATTATTATTATTATTTTTTTCATATTCATTTATAGCATCATGAACATGGACAGAGAAGCTTTGTCTTCGAACAGCAAGTGGACTTAGCAGCTGTAGTGGTAACGTTTCCAAACCCATTAGTAGAAATCCTGTAGTCATCGTGAGCTTCCATTGTGAAATTCGACTGGATGGGAACATCGACGTTGACAATGTCTGTGATGTATGCTTTTCGCACCAAAATTTTCCACGCTTACGTCGGAAACATCCATATGGACTTGGGAATTGATATGTACATCCCATGCGAATAAAACAAAAATTAATAAATACAAGTCCATATGAAAGTGTGGAGGTCTCAATGGAACTTGGAGGATGTTCCTTTACGATACATTTGGGCTGTGGAATGGAATAAAGTAGGAACTAAAATTATAATTTTCAAGAAATATAATGGAGAAATAATAACTATACTTGGTGTTATTTTTAAGGTCTCATGGGTAGATTTGAAAATACACTATAAACTATCAAAGAATAGCTATTTCTCTTATCTTATAAGGGATTTCAACTCTTCAATTTGTAACAATATCAATTTCATGGAATAATTATTTTGCTAATCAAATATAAATTAGATATAAGGAAGTAATAACTATTCTATTCCACGTTATGAAGTCAACCAAATATACCATTGAATTCGATTTAATTCTAGGTATAAGTGCATGAAACTAAGCTCGATCAAATGTCATAAAAAATATACAACTAATTGGAGAACAAATTGCGAGGGCTTTGCAAATGGACATTTACTCTCTCTAAATGGGTTAAGTAGGGGTTTCTTTGCATTAAGGTAAGTTTAATTGTTCAAAGCTTTCAAAGCCTCATTCATAGATTTGAAGAAGGGATACATGGTGATTGTAAAGTATGAAAAACTTAATAATTGGTTAGAAATCTTAGACCTTTTACTAAGTCATGTGAATATCTAGATTCTAATACTAACAAGTTCTGTCCATCTATAAGAGCCAGTGAAGTTAAATCATGGTCTACAACCTTAGATTTTGATGGAGCCATCTACAATTGTAACCTTAATACAAACAATCACCTCAATTCCAAACAATCAACATTGCCCTAACCTTTAGTTCCTTACCTAACTTTTGCATGAAAGAACCCAAAACTAGTACTTGAGACTTCTAGTAAGAAAAGGAGGGAAATATTTCAAGCCCCATCCAAGCAAAACCATCAATCAAATTATTCACTGTCCCATATATAAGATTAAGACAAATCCAACCCCATAAACACAACCCAGACTCATAGGTCACAGCAAAGCATCTCATAATTATCAATCATAGCCATTTCATTTAGCTACCTAACCTATATGCTTGATCAATTTCACCCTTAGTTTGTACATATAGTGAGTTGCATCGAGAATTACTACATATCTTAGTGTAAGAGCATGCAGTAGACTTTGGGTCAAGCTTTATGATATCATAAGCATTGCAACACAAGTAAATATAAGTCACTTGTCTTTGTCCTCCTAAGTCTCTTCATTGGGAGAACTAGTCAAAGGCCTTAATTCTGTAACAAAAGCAAAACATAAAAGCATTTAAAGAAATGAATATTAAAAGAATGAAAGATGAAGAGGAGGATAAGCTTATCAAGAAGAAATTAAGACTAGATCCTTAACTAGAGAATGTGCTTGTGGCAGCAAAGCAAAAGAATAGTGAGATAAAATGTAGGAAAGTTGTAGTAAAAAAGAGGAGTAGTAAAGTTAAGAAAGCAACAGTGGTATGTATGGACATTATGAGCCATACCTTGGTCGTCTCGAGTTGGGAATTGGCTTTAGGAACATTGGAAATTACAAGCCACGACATTAGCCTCAAGAGCAGCTTGAGGAGTGTTAAAGCTGACTTCAACAAGTTGGGAGGCTAATGTATGGATAGCTCGATTTAAGTCAACTATTAAGTTAGTCACTTCATTGAACCGCGCATCAGAACTTCTAGGAGTGTTTTGTCGACTGTGATGAACAACACTATAATCATCTTCAATACCAATATTAACACTTGAATCAATCATTCTTCACTCAATCTTGTGTTCACAATAAACAGATAACACTTGTATTATAAGAAACAACATACATTGCTTCCAGTTAGTCAATCTACCACTTATGCGCAACATATATACACAATGGTTGAAACCAAAACTATATCTAACTTTGTCTTATTACTGGAATCAACACTGTAGTCAACCTCGTCAAATCTCACATAGAAACGATCAACTACTACTTACTCTATTTTCCAAAACTCAAAACAGAGTACTACACGACAACCACTATGATAGAACATAACCACCACTTCTACTACTTACTCGAACACTTATGACTAACTTGCGCATAACCTCAATAGTTATTATACTATTCAACACTCTTCAAACATAAATAGTAATCAAGGTAACAAAGTAACACAGCACAACAACAACTTTGGTACAGTAAGGGGGTTGGAAACTAGAATGAATATTCAAGGTTTAAGTAGATATTGTCGAGCCTGATTTTTTTATTTTCTATTTAAAATTGAATTCCCCATTTCTGATTAATACTAAACCCTAACCCATTTAATATTAATCCTCAACTAAAAAAATTGGGAAATTCCTGTTTTTTATTTAGAAAAATTTTTGAAGTCGCCACTCGACCGAAGTCGGGAAAAGAAAAAGAAAATGTAATCAATTGGGTGGATTGATTACAATTTGGCTATCAGTCTTTGATTTCAATTTGAATGAAGAACCAGATGGTTCTAAGTTCAAGGCTAACCTATTAAATCCTAATGGGTACCACTATTTATTTACCGAAATTAGGATTATTTTTTTTATAATACTTAAAAAATAAATAAATAAATAAAAATCAAAAGAAAAAGAACCTAAGTTTCTATATATTTTATCGTCGCCTCAAAGGTGTCTATGTACCCGCTAGCTGAGATCAAATGATCGTAGTTCTTTTAGAAAATCTTAGTATGTTGATTGATTTTAATTTTTGAAAACCGGTCGAGTTTACATTTTAGTTGATTCGGTTTAAAAAAGATCTAAACGGTACTAACTCTTGAGTGTTTTTGTTTTTGTTTTTTTTAAAAAAAATACTCTAACAATCCTATTTTTAAAAAGGGGTCTTTTATTAATTTTTATTTAAAGAAAAAACAACTTTCTACCTGATGAATCCTAAAAAAAAATAATAAAAAATAATGTAGTCATATATACATATACCAGGAAATATCCTTAACATAAAAAAAAACTAATACTGAAGTTTCCAAAACTAATGTAATCATATATACATATACTATATTAAATAAACAAGAAACTAATAACATAGTAATAACAATAATAATAATCATAATCAAATAAAGTAATAATGATAAAAAAAACTAACTATCTAACTAACAAAACTCACCTGATCGTGTAATAATGGGAGTGCTCGTGTCCAATTTCAAATTAGTGGGGGTTGGCCATTCACCAGTTGTTGTCGCCGTGCTTATTGCAGTTGGACTGATCGCATATGCAGTATAGCGACATCTGTGCTGATCGTGCAGGAATTCAGTTTGGCTTGTTGCTGTCGGTCAACAGAGGATGTACAGATGCTACTATTAGAATTCGTTGGAGTTGTACCACAACCGCTGTCTGTGTTGATTGAATTATGTATATGACGTGGATTGGAATTAGACTTCGATCATTACCATCATGCACTAAATTATTGATTGCTACTGGTGTTATGGAGATATCAAATCGCTGGATTGAGGATGTGGCAGGGAGTCAGTCGCTGTATGTGCAGTTGGCATGGTTGATTGAGACTGATGGCTAATGTGGGGGCTGGTTGGATGCTATCAGCATCTGGAGTTTGCTATGTTGCTGCTACTGTAAGTTGTACAGCTGCACACGGTATCAAGTTGGGGTCTGGACTGCTGTTCTTTGCTATGGAGTGTCGAAGGATTCTGTAGTGGCTAGGCGTGTCGTCGGTAAGAGAGCGAGAGTCGCATGCGTAGATAGTATGCCGTGTTCGGTCATGTGTGGACAGCAATGACACGCGGATGTAGGCAGCGAACTGCAGATGTGTGTATGTGTGACCGGAGCTGTGCTGTTCTTGTTGCTGCTTGGAGATGAGCAATTGAAGCATTTGTGACTGTTATATCAAGATGGAGTTCGGCCTCCTATTTTCTGTCCTTTTTTCTGACTGCGTGTGTGTGTTTATAGAGTCTAAATTATATCATATCTTATCATATCTAATTAATTTATTAAACTAGATCTAAATTTAATTCAAATCTAATTTAATAAGATCAAATTAGATTCAAATGATCTTAGATATGAATCCCATTTTCATCTTACTTTTACAAAGATAAAAAAATAAAGACATAAGTGCCTACTGAGACTCGAACCCAAGACCTTGAATTAAATCTAACCCAAACACTCCGATGCTTATCTGTTAGGCTGTTGACCTGTGCCTTAACATTTAGTACAATTAAACTACACTTAAACTATCCGATTCCTTAAAATAAAATTTTTTAACTAAACTAAAACTAAAACTATTTGTTCTTAATATAAGTTACTTCCTAAAAATTTACGAAATTTTTATAATTTTTCCTTTTCTTATTATTATTTTTTTTTTGTATTTTCAGCATTTGTTAATTTTTATTATTTTTTATCTTTTATTAATTTTTTTTTATTTTCAAATTAAGACCCTTTTTGTAAAAATAAAGAAATTAGGACTATAGAGGGGTAAAAATTAGGTGTCTACAATTACCCCTCTTTGTAGTGAAGTTTGAGCAAAACTTTGCTACAAAGACAAAAGAGACATCATTTTTGCCTCAGGACAACTCTATCCTAAGGAACGTTAAGTTACTTGACGGGGGTTAGAATAGTAAGGGGTAGCGCCTTTGTGAGTTGGCAAAAATCTCTAAAAAGAATAATAAGAACTTGGTCATGCCCTGATGAGCTCACTAACCAAGGCGGTCAAAGCGCCCTTTAAGCTAACTAAGACCTAGAAAATGAGGAAACTTGGTCGTGCCTTAATGAGCTGACTAACCAAGGCGGTTAAAGCACTCTTTGAGCTAGCTAAGACCTAAAAACAAGGAAAACTTGGTCGTACCCTGATGAGCTGACTAACCAAGGTGGTCAAAGTACTCTTTGAGTTAGCTAAGATCTAAAAATAAGGAAAACTCGGTCGTGCCCTGATGAGCTCACTAACCAAGGTGATCAAAGCGCCCTTTGAGCTGGCTAAGACCTAAAAACAAGGAAAACTTGGTCGTGCCTTGATGAGTTGACTAACTAAGGTGGTCAAAGTGCCCTTTGAGCTGGCTAAGACCTGAAAATAAGGACAACTTGGTCATACCCTGATGAGTTGACTAACCAAGGCAGTCAAAGCGCCCTTCGAGCTGGCTAAGACCTAAAAATAAGGAAAACTTAGTAGTGCCCTGATGAGTTGACTAACCAAGGCGGTCAAAGCGCCCTTTGAGCTGGCTAAGACCTAAAAAGGAAGGAAACTTGGTCGTGCCCTGATAAGCTGACTAATTAAGGTGGTCAAAGCGCCCTTTGAGTTTACTAAGACCTAAAGATAAAGAAACTTGGTCGTACCCTAATAAGCTGACTAATTAAGGTGGTCAAAGTGCCCTTTGAGTTGGCTAAGACCTAAAAACAAGGAAAACTCGGTCGTTCCTTAATGAGCTGACTAACTAAGGCGGTCAAAGCGCCCTTTGAGCTGACTAAGACCTAAAAACAAGAAAAACTCAGTTGTTCCCTGATGAGTTGACTAACTACGGTGGTCAAAGCGCCCTTTGAGCTGGCTAAGACCTAAAAACAAGGAAAACTTAGTCGTGTCTTGATGAGTTGACTAACTAAGGTGGTCAAAGTGCCCTTTGAGCTAGTCAAGACTTGAAAATAAGGAAAACTTGGTTGTGCCCTGATGAGCTGACTAACCAAGGCGGTTAAAGAACGCTTTGAGCTGGCTAAGACTTGAAAATAAGGAAAACTTGGTAGTGCCCTGATGAGCTGACTAACCAAGGCGATCAAAGCACCCTTTGAGCTGGCTAAGACTTGAAGAATAAAGGAACTTGATCGTGCCTTAATGAGCTGACTAACCAAGGTGGTCAAAGCGCCCTTTGAGCTGGCTAAGACTTAAAAAGGAAGGAAACTTAGTCGTGCCCTAATGAGCTGACTAACCAAGACAGTCAAAGCGCCCTTTGAGTTGGCTAAGACCTAAAGAATGAAGAAACTTGGTCGTGCCCTAATGAGCTGAGTAATCAAGGCGGTCAAAGTGCCTTTTAAGCTAGCTAAGACTTAAAGAATGAAGGAAAACTTGGTCGTACCCTAATGAGCTAACTAACCAAGGCGATCAAAGCGCCCTTTGAGCTGGCTAAGACCTAAAGATGAAGAAACTTGGTCGTACTCTAATGAGCTGACTAAGGCGATCAAGACCTAAAGAATGAAAGAAAACTTGAATTGGGATAGTGCTTCCTGAGCTGGCTAGATCCCTAAATGAGAATATGAGTCTAGATAGCGCTCCATAAGCTGACCGAAGTGCTAAATCCCTTGAAGAAATATTGAGTCGGGTAACGTTCTGTGAGTTAAATAACTAGGAGTCTAAGGAACTTTGGATTGAGATAATGCTCTACGAGCTAACTGACTTGCTAAGAAATTGTTTTTGGAAAACAACTTGTCATCCTTAGGGGGAAACCAATTGCCAATGCAATGTTTTATCAGATTCAGAACCACTTACCTAGTTTCAATGATAGCTCCTAAGTAGTCTAATGTCTTATTGAGCAGTCTGATTAAAACCAACGATTCTGACCCTTACCATTGCTTTTCTTGTTCTCGTTCTTCTTCTTCTTTCTTCTTTCGTCTCTTTCCAAAACCCCTACTTTTCTTTTTCACTTTTTTTTTCTTCTTCTCTATCTTTTTTTTTTTTTTTTTTTTTTTTGTGAAATCAACTTAAGCTTAAAATGAATGTAAAACATATTCTTCTCAAACAAAGATGTCTTGTATTGAACTTCCGATCCAAACATTGGCTTTTCATGCAAGCATCTGTTCTCAAGCGAGTTTCTACTTATACGCCACACGTTACTCTTTTTGAACATGGCCTTATCCTGAAAAATTGCAAACAAGTCTCCCTTTCTTTGGGGGGTTAACTACAATAAAGTATTAAAAGAATTTTTATCAATAGTTATCGCTTCAAACTAAGTGATTATTTTTCTTGTGCTTCTTGTGTGTAAGGTTTATTTGGGTAAATGATAGAGCGAGAAGTAGGGTCTTTTAGTGGAATGAGAAAAAGAAAGGCTAAGGATATTATCCAATGCTAATGACTACTAGGAATACCAACTTTGCATGTAGAAAATGAAAGTGAGACCACGGTAATAGTAAGATTATTTGCAAAAATTTCATTGATGTTCAAGGATAGTATATCTTCAATGCATCAGCATTTACTAGGTCCCTCAAGTCTAAACCATCCATTTGAGACAAGATAACAGCTCCCCTAGGTAATATTTTCTTTACAATGTAAGGCCCTTTATAATTTGGAACGAATTTCCCTCTTGAATCATTTGTGTTAGGCAAAGTCTTCCTCAACACTATATCTCCTTGCTCAAAACTTCGGGGTCATACTTTTTTGTTGAAAGCCTTGGCCATTCGTTGCTGATAGCAAATGTTGTGGTATAACGCTGCCAACCTCTTTTCATCAATTAGGTTCAACTGCTCAATACGCTTCTTTACCCAATCAGCCTCATCTAACTGAGTTTCCAACAATATTCTGAGAGACGGGCTCTCGACCTCCACTGGCAATACAGCCTCCATTTCGTATACTAATGAGTAGGGGGTTGCCCCTGTTGATGTTTTGATAGAAGTTCGATAGGCCATGAGTGCAAATGGTAACATCTCATGCCAATCTCGATGTGTAATGGTCATCTTCTCAATAATTCTTTTGATGTTCTTATTGGCTGCTTCCATGGCTCCATTCATTTGGGGCCGATAAGGAGTTGAATTTTTATGAATAATCCTGAAGTGTCGGCATAACTCAGACATCAATTTATTATTCAGATTTGTACCATTGTCAGTAATAATTGTTTTTGGCGTACCATACCAAGCCAGCATGTCTCTTCTGATGAACTTGACCACTACTCCTTTCGTTACACTAGAGTAAGATGAGGCTTTAACTCACTTAGTGAAATAATCAATTGCTACTAATATAAATCAGTGCCCGTTAGATGCTTTTGGAGTGATTGGACCAATGATATCTATTCCCTACATCGAAAAAGGCCATGGTGCTGATAGTATATGCAATTCTTGAGGTGGAGCATTTATCTTGTTCGCATAGATCTGGCACAAATGGCAACGTCTAACATGTTCGATACAATCTGCTTCTACAGTTGACTAGTAATATCCTATTCTCATGATTTTCTTGGCAAGCATGTAGCCATTCATATGGGGGCCACATACTCCCTCGTATACTTCTTTCATTAGCATCTCTGCCTCTTTCCCATCTACACAACGTAAAAGCGTACCGTCAAACGATCGTCGGTACAACGTAGAATCGCTCATCAAGTACTGAGCCGCCAATCTTTTAATTAATTTTTTGTCCTTCCTCTCTACTCCTTAGGGGTACGTATCATGTTGTAAAAACATTTTAATATCATGATACCAAGGCTTTTCGTCACATGAACTTTCCATTGCCAAACAAAAAGCGGGCTTTTCTTCAATTTCAATTTTAAGTAGCTGAATCTCCACTCCTTTCGATATCTGAATCATTGATGCCAAAGTAACAAGAGCATTAGCAAATTAGTTTTAAACCCTTGGTATGTACATGAAGGTAATCTTTTCGAACTTGGTTATCAATTCGGCCAGGTGTTAGTAATAAGGCACTAATTTGGTGTCTTTCATCTTATACTCACCCCGAGCTTGGCCTATAATCAATGAAGAATCTCCATATACCTATAATTCCCGTATCTCCTTAAATAATGCGATTTTGAGTCCCAAAATACACGCCTCGTATTCTGCAATGTTATTGGTACATAGGAAAACCAATCTTATAGCCATTGGAAATTGTGTACCTCCAGGCGATACCAGAATTGCCCCTACTCCACATCCGGACACATTAGCTACTCCATCAAAGAACATTTTACACCTTGAAGATTTTTCGACTATTTCATCATTAGAATCATTTCCCGTTACTAAGATACTTTCATCGGGAAACTCAACCTGTGCTTCTTGAAGGGTATCCTCAGAAGGATTCTCCGCTAATTGATCTGCCAAAGCTTGCCTCTTGACTGAACTTTGGCTCACATACTTAATGTCAAATTCTATCGGCAACATCTGCCACTTTGAAACTCTACCAATGAGAGCCAGTTTTTCAGCTAAGTATTTCAAAGGATCATGTTGTGTTATCAACTCAATTTGATAATACAATGTATATTGTTTGAGCCAATGTATAACCCAAACCAATGCATAACAGGTTCTTTCGACTTTTGAGTATTTTTTCTCCCCTTCTGTAAACTTCTTGCTTAGATAGTAAACGACTCTCTATTTCCCTTCTTCATCCTTCTGGCCAAGCATGGATCCCATGGATTAGGGCATTATGGTTAGGTAAAAAAACAACGGCTTTCTAGGTTTAGGAGCTACTAACATCGGAGGTTTCATGAGGTATTCTTTGATTTTCGTAAAAGCCTCTTCGCATTCCTCATTCCAGCTGATCTTTACGTTCTTCTTTAACAGCTTAAAAAGAGGGCGGCATTTTTCCGTTAACTGTGATATGAATTGGGCTATGTAATTTAAATGCCCCAGCAATCCTCGTACTTCTTTGAGTGTTTGTGGAGGAGGCATGTCAATTATAGCTTTGGCTTTATCAGGATCGACTTCGATACCTCTTTGGCTGACTATAAACCCCAACAATTATTCTGACAACACTCCAAAGGTACACTTCTTCGGATTCAATTTCAAGTGGTACTTCCTTAGCCTATCAAACAACTTCCTCAGGTTTTCTAAGTGATCTTCCCCCTCTTTGGATTTCGCAATCATATCATCAACATACACTTCTATTTCTTTATGCATCATATCATGAAAAATTACAACCATAGCCCTCTGATATGTTGTACCTACATTCTTAAGCCCAAACGGCATCACCTTGTAGCAAAATGTTCCCTAAGTCATAATGAAAGTCATCTTCGTCTTATCCTCTTCGAACAACCGAATCTGATTATATCCTGAAAAATCATCAATGAAAGAGAATAGATGATTTTTGGTCATATTATCCACTAAGACATTAATGTGAGGCAATGGAAAATTATCTTTAGGCATTGCCTATTTGAGATCTTGAAAGTCTACACACACTCTAACTTTCCCATTCTTCTTCATTACCGAAACAATATTAGCTACCCATTCCGGGTAATCTAACACTTCAATGAATCTAACTTCCAGTAGTTTCTTCACTTCTTCTTTAATTTTCAACAAGACGTCAGGTCGAAATCTCCTCAACTTTTGCTTTTTTGGTTTGACGTCCTCCTGGTGGGTAAACGGTGGACTACAATCGACGGGTCCAACCCAGGCATATCTTCGTACGACCAAGCGAACACATCCTGATATTCGACTAATAACGCAATCATTTCTGTTTTTTGTTTCTCTTTTAAACTTGCCCCAATTTTTAGATTCTTAGGATTTTCACCGTTCCCTACATTAAATGTCTCAATCGGTTCATCAATAGTGATTCTACCCAGTTCATGTTTTTGCCATTCATCTTATATATTACTGTGGTCATCGACATTGCTCCCGACGACTAACCTAGTATGGCTAGAAGCGATATTGATATTCTCATTTTCTACCTACGCGAGGTATTCCTAGTTTTCGCTTTGTTCATTGGATTTGAATGAGAATGCATAAAGAAAAGTGTATGTAAGCAAAAGAGAACTGAAACGTAATATAGGAAAGAAACGAACTAAGATTTCATTAAATAAATGGAAGTGGGTCTCAAATGAGATAAAGGCCTAACTAATTTTGAATGAAAGGTTCGACGATACATTTGAAACGATGACTATCGAAAATAAAAATTCAAAAAATACTAACTACGAGTCACCCCTTTACCCTAGCGAAGACCTGTTGCTATTCGCTGGGATGGAGAACTAATTGTTCAAATGATGCTAGAACTTGGGTGGCGAGTTTGTTGATCTTTCTTAGTCAGATTTCCAGGCTTGAGTCTCTTCCCGTATGAACATCTCAGCTAGCGGTGGAAAGGTCATTGAGGCATGGTATTATCTATTACCTCTCTTGCCCCTCACTTGTTTCTTCTGTAGTTCTTCCACCCGGATAGGATTGTAGCCAAGGCCGTAAGTGCCGATCTGGCTTTCCTTGAATCCCTTTCTTTTATCATCCTCTCTGTCGGGACCGGTAATCATGATCACTTCTTCAAACATTTGTAAACCCAGCTCTTCTTGTCCCTCACTTCCTATGTAGGTATAGCCGTCTCCTTGTAGATTTCATAATCTTGATCTCACAGAATTCTAATCACCTAGCCATTTGAGATAAACTTCAATTTTTGGTGCAAGCTCGAGGGTATGGTCCCTGATGCATGAATCCAAGGTCTTCTCAAGAGTAGATTGAAAGATCTTGGAATGTCCATGACTTGGAATTGAATAGAAAAGTGCTGAGGGCCAATATTCACAGATAAATCAATCTCCCCTATAATCTCTCTTCTAGAACCATCAAAGGCCCTAACTGTTGTGGAAGAAGGCTTAATTGCAGATGTGTCGATGCCTAGCAAATCCAAGGTGGCGAGTGGGCAGACGTTCAGCGATGATCCGTTGTCAATGAGCACCCTGGTGATAATTATGTCGTTACTTCTCACCATGATAAAGAGTGGCTTTGTATGTTTATTCCCTTCATCGCCTAATTCTTCGGCTGAAAATGAAATTTGATCTATCGCAAGGATCGAATTAGTAACCAGTCCCATCTTCTCAATTGAAATTTCCTAAGGGACCTTCACTTCATTTAAAGTGTGAAATAAAGCCTCCTTGTACAGTTCAGATGCGATTAACAGGCCCATCAACGATATTTGTGCAGGAGTCTTACTGAGTTGATCTATGATCTTATACTCATTCGACTTGATCATTTTGGTAAAGGCCGATAGCCCCTCAATGCGTTCGGCCGCTGTCTTATCATTTGACTCTTCCAATGTGAGCTTCCTCCCATGCTCCTCTCTTGGGTGATAAATGTTTCCCGATCGAGTAATGCCCCCTACTAGAAGACTTGGATTTTCTTGATTGATCAGGTGATAGTTAAATGGAGCAGCCTTGTAATTTTCTGGTGGCAACGGTACGTGGAATGTATACCTCTTCACTTCTGGAGTCTAGTTGCCAGTATAGAACTCAAAAACCTTAGGCTTCTTATTTGAATCAATAACGTTGACAGCACAGTCATCAAAAATCATACCAATCATTGGCCCATGGTTAGGTAAGGGATTATTGTTAACATTAGGAATTGGAGCTTCCACAAAATCCAACTACACCGTCCCTTTATCTATCAAGTCTTGAATCTTGTTCCTCAGTCTCCAGCATGCATCGGTCGAATGCCCCACTTGTCCATAGTGGTATTCACACTTTACTAAGGGGTTAAAGATTCTCAATCGGTATCAATCGCTAGGGAGTTTGTACCATATCAAATTATCCCTTCGCAACTTCTCGAAGACTTGACTTAAAGGGACCGGTATCTTGGTAAATTGTCTATAAGTCTTACTAGTTTGAAACTGGTCTTTGAACTGTTGCTGAGCAAGCGGTGGATTTGCCCTAAAAGCGCCTTGAGCATTTGGTCTGGCATTTGAATTTACCATACCTACCGTAGATTCTTTAGGCTTGCTACCGACTGGTCTAGGACCAGATGATGACATTGGTGGTCTTTTATCTGTTGGGTCTTGTAGCTTACCAAAAGAGACGACACTTTTAATCCTGCACCCGGCCGCTACTACTTTAGCAAAACTAGACGAGGCCTGCCCGATGAGATGGGAGAAATAGGGCCTCTCCAAGGTGTTAATGAAAGCCGATGTGAGCTCCTTCTCAGTCGTAGGAGTAGAGATTCTTGCAGCTAAGGACCTCCATCTTTGAGCATATTCTTTGAATGATTCATCATTCTTCTTCCATAGGGCAACTAAGTCCATCATAGTCGGGGCTACTTCTACATTGAATTTATATTGTTCATAAAATGTTCGAGCAAGTTTCTCGCATGTGTTTATCTTATTCAAATCCAGCTGGGCATACCAAGTCAAGGCTGGTCTAGTCAGACTATCTTGAAATGTCTGTACCATAAGTAGATCGTACTGAACATATTTACCCATCTTCCTGACATACAACTTGGTGTGGAGCTTGGGGCAACCTGTCCCGTTATACATTTCGAATTCTAGTATCTTAAACTTCTTAAGATATGATCCCATGTTATACGCGGAAAACTCTGTGATCCCCACCTGTTCAAATCCATCACACCCTACGAGTGCCTTCATCTTCTCAGTGATCTGTTGTGTCAATTTCTTTTCCAGTTCTTTTAAGCTGTCCGTACTTAGCCCATGGTCGACAGGTCTCGAGGCTGCACGTATCAGGTTCGAAGGTCGGGTTGTCTTTCGGGTAAACTCCTTCTAACTCGAATGGGTCTTTTTGATATTCGTGCTCTACTTCAGGAGCTTGTATATTCTTCCCATAACGGGTTTTGGAACTTTTTTCATTAGTCGGTGCTGTAGCTTGCAACAAAGCAATGTTATCTGCTAGAAAGCTCATTTGTTTTGCCATCTTCTCCATAGCCCTTTCTATGGAACAAAACCTCAGCTTGGAGGGATCATTGATCTCAGGGTCTCCATCATTTCCTTGAGTGGTGGTCATCTTAGTCTGGGAACGTGTTCTAATCGGACTTCTCTAAAAGACTTGACGTTTAGGAACTATCTTGAAATTTTACTTAATGATTATTGAACAACTCAACAAAGGGTTAATACATATTACATTTTCCTAGAAAAGGGTTATTAAATGTGTAAACACAAGATGCATGTCATACGAGTGTAATGAAAAATCAAGAATTGGGGAGAACCTTTTGATGTGGCAAAACTTAACTAACTTTTATTATTATTATTTTTTTTTTATTATTTTTTTGCAATTATGAAGCTTTGCACCTCTTATTCTATTCACAAAAATGAATTCTAACGAAAACATAAAAAACCTAAAATCTAATCTCCTAGTGGCTAATAGGCTTATCATGCGTCTTTCTCTTCTTTCGGATCATGGGAGCCTACTCGTTTTTGCCCTTGGTCCTCTTCAATTGTGCTTCCAATGCCTTTATCTTCTGTTGATACTCCTTGCAACGGCTTTCCAACTCCTGCTCTCTTTTACTTGTCCCCTCGGGTTCAGCTTGAACTTTCCCCTTCTCTTTGTTGTTTTCTATATCTTTCAGCCCTTTTAGTTGGTGATAAGGAAATCCTTTGGTTGTCTGGCTCCTGGCTGTTATCCCTTTAGTAGTAGGGGTGGTCTTTCTTGTGTACTAAAGAGCTCGGATGCTCTGAAGCTTGGTTACTTTGTCAGCCATCGTCATGCCGATGTTAAGGAAATCCAATGAGACAGCTTCTAATAACGATCTAGGGATCATGTCGTCAATGAGTCCATTGGCTGGGACGTATGCGGTGTACAAGTTGAAGCCAATCAGAGGGACCGCCTTGAAGTCTTCACATCCTCTTATCATTTCCTTGCTTGCAAACCACCTGGGTGTCAACAACAACTCTTCCACTTTCATACTCTAAAAGTATTGGATCTAGTAGCGGCTAGCTATATTTTTTGGCAGCTCGATTCTTTCTCCAAAAGATTTGATGAGATCATATAGTTGAGCAAACTCAGCCCGATTGAAATCTAGTTGGTAACTTCTCATGTAGCTAACGAACCAGACCACTAGTAAGACCATATTAGTTTTTAGATCTCCTTGTTTCATTTTCTTGAGATGGTTTAGTGACCGGATCTGCTCAGCCAAAGAGTCGGGACATATGATTTCCCTTCAAGGAATTGTGTTACGAGTTTTGCAATTCTGAAATGGACTCGACGTCTTTCATCAAGGAACAAAATAGTATTAAAGACCACCAATATAAAAGCGTTGACCCAGTACTGATGCCATACTTCTAAATTTGCACAAAAAACCTTGTGTTTTTCTCTATGCTTCAATTCAGTAGAAAACCAGTCCATGACATCCTCTAATCGAATGGTCTTTTCTTGATTTAAAACCCGGTTTATTTCGGTTTTTCTGATTCCCAGTAACTTGCTAAAGATCTTTGGTGCTGCAGCTTCCAAGTCTGAGACATAGATATCATTCATGATTGTAGGAGCCTACAATAATTGGGAGTATTCTTCTAAAGTTGGGCTTAGTTGATGTAGGCCCATATAGAAACTGGTGGATTCGGGCTCCCATAGGTGGACTAAGGCCCACACTAGAATGATGTTCACGAAGATCTTTTGTAAAGAGAGGATGGGCCCAATCTTATTCTTAATAAACTCCTGTTTATCTGGGCTGAAGAGTCGAAACCACGTTTGAAGCAATTTCTGTGGCTAATGCGGTAGGTGGACATGAATATCTTCAGAAGGCCCTTGACTTAATCTAGCCATGACTAACCAAAATCAAAATTAAAGTTACAATTACAACATAATCTAGACCTTACATAAAAATTCTTACAAATTATTTACAAGGCAATATTACAACTACAATCACAACTTTACAACTGCCTTTATCCATTTAGGTTTACCACATCATAGGTTCTTGTAATTTTTTTTGAAAAAAAAGGTTTTGTGTGATGTAAAAGGGTGAATTCTAAAGGTTCTTAAGTTCTGCAACTACTACGTTTTTTCAAAACAACGATTCTGTGATTTGAACTTGAGTGGGATACCTTGATTGGCCCTGAAAGGTGGTTACCCCACAATATTCGAAGCTTACACAATGGCCCCTCCTCCTAAGGTCCTAAAACGGCCTGGTTCTGACCGTGTCTACCATGCATTTATGATGCAGAAAAAAAAAAACAAAAAAAAAACCCTTCAAAATTCCCCTTAAATAAACTGCCATAACAAAAAAAATGTTAGTAAAAAACAAATAAATAAAACAAACAAATACATAAAATAACATACCTAACTTCTTTTTTTATTATCATTTTTATTATTTCATCTTTTTATTTTTTATTTTTTGAAAAATAATCTTATTTTCGGCAACTTCTAGTAGCTAGCCCTCTAGCGGTCCCCAGTGGAGTCGCCAAACTGTTGAGCCTGATTTTTTTTTATTTTCTATTTAAAATTGAATTCTCCATTTTTTATTAATATTAAACCGTAACCCGTTTAATATTAATCCTTGATTAAAGAAATTGGAAAATTCTAGTTTGTTATTTAGAAAAATTTTTGGAGTTGCCACCCGACCGAAGTTGGGAAAAGAAAAAGAAACCGTAATCAATTGAGTGGATTGATTACGATTTGGCTATCGGTCTTTGATTTCAATTTGAATGAAGAACCAGAGGGTTCCAAGTTCGGGGCTAACCTATTAAACCCTAATGGGTACCATTATTTATTTACCGAAATTAAGATTATTTTTTTATAATATTTAAAAAATAAATAAATAAATAAAAATCAAAAGAAAAAGAACCTAACTTTCTACATATTTTATCGTCGCCCTGAAGGTGCCTACGTACCCGCTAGCCGGGATCAAATAATCGTAGTTCTTTTAGAAAATCTTAGTGTGTTGATTGATTTTAATTTTTGAAAACCTGCCGAGTTTACGTTTTAGTTGATTCAGTTTAAAAAAGATCTAAACGATCCTAACTCTTGAGTGTTTTTGTTTTTGTTTTTTTAAAAAAAAAATACTCTAACAATCCTATTTTTAAAAAAGGGGTCTTTTATTAATTTTTATTTAAAGAAAAAACAACTTTCTACCTGATGAATCCTAAAAAAAAAATAATAAAAAATAATGTAGTCATATATACATATACTAGGAAATATCTTTAACATAAAAAAAAAAACTAATACTGAAGTTTCTTAAACTAATGTAATCTTATGTACATATACTATATTAAATAAACGAGGAACTAATAACATAGTAATAACAATAATAATAATCATAATCAAATAAAGTAATAATGATAAAAAAAAGCTATCGATCTAACTAACAAAACTCACTTGATCGTGTAATAATGGGAGTGCTCGTGTTCGATTTCAGATCAGTGGGGGTTGGCCATTCACCAGTTGTCGTCGTCGTGCTGTCATTCAGTTGCGTAGCTGGTTACTGCGTTGTGCTACCGTGCTTGTTGCAATTGGACTGATCGCATATGCAGTATAGCGACGTTTGTGCTGATCGTGCAGGAATTCAGTTTGGCTTGTTGCTGTTGGTCAACAGAGGATGCGCATATGCTACTGTTAGAATTCATTGGAGTTGTACCACAACCGTTGTTTATGTTGATCGAATTGTATATGTGACGTGGATTGGAATTAGACTTCGATCATTGCCATTGTGCACTAAATTATTGATTGCTGCTGGTGTTATGGAGATATCAAATTGTTGGATTGAGGATGTGGCAGGGAGTCAGTCGTTGTGCGTGCAATTGGCGTGGTTGATTGAGACTGGCGGTTAATGTGGGGGCTGGTTAGATGCTATCAGCATCTGAAGTTTGCTATGCTGCTGCTACTGCAAGTTGTACAGCTGCATACAATATCAAGTTGGGGTCTGGATTGCTGTTCTTTGCTGTGGAGTGTCGAGGGATTCTGCAGTGGCTAAGTGTATCGTCAGCAAGAGAGGGAGAGTCGCGTATGTGGATAGTATGCCGTATTCGAACTGTAGATGTGTGTGTGTGTGACCTGAGCTGTGCTGTTCTTGCTGTTGCTTGGAGATGAGCAATTGAAGCGTCCGTAACCGTTGTATCAAGATGAAGTTCGGCCTCCTGTTTTCTGTCCTTTTTTCTAACTGCGTATATGTGTTTATAGAGTCTAAAGCATATCATATCTTATCATATCTAATTAATTTATTAAACTAGATCCAAATTTAATTCAAATCTGATTTAATAAGATCAAACTAGATTCAAATGATCTTAGATATGAATCCCGTTTTCATCTTGCTTTTGTAAAGATAGAAAAATAAAAACATAGGTGCCTGCTGAGACTCGAATCCAAGACCTCGAATTAAATCCAACCCAAATACTGCGATGCTTATCTGTTAGGTCGTTGGCCTGTGCCTTGACATTCAGTACAATTAAACTATATTTAAACTATTTGATTCCTTAAAATAAAATTTTTTAACTAAACTAAAACTATTTGTTCCTAATATAAGTTACTTCCTAAAAATCTACGAAATTTTTATAATTTCTCCTTTTCTTTTTTTTTTTTTTTGGTATTTTCATCATTTGTTAATTTTTATTATTTTTTATCTTTTATTAATTTTTTTGTTTTTTATTTTCGAATTAGGACCCTTTTTGTAAAAATAAAGAAATTAGGACTACAGAGGGGCAAAAATTAGATGTCTATAGATATGAATAACAAGAAGTAAAATGGGTGGTTTTAATGGTGAATGTGTACAGATATCATGCACCAAGACACAAACATAATTAGGGTTCGAGCTCAAAATAAGGTTCGATATAACTCACGAACACCAAATGTTGCTTGGGTTTCAAATAAGAGGTTAGATATGATGTACTAACTCACCCAAACGAAAGGGTTTACCACAATCTCAAGAATAAAATTGATAAGAACGCAAGAAGGATTAAAGAGTTAGCTAACACTTAGTAATCCAACCATGCTAGCTTTAAAAGCTCAAGAATGACTTTGCTCAAAAAGAGGAAAGTTCCAAGTGTAGGTATATTCTTCACTTTCTAATTGTTCTCTTGTGCTAATTACAAATATTACTATTTATAACAAGTCGTAAAAACCTGGTAGCACAATAGTAAATAATGTATAAGGCCTTAAACCCTGAAGAATGGGCCCAAAATTAAAAATAAAGAAAATATGTACAAGAATACAAAATTGTGCATTTAATAAAAGAAGTCAACTTATAGTCATTCGGCCTGTCTAGGAAGGAGCAAAATCCGAACTGGATAGGGTCGACAGTTGGATGTTCAGGTTTGAGGAGAGGTCCCGAAAGTCTCACGATGCTTGGTTGAGACACCTGAAAAGTCGGCCCATAATTGCCGAGTACTATAATTAGTCGGCACTAATCTTTCTGTACAATGCCAAATGGATCTTTGGCCTTATGTCCTCGACCATATGGTCTCTTAGCTTCTCGATAGACGACAGACTTGATGTCGAGTGGCTCCTTTTCTTACTCTTGGTCTTCTAGTATTAGCTTGGCCTCGGTAAAAGCTAATCAGCCTTGGCATCGAACAATTTGGCCTTAGGTTAGAACAAGTTAACTTCAGCTTCCAGTAGGTCAACGTCAGCTTGGGATAAGTTGACCTCCGCTTGGAGATAGTCATCAGCTTATTCCCATCATTACCGTAGGGTAAAAAAGAAGTCGTCATTGACGCTAAGCAATGAGCGCGGGTCCAGGATGCCAAACAAACTTCTCTTGCATTTTCTCTTCACTATAGTTGTCCAATTGGTCTAGATTTCCTCAACACTCATGGGGGTTGAGTAATAACTCTTCCCATCCTTTCAAATCATGTAAGTATTAAGGAAGCCATCATGGATCACCTTTCGGTCATACTCCTATGATTGGCTAAGAAGTAAATTTGCAGCATTTATAGGGACCACATCAAAGTCAATCACATCTTCATATTGTCCTGCCATGAATGTTTTTCAAGCTCTTTTATGCACATGGACCATACCCTTATCATTAAACCACTTTAATCCACATGGTCGGGGATGTGGGTAGGTCAGCAATTCCATCTTTTCTACTAGCTCGACAGAAACGATGTTAGTGCAGCTTCCTCTATCAATAACTAAGGAATAAGTCTTCCCATTCACCAAACATCGCATATGAAATAAATTTTCCCTTTGTTCAGGATCTGCCTTTAAGTTGATTCGTCAGCTCATCATGGTTACGAGTTCATCCAGATTCTCAGCATAGACATCATCTTCTATAAACTCTTCTCCCTAAGCTCTTATGGCTCTGACTTTCTATTTGAGCTTCGAGTCCTTTACCTTTCAAGACCATGACCCTCTTGTTCAGGTACTGGGACACAATATGTCCACAGCCTAAGCATTTGAAGCACTTCATGTCTTAGGCCTTATTGCCGGGTGCTTTTTTCTTCTCAACCCTCTTTGTCTTAGCCTAATCAAGTCGACTAGACTCACTTCTCTCCATCTTCTTCTCTAGCCTTCTCTCGGCATACTTCTCAGGCTTAGGGCTGATTTGTTGAGTTTTGTTAGTCAGCCTCTAGTGTCTCCTCCTCCTTTGATGTTCTACTCTTAAAGTTAGGTTAATCAGTTCATCTAATGAATTGAACGGTTGGAGTTTGACTATGTTGACACTGTCATCACGGAGTCCACTCAAGAACTTAGCAATGGTAAGGTCTTGGAGTTCGACAACCTTACATATGGTCATTAAAGTCTTAAACTCTTGTAAGTACTCTTCAACAGTATTTCAACCTTGCCTCAGGTGCTAGAAAGCATGGAGCATCTCTTGCTTAAAGTTGGTTAGCACAAAGTGTTGATTCATCAACCTCTTCATAAGCCTCAAAGTTCTAATCGGCTCCTCTCCTTCGGCATCTCGCTTGGTGACTAATTTATCCTACTAAAGACTTGTATATTTAATAAGGGCTAACGAAGCTAGCTTGACCTTAGTTTTGTCATCATACTCATAGCACTCAAACAACTTCTCTACTTAAGGAACCCAATCAAGGAACTCTTCAAGTCAACTACCATTACTAAAGGTTGGCAGCTTAAGGTTGATGTTGTTAAGTCTTCAGCCATGTGCTCGGGATTTATCCCTTGCATTCCTAGTGGTCGGTGTACCTCGAATCAACTACTTCTATTGGAGCTCTGCTCAGCCATATTTCTTTTCAACCTCATCTCTCTTCTTCGAGCTCCTTGATTCACCTCGGAGTCAATACTCCTATCATTGCTTCTTCTCGGCTCAAGTTGGTTTTCTCTTCTTCTCGGCTTGGCAACTCTCCTTGGTCGTCACTTAACATTATCAAGCTCATTAGAGCCATTTCCATTGGTGGGTGTTCATTCCCTTCTTTTACCTCGATTAACACATCTATAGCCTCTGACTAAACCAGTAAGCTCCTGAATAGAGTCAATGAGATTTTGAATATGATATTCTAAGTTGTCAACACGTTGCCTTAAACTTCTGTGAGGGCTATCACCACTGTTATTAACACTATCTTCAAACATTCTTGTCTGTACAGTAATTTCTAAATAACAATCATGATTTATAACAAAACACAACTACAGTAACCCAAAAATGACTACTAATCGACTTTTGTAGCTACCCACGATTGTTAAACACTTCCACAACAATTGGAACTAACTATTGAAATTAATGTCATTCAACTCAACAGCAGCACGATACTACAACTACTAAAATAAGAATAACACACTACACTACAGAATGATAACTAATAGATGTTCAATTAATGAAACAATCTTTGAAGAACACTAGTACATGTGTCTCCTCAAAGCTCCGATACCAAGATGGTACGACAATGGGGTCAAAAACCAGAATGGATATTCACGATTTAAGTGGATATAAAGCACAGGAAGTAAACTAGGAGGTTTTGACGGTGAATGTATATAGATATTACGCGCCAAAACACAAACACAAACACAAACATAATCAGGGGTCGAGCTCGAAATAGGGTTCGGTACAACTCACGAACACCAAATATCACTTGGGTTTCAAATGAAAGGTTAGATGTAACGTATTAACTCACTCAAATGAAGGGGTTTGCCATAATCTAAAGAACAAGACTGATAAAAACGCAAGAAAGATTAGAGATTTAGTCAATACTCAGAAATCTGGTAATGCTAGCTCTAAAGGCTTAAGAATGGCTTTGCTCGAAAAGAGGAAAGTACCAAGTATGTGTATATTATTCACTTTCTAATTCTTCTCTTCTACTAATTACAAATGTTGCTATTTATAGCAAGTCCTAAAACCCTAATGGCAAAGTGGTAAATAATGTATAAGGTCTTAAACCTTAAAAAATGAGCCCAAAATTAAAAATAAAGAAAATATGTACAAGAATATAAAACTGTACATTAATAGAAGAAGTTGGCATATAGTCATTTGGCCTATTCAAGAAGGAGCAAGATCCGAATTGGATAGGGTTAGCAGTTGGATGCCCGAGTCTGAGGAAGAGCCCTTGAAGTCTCACAATGCTTGGCCAAAACACTCAAAAGGTTGGCTCATAATTGTCGAATACTAGAATCAGTCAGCATTAGTCTCTCCGTACCGTGCCAAGTGGATCATTGGCCTTGAGTCCTTGGTTATGTGGTCTCTCGGCTTCTCGATAGACAACAAACTTGATGTCGAGTGACTTCTTTTCTTCCTTTTAGTCTTCTAATATTAGCTTAACCTTTTCATTGAACAATTTGGCCTTAGGTTAGAACAAGTCGGCTTCAGCTTCTAGTAATCGGCATCAGCTTAGGACAGGTCGGCCTCTACTTGGAGATAGTTATAAGCTGATTCTCATCAACATTGATCCTACTTACTGGAATTTGTTTGCTCACTAGACTTGTTGGTCAAACTTGTTCTTGTTGGTGATCCTTAGATATTTGATCCAAGTTAATACTTTAGTCCCCATGTAAATTATGAACTATTGCTTATTCACTCGTCTATATAAGAATTAAGTTGATTAGTTGTTTGTTTATAGGTATTGTATGCTTTAAGTTTTGAAAGCTTAGAGCAGTGATGTAAGTATATTTTACCTTCGGTACCTTTTAGGCTACATTTTAAGTCAAAGCACCCTCAAAGTCTTTAAATAAAGAAGCTTCCAAGCTACCCTTTGAGCCATATGGATTTTAAAGTTTATAGCAAGATCAACCTTTGAGTTTGATAAATACCCAAAATTTCTCAAGGAGTATCCTGTGAGGTAACTTACAAGTGCTTACATTTATATATATTGACACTCCAAAAATCCTCTAAGTTACCTTCTAAATGAGTCAGTGAGTGTTGACATTTATATATATTGCTACTCCAAATATCTCGGTAGTCGTTAGCTTCCAAATGATGCCCAAGTCTTTGAACTCCAAATAGCCTAAATTTCACCTGTTTTTTGTAGTACTTTTCCTAATTTCTCTTCAAGTCTTCTCAAGCTCTCATGAATTTTCCTAGATTTGCAACTAATTGAAGTGAAGAACAGAAGTGTTTCCTAGAGTTTGACAAGAAGGAGAAGGAGTTGATAAATTTTTGCATGCATCCTACATAGATTATTTCCTTAATTTTACTTTTATCTATTGGCTAGGTGTCTCCAAACTCTTAAGTTTTCTACGCTATTAAGCTTTCTAGATTTGCCATGTCTAACACTTCTAAGGAATCAGCCAAGTGTGATTTTTACCAATTTTTTATTGATTTACTAGTTTTAGTTAATATATTTTATGTAATTAGTT
This sequence comes from Lumnitzera littorea, assembly GCA_024138015.1. NCBI lineage: Eukaryota > Viridiplantae > Streptophyta > Magnoliopsida > Myrtales > Combretaceae > Lumnitzera > Lumnitzera littorea. The sequence continues at coordinate 61,882,145 of JAMXBB010000011.1, read as the reverse complement.
TTTTTTTTTTTATGGGTGATATGTGTATACACAATAAAATACATTCAATATATACAGTTGTACTTCTAAATATTATTCCATATCATTCTATTAATTTTAGTTCTATATAATCTCTCTTTAAGGTTTCGCTAATTATGGACACATATTTCCCATGCTTCCAATAATTATAAAATAATATATAAAATTTAGCTATTTTAAGTATATTACTATTAATTTATTATATTTTCAAGATCTATGCCCATATTGTCTCTTTATCTAACATTATTAACCCACACATAAATTTCTAACTTGAACAAGTCACTTTCTCGAATACCTTAAATTTGACTAATTGGAACTTAATCATGAGAGTACGACTTACATATTAATTATACTGGATATATATGTATGTTTTCTAAATACTATTTCTTGTAATCTTATAAATATTAGTATCCATATAACTTATTTCTAAGATCTCATTAGTTATTAAAACTCATCCTACATGCTTCCTATAAATTACACATGTTATATGAAAAATTAGCTTTTTAGCTATTTGATAATACATTTCATCTATTACATATATGTTTATATAATATAATATTTATTTATTATATATATTTTTCTTTATTAAGTCATAGTATATTAACTCAACTATTCTATTTTCTTAAAGGTTCTAAACTAAATGCTATTTTCTTAAAGGTTCTAAACTAAATGCTTTGACCTATTTATTAGAGAACGAAGCTCATGATTTTCTTAACTTGATAGCTCCCATGATTAAACTCCATCTCAATATTAAATCCTAATTATATGTTTTATAGGGTCTTACATATAGGATCCCATGTTTAGTTGCATTTTTTGCAATGGCAACTAGGAATTCGTACTCTACAAAATGAAGAATGGTAATTCTAAAATAATCGTATCATAATTACATTATTCCAAATTTACCCTTCCAAAAAAGTAAAAGAGATCCTTTCCTGCACTGTACGCTACTATTCTCGTCTTCTTGTCTTCCATATCCATCCTTTCCCATAGCCAATATCTTGCCAGTGAACTGTTGCCACATCTTCGGTAACGGACATGAACAGAGAGTTGAATCCTTTTTAGTCGAAGAAATTGGAAATCTTGTTCTCTAGTTTCGCTCTGATTCGATTTTTCCTTCTTTTTTTTTTTTTTGCATTTTCAATTAATTTCTCTCATTTTACATTACCATATCTTGATTATCTCATTATCTCTCTAGTTAAAATCTATGAAATTGATAAAGATATAAACCTTTTGGTGTTTTGTGATATGGAAATGTTGAAGTTTATTATTATATGTTTCTTTTTGGAAGATTTCTTTTAGAAGGCATATGAATAATATCAATTAGTAATAAACTTGAGGACCAAATTGGCTTTTCTTGCTGTAATGCTCGTATTCAATTATGCGATTAGTGTTGCTCCATAGTTGAAGAGTGTCAAATAGTGATGTATTCGTGTAGAAAATTGGTCAATTTTATTTGCAAATTTCGATATTTTAATTTATTAGTGATTGATGAAATATTGGAAATTTACAATTGATGATCTGCTACCCTATAATCATATACACATAAATTAATTTATTTAATAAGTTAGGTCCTCATCTACATAGGGATATTACTCTGGAGTCACTAGCAGTGAATTAATGAAAACAAGTTGATTATATTACAATGTTTAATATTTTAATTTAACTATAATCGATGAAGCACATTAGTGTCGAGCCTGATTTTTCGATTTCTTTTATTTAAAAATTAATTTCACATTTCTTGATTAATACTAAACCCTAACCCATTTAATATTAATCCTCGACTAAAGAAATCAAAAAATTCCGGTTTTTTATTGAAAATAATTTTTGAAGTCGTCACCCGATCGAAGTCAGGAAAAGAAAAAAAACCGTAACTAATTGGGTGGATTGATTACGATTTAGCTACCAGTCTTTGATTTCAATTTGAATAAAGAACCAGAGAGTTCCCAATTCGGGGGCTAACATATTAAACCCTAACGGATATCACTATTTATTTACTTAAATTAGAATTATTTTTCTAATTATAATATTTAAAATAAATAGATAAATAAACAAAAATCAAAAGAAAAAGAACCTAAGTTTAACATATTTTATCGTCGCCCTGAAGATGCCTACGTACCCGCTAGCCGGGATCAGACAATCGTAGTTCTTTCAAAAAAATCTTTAATGTGTTGATTTATTTTAATTTTGAAAATTGTCTGAGTTTACGTTTTTAATTTATTCGGTTTATTTAAAAATAATCTAAAGGGTCTTAACACTTGAGTGTTGTTATTTAATAAAAAATTTAATAAAAGTCCTAAAAAAAAAATTTTTTTTAAAAAACTTTCTATATGACAAATCTTTAAACAAGATCAAATCTTAACAAAAATAATCAATCCTAACAACTCCTAAACTAAAATAAAATATACATTCACTTAAATAAATACTTCAAGAAAACTAATGTTAAAAGAAGAATACCTAAATTAATATATACATATACACATATTATTATTATTAAACAATTATCTATACATAAAAGACTAAGAATAAAATCTCCTAAAACTAATATGTTCATATTCGTATATATTATATTCAATAACTAAAGATCTAAATAATAATAATAATATAACAATAATAAATAAACAATTAAACAAACAATTTCAAAACTGGAAAGAAACGGACCTGAACTTCTTGATTACGTGGTGAAGGATGATGGTCGGCGTATAACAGAGTTGCTGTTGCGTGTGGCTACTAGCGTCGGAGTTTTGTCTGAGTTTGCTTCGCTGCTGTCCGCTTTGTTGCTGTCCTGTTCGCTGCTATCCTATTGCCGTGGGTTATGCGGATCGATGCTGCAGTGGGCTGTTGTTGGGAGAGAACTTAATCAGTGTGTGTGTGTGTTGTCGGCATATTGTGAGGGTCAGTGTTTGTGTGTGTGGTGTTGGCGTGGTTATGGCTTGTAGGGAGTCAGGTGCTATGTGTGTGCTGCAGCACGTGTGTATGGAGTTTCTATTTTGTTGTCATCCGAAAGCAGATTGTTGATTGGTTGTGTTTGGAGTTTCTGTTTTGCTGCTGCGAGTGGATGGGTGGTCAGCAGGGGGTTGGCTTTTTTTAGTCAGTGGATGAGTGTTTTTGTCGCTGAAGAATTCTGTTGCGTGAAAGTGGATTCTTTTTTTTGCTATCTATTCTTTTATATGTACGTGTATGTGTGTTTTTATAAACCCAAACCGTATCGTGTCGAATCGTATCTATTGTATCTGATTTGATAATAATTAAACTAGATCTAAATTAATTCAAATCCGATTTAATAAAATCAAATTAGATTCAAATGTTTTTAATTAGATATGAATCCTATTTATTTCTCTCGCTCTTTATAAAAGATAAAAAAATAAAAGACATAGATGCCTAGCGAGACTCGAACCTAAGACCTCAAATTAAATCCAATCTGATACTTCAATACTTATCCGTTAGGCCGTTGGCTTACCTTGATTTTTAACATAATGAAATTGTACTTAAAACACTCGACTGCTTAAAATAATTTTTTTGAACTAAGCTAAACTAAAACGATTGATTCTAAAATAATTTTCTTCTTATAAAAATCTTTACATATTTTTTCTTTTTTCATTTTTTTGTATTTTCACCATTTTTTCAAATTTTTATTATTATTTTTATTTTTGAATTAGGACCCTTTTTGTAAAAAATAAAATAAAATAAATCAAAAATTAGAATTACGAAGGGGTAAAAATTAGGTGTTTACAGCTGTCTCTCTTTGTAATGAAGTTTGAGTAAAACTTTGCTACAAAGACAAAAGAGACACCGTTTTTGCCTCGAGATGACTCTATCTTAAGGAATGTTAAGACACTTGACGACGATTAGTTTGAAATGAAGAATAGCGAGGGGTAGTGCCCTTGTGGGTTAGCAAGAATCCCTAAAATGAATAATGAGAACTTGGTCATGCCCTAATGAGTTAACCAACCAAGGCGATCAAAGTGCCCTTTGAGCTGGTTAAGACCTAAAGAATGAAGAAACTCGGTCGTACCCTAATGAGCTGACTAACCAAGGCAGTCAAAGCGCCCTTTGAGCTGGCTAAATCCTAAAAACAAGGAAAACTTGAGCATACCCTAATGAGCTGACTAACCAAGGCGGTCAAAGTGCCCTTTAAGTTGGTTAAGACTAAAATAATGAAAAAATTTGGCCGTGCCCTAATTAGCTAACTAACTAAGGCGGTCAAAGCGCCCTTTAAACTGGCTAAGACCTAAAGATGAGGAAACTTAGTCGTGCCCTGATAAGCTGATTAACCAAGGCGATCAAAGCGCCCTTTGAGCTGGCTAAGACCTAAAGATGAGGAAACTTAGTCGTACCCTGATGAGCTGACTAACCAAGACGGTTAAAGCGCCCTTTGAGCTGGCTAAGACCTAAAAACAAGGAAACTTGGTCTTGCCTTAATGAGCTGACTAACCAAGGCGATTAAAGCGCCCTTTGAGCTGGTTAAAACCTAAAAACGAGAAAACTTGGTCGTGCCTTAATGAGTTGACTAACCAAGGCAGTCAAAGCGCCCTTTAAGCTGGCTAAAACCTAAAGAGAAGGAAACTTGGTTGTGCCCTAATGAGCTGACTAACCAAGACAGTCAAAGCGCCCTTTGAGCTGGATAAGACTTTGAGTTGGCTAAGACCTAAAAACAAGGAAACTTAGTCGTGCCCTAATGAGTTGATTAACCAAGATAGTTAAAGTGCCTTTTGAGCTGGCTAAAACCTAAAAATGAGGAAACTTGGTCGTGCCCTAATGAGCTGACTAACTAAGGCGGTTAAAGCGCCCTTTGAGCTAGCTAAAACATAAAAACTAGGAAACTTGGTTGTGCCCTGATGAGCTGACTAACTAAGGCGGTCAAAGTGCCCATTGAGCTGGCTAAGACCTAAAAACAAGGAAACTTGGTTATGCCCTGATGAGCTGATTAACCAAGGCGGTCAAAGCACCCTTTAAGCTGGCTAAGACCTAAAAACAAAGAAAACTTGGTCTTATCCTGATGAGCTGACTAACCATGGTGATCGAAGCGCACTTTAAGCTAGTTAAGACCTGAAGATAAGGAAAACTTGGTAGTGCCCTAATGAGCTGACTAGCCAAGGCGGTCAAAGCGCCCTTTGAGCTGGCTAAGACCTAAAGAATGAAAAAACTTGATCGTGCCCTAATGAGCTGACTAACCAAGGCGGTCAAAGCGCCCTTTGAGCTGGCTAAGACCTAAAAATAAAGAAACTTGGTCGTACCCTGATAAGCTGATTAACCAAGTCGGCCAAAGCACCCTTTGAGCTGGCTAAGACCTAAAGATGAAGGAACTTTGAATTGAGATAGTGCTCCATGAGCTTACTAAATTCTTAAAAGATTATAAGTTAAGTAAGATTCTGTGAGTTAGGCAACTAGGAGCCTATGAAACTCTAGATTGGGACTATACTCACGAGCTGGCTAGCTCTTTAAGAGATTATAAATTGGGACTGCATTTTGGGAGCCAGCCCGAAGCTTAAGAAATTTTAGATTGGGACTGCATTCTATGAGCTGGCTAGATCCCTAAATGAAAATATGAATTTGGATAGTGCTCCATAAGCTGATTGAAGTACTAAAGAAGATATGGATAGGAATAGTGCTCTATGAGCTGGCTATATCCTTGAGAAAACGGATAAAGGGTAAGCACCCTTCGAACTCGCTTAAACTCTATTAATAGTTGAAAGTAAAACTAAGGAATATAGCCGACTAAAAAAAAACTCTTGATTTGAGAAATTTACAAACGAAGAATTTGGTGACACTGTTTATAACATGAATTGAAAATTTAGCTACTATAGATGAAATGGATTGGAAAATGAATGGAAAAACTTGTAACAAGCCTCCACTTTCTCTTTCTCCTTTTCATGTCTTTTCATTTTCTTTTTTCCTTCTTTTTCCTTGAAAGTTTGCTAACGGATACAAATTCCCATTTAAAAGGTAAATGCTATAATCATACAGGGTATCTCATATCTACCCTAGTTTGTAACTTAGACAATAAGCTTCTTGGATAGGCCTTAAACATTCATTTCATAAGGAAAAGGTAACTCACGATTAGTTTAGTCAAAGAGGACTTCCTTACACACTCTCAGTCTGGATTTCACTCTTGATTACTATTCCAGAAATTATAATCCAGTTTGTAAGCGATACGCTCTGATCAATCTGTTATGTCTTTTTGGGTTCAGTATTGTAAATTAGGCTTTTGGTCAAATGGTTTCAAAAGAAGTTAATTGATAGGGCCTATTTTGAAAGAAGTGCTTTCATCCAACCCTGGGGGTACAGGTAAAGAACCCTTAGGAATGAACTAGATGTGCGCTTGCCCCAGTTTCAAAAATAATTTTTATCTTAGATAAATTATTCTTCAAAATTGGAAGAGCTTTGAGTAGGGAGGTATTGTGGGTGGGAAGGTCTTGTGTTTGAGAATCGAGTAGATAGAAAGGGTTTATATTCGTGATTTGGAGTGTAATTTTAAACTGAATATGGAGTTTTTGGTTTGTAGTTGAGAACATGATTCTGAATGAATATGAGGTTTTGTGTTTTTGGTTGGAAATGCGATTCAAGGCCTTATGTTTTTTTAGCAACTTAAGCCTTCTTTGATTAGGGATTTTCTCAAGCTCAATATTTGGGTATTTCTTCATTTTCCTTTTTCCTAGTTTTTTTTCTTTTTCTTTTTTTTTTTCTTTTTTCATTTCATTGCTTTTTTTTCTCTCCCCAAAAATAACTATCTCTTTTGTCAAGTTTTTATCTCTAGATGAATCAAAGCCCTAAATCCATAGGTTTAGAGTGCATTGGCTTAGGTAAGGTATGTGTGGCCTTTAGGGTATTTTGAAAAAATATTAGCTCTTCTTTAAAGGGAACAATTTATCAAAAACAAAAATTATCCTTAAATTGTTATTATTGGGGTAAGCACAAATTAGTTTTATTCTTCTCTCTTAATTAATGACCCTACCCTCTAAATTGCCCTACTATAAGGCGGTTCTTGACAGGGTTTACATTTGAAATGACTCCAGATTAGTCCAATGGGGTTATTAAAGGATAATTGTGTTTGAGATTTGAAAATGAATGCCTAACTTCATTTTGGTCTGCGTATCAAATTCAAAATGGACTTTTTTTAAGGAATGAGTCCAAAATATTCTCACCATAATGTCTCTTAACTCTCAAAGTGTTTAAGGGTTAATGTATGGGATATAGCTTGCCTCTTTTCATTCAAAACTTTTTAAAAGTGAGTTGCCAATTCCTTACATAGGAATTGATTAACCTTAGGGTATTGACCTTACTCTCCAATTCCTTAGAACATGCCCTGGTTATGAAATTTCAAAGACTAAATTCCCCATGCCCCAGACTTATAGGTCTTAACGCCCTTAAGCTTCCATATTTGATTTTGGGTTAGGTATTTTAGAGTTCGAATGGGTTGGAATTGACAACTTTTGAAGTGGAAGGGATTAATGAATTACTCTTTTTGTTTGTACCGGGGATCAAGCTTAAGATAGTGTTTCATGGCTTTATGTTTTGACTCGGTTCATGGTTAGACTTGATGGCTCACGGGCTTTGAGTTGGTTGAATCATCTCGATAGGCTAGGGTTCGGGTTTGGTTGGTTATTTTCTTGGGCCAAGTGGGTCTGTTTAGGTTAGCTACCTTAATGGGCCAAGTAATTGTGTTTGTCCCGAACCCTATAAGGTTTTGTAACTGTTAGCAAATTTCTTTCTTTTTCTTTTCTTTCCTTTCCTTCTTTTTTCTTTCTTTCCTCTTTCTTTTTCTTTTTCTTTTTCTTTTTTTTTTTTTTAGAAAGAGAGAGGAAAATTTAAGGCTTTTGTGTTACAAAGACCGAGTGATGGAATTATAAATGGATGATTACGGAGGATTGCTTTCATAGAATTCTATATATAAGCCTATACAATTTATCGTTACTGAGGGTCTATTTACAAGCGAGGAATTTTGAAGAATAAAAGACTAAGCAAAGAAAATATCTAAATCTTATTTATTCAAAATGAAGAAGGCTATTTGCAAAATGCTAAATTTACTTAAAAGAATGAATATCTCTGGTTAGTAGAATGCTAGGTAAAATGATAACTACCTATTATTTTACAGGTTTGATTCCTTTCGTTTGTTTCCTGTTTTTTTTATTTTTTATTTTTTGTTTTCCATTTACTCCATGAAGGTTGGGCTCAGTTGATGTAGACCCAAACAAAAAGCGATAGATTCGAGCTCTCATAGATGTACTAAGGCCTGCACTAAGGTAATATTTATAGGGCTCTTTTATGGGGGCAAGATGAGCCCAATCTTGTTCCTAATAAATTCTTACTTATTTGAGCTAAAAAGTTAGAATCATATCTAAAGTATCTTTTAAGGCCAATGAGGTGGGTAGACGTGGATCTGTTTAGAAGCCTCTTGACTCGATCTAGCTATAGTTATGTAAAAAAATCAAAATTGCAATAATCACCTATTCTAAACTTTACATAGAATTATTACAAATTATTTACAGGGAAATATTACAATTGCAATTTCACAACTACCCTTGTCCATTTAGGTTTACCACATCATAGGTTCTTGTAATTTTTTTTTTTTTAAAAAAAATGTTTTCATGTAATGCAACGGGTGGGTTCTAAAGATTCTCAAGTTCTGTAACCATTACGTTTTTTTAAAGCAACGATTTTGTGGTTATATTTGAACTTGAGTGGGGTAGCCTGATCGGCCCCGAAAGATGGTTATCTCACAACATTCAAAGCTTACACAATGGCCCCCCTCCTAAGGTCCTAAGACGGCCTGGTTCTAACCGTATCTACCATGCATTTATGATGCAGAAAAATAGAATAAAAGTAAAACCCCCTAAAATTACCCCTTAAATAAACTGACACAACAAAAAAATGTTAGTAAAAAAAAGATAATAAAATAAACAAATACATAAAATAACATACCTAAGTTCTTTTCTATTATTTTTATTATTTCATCTTTTTTTAAAAAAAAAATAATCTTATTTTCAGCAACTTCTAGTAGCTAACCCTCTAATGCTCCCCAGTGAAGTCGCCAAACTGTCGAGCCCGATTTTTCGATTTTTTTTATTTAAAAATTAATTTCCCATTTTCTGATTAATACTAAACCCTAATCCATTTAATATTAATCCTTGACTAAAGAAATTAGGAAATTTCGGTTTTTTATTGAAAATAATTTTTGGAGTCGCTATCCGACTGGAGCCGGGAAAAGAAAAAGAAACCGTAACCAATTGGGTGGATAGATTACGATTTAGCTACCGGTCTTTGATTTCAATTTGAAAAAAGAACTAGAGAGTTCCGAATTCAGGGGCTAACCTATTAAACCTTAACGAGTACCACTATTTATTTACCGAAATTAGGATTATTTTTCTAATTATAATATTTAAAATAAATAGATAAATAAACAAAAATCAAAAGAAAGAGAACCTAAGTTTAACATATTTTATCGTCGCCCCGAAGGTGCCTATATATCCGCTAGTCGGGATCAGACGATCGTAGTTCTTTCAAAAAATTTTTAATGTGTTGATTTATTTTAATTTTGAAAACTGCCCGAATTTACGTTTTTAATTTATTCGGTTTATTTTAAAAAAATCTAAAGGGTCCTAACACTTGAGTGTTGTTATTTTATAAAAAATTTACTAAAAGTCCTAAAAAATTTTTTAAAAGAAGGATTTTTTATTAATTTAAAAAAAAAAACAACTTTCTATATGACAAATCCTTAAACAAGATCAAATCTTAACAAAAATAACCAATCCTAACAACTCCTAAACTAAAATAAAATATACATTCACTTAAATCAATACTTTAAGAAAACTAATGTTAAAAGAAGAATACTTAAATTAATATATACATATACACATATTATTATTATTAAAGAATTATCTATACATAAAAGACTAAGAATAAAATCTCCTAAAACTAATATGTTCATGTTCGTGTATATTATATTTAATAACTAAAGATCTAAATAATAATAATAATAATAATAATAATAATATAACAATAATAAATAAACAATTAAACAAACAATTTCAAAACTGGAAAGAAACGGACCTGAACTTCTTGATTACGTAGTGAAGGACAATGACCGACGTATAACGGAGTTGCTATTGCGTATAGCTACTGGCGTTGAAGTTTTGTCTGAGTTTGCTTCGCTGCTGTCTGCCTTGCTGCTGTCCTATTTGTTGCTGTCCATTGTGCTGTTGTTTGCCTTGCTGCTGTCCTGTTCACTGCTGTCCTGTTGCCGTGGGTTATGCGGATCGATGTTGCAGTGGGCTGTTGTTGGGAGAGAACTTGATCAGCGTGTGTGTGTGCTGTCGACGTGGTATGAGGGTCAGTGTTGTGTATGTGCTGTTGGCGTAGTTACGGCTTGCAGGGAGTCAGGTGCTGTGTGTGTGCTGCAGCGCGGGTATATGGAGTTTCTGTTTTGTTGTCCTCTGAAAGCAGATTATTGATTGGTTATGTTTGGAGTTTTTGTTTTGCTGCTGTGAATGGATGGGTAGTCAACATGGGGTTGGCTTTTTTTAGGCGATAGATGTGTGTTTTTGTCGCTGAAGAATTCTACTGTGTGAAAGTGGATTCTTTTTTCTGTTGTCTCTTCTTTTATATGCACGTGTATGTGTGTTTTTATAAACCCAAACCGTATCGTATTGTATCGAATCGTATCTATTATATCTGATTTGATAATAATTAAACTATATCTAAATTAATTCAAATCTGATTTAATAATCAAATTAGATTCAAATGTTTTTAATTAGATATGAATCCCATTTATTTCTCTTGCTTTTTGTAAAAAATAGAAAAATAAAAGACATAGATGCTTAGTGAGACTCAAACTCAAGACCTCAGATTAAATCCAATTCGATACTTCAATACTTATCCGTTAAGCCATTGGCTTGCCTTGATTTTTAACATAACTAAATTATACTTAAAACACTCGACTGTCTAAAATAATTTTTTTGAACTAAGCTAAACTAAAACGACTGACTCTAAAATAATTTTCTTCCTATAAAAATCTTTATATATTTTTTCTTTTTTCATTTTTTTGCATTTTCATCATTTTTTTAAATTTTTATTATTATTTTCATTTTTGAATTAGGAACCTTTTTATAAAAAATAAAATCAAAAATTAGAATTACGAAGGGGTAAAAATTAGGTGTCTACAATTAGTCAAAAAATGGAGATGTATATTGTATTTGCAATAACTACTAAATGAATCGAATAAGTAACGTAGTGTATGTATGTATGTATGTATGTACAGTGGTGAATTGGTGCTTAAATGTATGAACAAGGAAATATAATAATTGTGTGTGTATATGTGCATATGTGTGTGTACATAATATGTTGGAAATATATTTCTATTTTATTAATTTAAGGGAAAATTATAAAAAATTCCTCAACGTTTACCTCATTTTCTATTTTATTTCTTAACGTTTTAAATTTTTTATTTAAGTTCTCGACGTTTGAAAAAGTTTACGCAAAAGTTTACACATAAATCCTTTTAATTGACGACGTTAGATTTTAAATTAGAAAAGTACAAAAAATATCCTCAACGTTTACTTCTTTTTCTATTTTAATTCTTAATGTTTGAAATTTTTCATTCAAGTCCTCAACATTTGCAACAATTTACAAAATAGTTCTTTTAATTGACGGCATTAAACTATCATTTATACATTGATGGGTAACAACATTCTATTAATCCAAATATTTCTATTAAATAAATAATATAATAAAATATTAAACATTAATTAAGGTATTAAAAAAGTTATAGAAAAATATCAAGAAATAATGAAAAATTATCAAAAAAATTGGAAGAATGAAAAATATGAAAAATTGAAAAAAAAAATTACTAAGTTAAATATATTTATATACATATATATTAATATTAATTTTAAAGTAAATTAATAAAATAAAATTTGCTAAAAATGGAAAAATATATATAGGAAAAGCAAACTTGTCCATCTAAGGGCAGGGGGAGGCTAGTGCCCTTTATTAATCTATTTTAAAATTAATATTAATATATACATGTATCTAAGTATATATATATATTACTAAATGTATTATTTTAGTAATTTTTCTTAGTTTTGCAGATTTTTTCTTATTTTTCATTTTCTAATTTTTTGATAAATTTTCATTATTTTTTAATATTTTCGTATATTTTTTTAATTAATTAGTTTATTTTGATATTTTATTATATTAGTTGTATAAAAGAAATACATGGAGTAATAAAATGTTTCTACATGTCAATGTATAAATAATAATTTAATGTTATCAATGAAAATGACTATTCTATAAACTTTTATAAACGTAGCTGACTCGAATGAAAATTTTGAAATATTAAGAACTTAAATAGAAAAAGAAGCAAATGTTGAGGATTTTTTTTTATATTTTCCTAATTTAAAATCTAACACAGTCAATTAAAAGGATTTATTTGTAAACTTTTGCAAAGGTTAAGGACTTTAAATGAAAATTTTGAAATGTTGAAGATCGAAATAGAAAATGAAGTAAAGATACTTATGTTTCCAACTAATTTTACATGTCAAATTTGATAGAAACTTATTTTTTTAACAGAGTTTATTGATTATATATATATAAGTTGAATAGGCCAAAAATAAAAAAATATATAACCAAGCTTCTATTATCACATCGATTATTAAGGTACTAAATCGTTTTTTCTATCCTATTCCAATCTTTTTCTTTTTCTCTCTCTCCTATTCTCTTCTTCGATATTTATAACCTTCATTTCAATTCCAAATCTGATAGAAAAGTTAATGAGAAAAACCGTATATTTAATTTTATACCATTAATAGCTCAAAATAAGTTAAAACATTTGTTTTTCTTTAATTCATCACTTTTTTCAAACAAAATTATGGAAAAAAAATTTGTTTTAGCCTTACTTATACTTACTCTGTGAATATTAGATTATAGATTAAGAATTTTTTTATAAAAAAGGAACTTAATTTTTTCATTTCTTTAATTCCATCATGGATTTTAAGTTTTTTATAATTACTATAAACATATATCTAGTTTTTTAAAGCTATTTCATATAAGTTGTAAAAATTTACGTTTTTTCACGTTCCGATTCTATAAACCCTATAGCGATTCTAGGTAGAATCGTAAATTTAACAATCTTGATAATAAGTGATATAAAAGAGCATTGTAGTACTTTTGTTTGCTATTTAACCCCTTTTCGTCAAAATTCACCAACCAAATAGAGAAATAATTATTTCATCCTATCAAGAATGGCCACCTAAGCTCGATTCTAGCCTTATGTTATTATAATAGAATTGCAATTTTATTATATCCTCATTTCTTACTAGTAGCTTAGCATGTTATAAGTGGTATTTATTTTTCTTTTATACTTTTTAAATGAAAAGTGAATCAGGTTGCAAATTGGATAGTTTCCTTTACTATAAGGTGGAGGGTATATCATATAGATTGGTGGTTGAACCCCTCATCACCTCTTTTCAAGTTACTTACTTTTGATTATGCTTATAAGACTATTAGGGCTAGTGCATCTACTTATGTACCCTTTAAAAATGGTTAATATAAAATGAATAAATTCTTTCGTTTGTTTGGGAAAGAAAAACCAAGATGAGAAAAATGTCGTCTAAAATCTTACATTATACAATTACTTGAATATATCTAAAGCATGACGAAAGTTTCAAGTCAATAAGTGTTGTAGATTACTTGTTAATGAAAGTGTTGTGATAATTATCAAATGTTGATGAATTGGCTGTCTTCAAATATAATGAAAAGGAAGGATAATATCAAAACGGTTACTTAATATTTATTATTATTATTACTATTTTTCTTTTTCTTTAACTATTTGAAACTTTGAATTTGAAGTTACTAAAATGTCATACACAATAAAGCTATATTTTTGTCAAATCTACATCCACAGTTTGAAGTTATTACTTATCATATTAAATCAAATGTTATTTATAAAAAATTTAATGGCTCCATCATTTTTAAAAAGATATTATAGTGAATGCTCGTCACAAGGTATATATACAAATATAAAATATGAGCTATAAGGTAGTAAATATAGTGGACAAAATTTCTATCGAATATGATAATTGTCAACTTTACGTAGTGTTATAGCTTTGTACTAGCATGATATTAGCTTTCTATTACGAAGCTGTATTATCGGATATGATTTGTTCGAGACATCTATCATGATATGTTGGTTGTAATGTCTATCAGTTGAAATCATATGAGTCAGGTCGAGTTGGTTATGATGTCTTTAAAAGGAAAAAAGTACTTGGCAAAATGCTTTTGTCATGTTTTTCGTTGTCGCTATCACACAGCTGGAACCAAAGTGGGAGTTTTCCTGGGCCTATAAAATTCAAAAACAGCCAACAAGTTGATTCTGGTCCGACTACGAAGCGGCACGCAATTTGAGACAAATGATCCTGCGTTTGAATTTTCATGCATGAGTATCTTCATTCTTCACCTTTTGCCATCGCATTGAACGGAATACTCCTTACATTATCATACCTCCGATCAGTCGATCACACTTTGAGTCCATAACAGTTTTTTTTTTTTTTTTTCCTTCATCACCTTAGTTAAATTTTCAACATTTAAAAAATTTTCCATTTAAGTTGATTCATTATCTTTATTAAATCTACTAAAAGCTACCACCTATTAATTTTTAATTGGTCCATAATAATTAATTTAATAAATTAATATCATGGAATATATTATATTAAATAACTTTAAATAAGATTCAAAAATTTAAAAGGAAAGAAAGAAAAATCTAGAACAAAAAAAAAAAAAAAAACCTTTTGAGTGGTGGGATGGTGATAGTTAAGGGGTCATTGGATACTCAAACACCACAAGCACATAAATCAGTTGATAGAAATCATGCCATAAGGTCTAATAATAAGAGCAAAAGCAAAAGGTCTCCATAATCTAGCTATGAGATTCTTGTTGGATCAACTAGCAAAGGATCAATTCATGTTTGCTAATATGTTTGCAATTTACTTAACAAGTATCGAAGGTTGCACATTGATCTTGAGTTGTGGTACAAGTGGTTCAAAGCAAGTGGGAGGAGAGTTGATTGAGCAAATCGAGGAAAGATTGAGCATTTTAACACTTGTTTTGGACCATTTAACTAGAAGCACTTGAAATGTCCCACTCGTTAGCAATATAGAAGCATACTTGACAACCAATTGTAGGGCCAGTCCTACAACTAGCCAATTGGTTCATATTAGCAAAACCATGATAGCAGCTAATTGTAGGATCGGTCCTAAGATCAGTCCAATGGTTCCACCAAACATTTTTTTCTTTATTTTTCTATTTATTTCATTTTTAGTCCTTTTAATTACTACGAAGCTCGAATCTTTATGACTTATTTACACTTATTATGTCTTTTTAGGGCTATGTTGTCTTGTATCAAATCATAATTATCTAGTTAATGATAATCTTGAGGTTTTTCTCTCTATTTTGTTCTTATTGACCAAGAGGTTATGGTGAACACTTGTTTAATTTATTAATGCATAATATCATGTAGATTAAATGCTAATTCAATTTCTCTTAATGTGTTATATCCTAGAGAAATTGTTCATATCCTTGTAATTATTTCAAACATGGTTATCAAACTTGTAATTCTATTAAGAATTGGAATGTATAGATCATGTAAAACTGGTATAATCGTAAACTTATAAGATTATACACCTAAAGTCATATTTTTATCAAATGTTTACACTAAAATGATTTTCCATTCATTTTAATTAGGAATAACTTATAAAACTGTAGACTCGTAGAATTACATCAATTAACTTCCAATTTTATTTTATAACTATGATTCCAAAAGCACAAAGAAAAAAAAGATTCAAACCTTTTCATATAGATTGTAGTATTGAGATTTGCATATGGGTTGTCCCATATTCACTATATCAAAATTAACCTTTGGCCATGTTTAATAATTGTAGCTAAACATCAAATAAACATTGCAATTCCTATTAGTTACGTTTAATAAACATAGCCTTGTGATGTTGCAAAAGACATGTGGTAAAAAGTTCTGTTATATTTCAAAGTGCAAATGTGGCTAATCATAGGAAACATGGTAAAAATAAACCATTTGCTATATTTATATGTGGCTATATCTATTTAAGTTTTAGCCATGCCCAAACATAATAGTACATGTAGGTTATGCCACATTTATACATGACTAAAAGTTAAATACATAAGTATACATGTGTAGTTTGCTACATTTAAACATGGCTTATAATGTGATTTCAATCATGTTTACATGTAGCAAAAAATGAGACTTACCATGACTCCTCTAATTGCCACATGCAAATGTAGTCAAATTTACAATATAAGTCATGCGTAAATGTGGCAAATGGTATATAGTACATCTTGTCTACAATTTGCTATATTTACTCGTGATATATAGTTTAGGTTCAACCATGTTTACACTTGGTAAAAGGTGACAAATATATTTCCTTGTATGTTTTGCTATGTTTAAATTTAGTTATAGTCGTAGGCTATGTATAAATGTGGCGAAGTTTGTTAGGATTATGATAAGTCACCTATTATTTGTTAGGAATCATTATCATTTATACTTGTTATTTTAATCACACAATTGAATAATCTATAAATCTATCATGTTTTGCCATAAGTGGCATTTCAGAGTGTAAATATTAACAACTGACAAAATGTTCTTGTTTACAAATCTATATATTTATCTTTAATTTTCCTTTTCTCTTCATCTATCATCATCTTTCTCGCTATTACTTACATCTATAAGTCTTGTTACACGATATGTAGAGTAACAAGTAAATATAATTATATTTAAAAAAAAAGACAACTATAGGAATTTTTTTTAATAACTTATTTGAATTATTAGGAAAATCTATAACAAGCTCCTAGACAAGTTGAGCAAAACAAGATAGTTGTAAAACAATTTATATTAAGTCAATGACTTGAGAAAGCTATCAATTTTGAGGAACAAATACTTATAACAGGATTACACATTTGCATTCATTCTATATATATGTTTGTTTCCAATTGTAAATAGAGGTTATGTAAAAGCAAGCATACCTAAAAAAAAAAAAATTTCAATTTTACATGTTCAAACACACTTACAAGCCTTTATTTTCTATCATTCAATAGTAAATGAAGACACCACATACACTTTCAACTAAACATAAACACACACACACACATAGTTGACACATCACAAACACATCCTTTGCATTAAACACACATTCAGTAATAGTAATGCACCTGATTACGCAGTCATATACGTGAAATAAATACATAAACACTAGATTGGAACACACGAGGCATCAAGCAAGCCACTTAGTTTGTATTATCTTTGTAGTTGATTAAAACAAAAAAATAATTCTTAGTGGATATTCATTAAGAAAGAGAAACCCACAAATTAAAGTGGCAACTAATTAAAAATCTTTGAAGTTTGAGCGACATTTACGTAGGCTGGCTTGGTTTGATGTTGAAGATATAACCTAAAATAAGTATCCTTGAGTCATTTCTAATATGGCAATCTGTTATCAAACACAACCATTTATTAACACCTCATCATACTACTCTACACTACTAATTAGTATTTTCATCATTTAGAAAATAGAGTTATCAAAATTAGCTCTTATCGAGTACCTACTTCAAATTTTGTAAAAGCCAATCACAAAAGAAAAGAAACTTCAAACAATGTTTCAATAATACTTACTAAGTTAAAGGGAAAAACCATTTTACAAAATCCATAAATCCCATCAAATCTCACTTCACAAGATCATTAACTTCAAAAACAAGCTTAGCTACTCATATCCACTCTAAAACTAATTAAAATAGTAATAATAAACAAACTAATATATTCCATTAAAAGAGATCAAAGATTTTAATGTAGTCTAACCAGTAAGAACAATATATGAGCTAGTCAAAACTTCTTTAACCATTCATGAAGAATATATTTTGCTAAAATCTACTAATCTAGGATAACTATGTTAACTAGGGTTTTTAGACTACTAGAAATGGTAAAATTTAAAGAAAATAAACATAATAATATGGCTAAGTATAGTAAGATTTTGTAAAAGATGTATTCAAAGTCCCATTACTATAACTTGGAATGAATTTCATATAAAGAGATTTATAAAGAGGCTTTAATCTTGACTTAAATTGCACTACACTCACTTTGCTTACATCGTGCTTGATGAGATTTAGACTAAGTCTTATGTTGTCTAAACCTTTATGTTAAGCTTCCACTCTTGTCTCTTGTTTACAGGATATAGATAGAGATAGCTCCTTGAGGGAGGCCACTTTATTAGAATCTCATGAAATGAGATATGAGATAAAGTCTAAAACATTAGGAGATTTAAACGTAATGGATTGTGAGCTTCAAACTCATTAAAATTAGCATTATTATTTAGGCTTGTCGAGTGTAAAATTTGGTTTTCTTGATTTAATTTAATTTCTCATTTTTTTATTAATATTAAACTCTAACTCATTTAATATTAATCATCAATTAGAGAAATTAAAAAATTCCGGTTCTTTTATTAAAGAAATTTTAGAGTCGCCACTCGACCGGAGTCAAGAAAAAGAGAAATCGTAATCAATTAGGTGAATTAACTATGATTTAACTATTGGTTTTTTATTTCAATTTAAATGGAAAAAGTAAAAAGTTCTGAATTCAAGGGCTAACTTATTAAACCTTAACAAATAACGCTATTTATTTACTAAAATTAGGTTAATTCTTTCAAATTATCATTTTTTAAGAAAAGAAAATAAAAACCAAAAATAAAAATAAAAACTTAAGTTTCTATAGATTTTATTGTCATCTCAAAAGTACCTACATATTCACTAGTTAGGATCAAATGACCGTAATTTTTTCCAAAAACTTTAGCGCGTTGGTTGATTTTATTTTATTTTATTTTTTGAAAAATCGATTGGGTTTAGGTTTTAATTGATTCAGTTTATTTTTAAAAAAAATCTAAGGGTCCTAACTCTTAAGTGTTTTTGTTTTATAAAGAAACACTCTAAAAATCTAATTTTTTTAAAAAGAGTCTTTCATTAATTTTTATTTAAAGAAAAAAATGACTTTCTATGTGATAATTCCTTAAACAACACTAAATCTTAAAAAATAACCAATCCTAACAACCCCTAAACTAATATATATAACTATCTCCCAAAAATAAAATAATTCATATAATATATTTATATAAGAACTAACACTAAAACCCCTATACTAACATATCCATATATTGTGTGTACTAATAGATAATGATAATATAAGACTAATCTTAACAATCCCTTATTTAATATCTATATACCTTCATATCTTTATCACTGCTTATTAAATAAACTTTCACTTAAATCAATATAATATACTAAATTACTTAAGGTTCTAATAAAATAACAATATGATATAATATAATAAAAAAAAACACCAAACACAACCGAACTTGATTGTTGTTAGGCAATAGGCGTGTACTGATGTAAAGATGGGTGACTGTAGCAGTGCGTATTGCGGGTGCTGTTCGTTGCAGGCCGTGCTATGGTCACGTGGTCTGGTTTGAACTGATGGTCAGTGGGCAAGGACGATGGATGGAGCAACAGCGGAGGCACTAGATGTAGATTATTGCGCGTCTTTGCTGTGCTTGTCTAAGCAGTGTTCGTGCGCGAGCAGCGAGTGTCGGTGGCATTGTGGACTATTGATCGGAGTTACGGTGCGACGAACAGCGGTGCAGTGATCTTGGCTTGCTGTTGCGTGTTGGTGTAGCAGCGGCGTGTATGGATGATGATCAAGCGCGTTGCGTATGGGGGTTGTTTGTTGGTGATCTTGAGGCATTGGCTAGGCATTATTGCAGCTGTTGTGTGGAGCTTGTTTGGTGCTTGGACGTAGATTGGAGCTTTGTTGTCGCTCCACTGCTGAACAAAGTGGATGGAGTTCAGTTCGTGAAGAGAATGGTGCTGAGTTGTGTTTGGCGTGAGTGCAGTTGTTCATTGGAGTCAGTTAGTCGGCGTGCTATGGAGTTGGGCGAGGTCTGATCCGTGAAGGGTCAGTGTAGGCCGTGTGATGCCGTTGGGCAGCTGGGCTGTCGTGTGGACAGTAATGAGGATGGGACTTTGGTACTAAGTCGGTGGTGGAATGGATAGAGGCGTGGATGGGGCGCAAATATGCTGCAACGTGTGATGGAGTTGGTGATAGTGTCTAGGAAGGAGCATGGAAGGGGCGACAGTGAGGGCTGATTTCCGTGTGGGTGTGCTGTTAAGTCGTCTATCGCTGACTCGTTGGTTATGTGTTTGGGATTTATCGTAGCAGTAGTATAAGGGAAGGGTCGTTCGTGAATGGAAGATCGGAGGTGTAGGATTGAGGATGTTTTGTTCAGTATTCTTCCCAAAAATTTCTTCCTCGCACAGCGTAATTCTTATTTATAAAATTTGAAACAATCTTTTGCATTAATCTGTATCTAATTAAATATGAATCTTACGAATTTTTATCATAATAAATTCAAAATATTTGATAAGATTTAAAAAAAATCACAATAATACCTAACGAAATTCAAACTCATGACTTTAAACTCACTTCAATTTAATACTTAAATGTTTTACCATTAAGTCATTAGTCTATATTTTGATTTTTTATACAATTAAATTATAGTTAAACCAAACAATTCTCTAAAATTATTTGAACCGGATCAAAACTAAACTAATTCATCCTAAAATAATTTATTTTCTAAAAATCTAAATTTTTTTATTTTTTATTTTCTCATTTTTTGTATTTTCATCTCTTTTTTTATTATTTTTATGTTTTTCTTATTATTGAGTTAGGACCCTATTAAAAAAACCTAGAACTATAACTATAATTACTAGGAGCAAAAATCGAATGTCTACAAGGCTCTTAGACTTTATTGACTTTTATTTATTACTCATGTAAGAACCATAATTTTACAACAAAAGAGAGGTTTAACTTATATAATTAACATGTAAAATCATAATCAAATTAACATATTATCAAGTACCTACCACTCATCTGGTAACCCTCCTTAAGTAATTGTCAATCATTCTTAACCATGGGGTAGTTGGCCATGCTTCCAAAATGTTCTTTATTTTTTGTGATGTTTTCTTTTCTCTTCTTGATTTTTGTAATTGTTTAATCTATTTGTATTATATTGTGTTAATAGTGGATTTTCGACCAAGCTCATCAAGCTCAAAATCGACCTACTTTTCCTAATTTCATTTTCTACAATCAAGAGCTACACAAGTACATGTATAATTAGGTCAAATTAAAGGCTATACAACTTGTTTGAAAAAGTTCAAAACAGCTCAAGGTAAAGCTTTGGTTCATGGATCTTGAGACCCAAGCTTTATAAGTCAGTCTGATCTCATATAGAGTGATATGCTTGATATTAGTAATGATTTACCCATGAATTAAGAAGAGCCAAATATCAATTACGATTGAGGCTATTGAGCATAAGAGAAAAGGTCTACAAGATGGGGTAGCTTCTCAAAAGAAGAGGATTTATTTGAAAAATTGACAACTCTTCTATTTTCAGTGCTTGGTAATAATGGATATTAATGAATAAAATCTTCTAATTGCAAAATCTTATTAGCTCTTTTACTTACTTTAATCATGAAAATAAAGATGGGAAGTAAATATCTCCATGAAAAGAGTTATCGAATCAATCATGCAGATAAGGCAAATCAAAAGATATCTCCGCATAGCTAAGGCAAATTGGGGTATACATAGGAATTGAAATTTTGTAAATTTTAAAAGAAAAGATTTATAATTTCTCAAGTTTGTTTAGGATGATAAGGGAAAAACTAAATCCCAAACACAAATTCTTAAGCACTAAGAAAGTTAAAAGACATTAAGGTAAGGATAAAACTCATTTCTTAAATGGAGGTCTATCTTGCATATGATAAATGGGTCGAAATAAAGATAGGCGTTTGTCTAGCTACCCAACACACACTTATCTCTAGCTAAACCCTTTTGTATTTTTGAGGATTTTTTTTTAAAAAAGAGAAAAATAAAAAGAATATGAATCATATCAAGAACCACCCTATATTGAGGCAATTAAAAGTTTATTCTTAATAGAGGAGGAAGGAATAAATTAGTTTGTTTTTATCCTAATTGATTTGATTCATGATGAATTGTTACCATGGTAAATTTTTTTTTTTTCCAAAGCCTTACATTCCTTGAGCCATACACATAAGCACTTTGAGTTTTAAACCAGTCATAGAAAGGGAATGAAAAACAAAGGTGATCAAAATAAAAGAGAGAAAAATGAAAAAAAGAGAAAAAAAAAAAGAAGAAAAATTGAGGAAAAGAAAAAGAAAAAAATAGAAAGAGAGGGAGATGATTACCCACTTTATAAATTGAAATTTTTTAATCAAAAGTTCTCTTAAATACATCAAAATTAATCCCAAAGTATTACACAATAGCTCACTTACGTCATCCCCTCTAATCAAGGAAACTAATTATCCTAAGGCAATAATTCATTTATGAAATTAGGGCAAACTTTTTTAAAATTTTTTCCAAAATTTCTTGACTTGTAAATTCGAGTTGAGTAAATCATTCTTTTAAATTTGGCCAAACATGAATATTCATTTTGCTGGCCATTGACCAAAGCCAACATTACAACGTAGGGTAAATACCTATTAGATCGACACAAGTGTATTATTGACCAAAATTTTTGGAATCCAAGTCATGAGTAAAAACAAATCATTTAAGAGTGTAGAGAAGTCCTCTTAGACTAAACAACTCAAGAAAATAAAATTTCTTTCCTTTAGAGTGAAAATTTTTAAAGTACTAATAAATAGGAGCATGAAAAGACATCCATGCCAAAGAGATTCCTTACAAGAGCTTAAGAGCCGATAGAAGGTCATCATCTCTCAAATGAAAAGAGCAAGTGACGTAAGGGCAACAAGACAAGTCATTTGCTTATTTGCATCATTTAGAGCCGATAAGATTCCCTTATTAGTTAGCAATTGTCTTCTTAAAATGAAAAGAAAAAAAAAAGAAAAAGAAAAAGAAGAAGAAGAAAAAGAAAAAGGCAAAAAGAAGAAGAAGAAGAATCTTTCAAATGTCTCACGAGTATCGGTCATTCTGACATTGTCTTGAAAAATGATCTTTTTAGAAATTATGTATGAGTATTTGCTATCATTTCATAAGAGCTTAAGCTATTCTATTCTTTTAGAAACTCTTTTCAAAAGCCATAGAATTATTTGCTATATTATATTTTCAAAAGTTTTAGGAATGTAAGCCATTCTATGTTTAAGAAAAAAAACATTTTTAAAAGTTATATATTATCTTACATTTTCAAAATTTTAATGGTGTAACCATCCCATGTTTATAGAAAAATATTTCAAAAATCATTGGAGCATTTACTATCTTGTATTAAGAGCATAAGCCATCCTACCATCTTTCAAAATCTTGAGAGCACGAGTTATTTCACATTTTTGAAAAAATTTAAGAGCTAATAGTTGTCCCGACTTTTTCAAAAATCATTTTGAATAGCTTTTCAAGAACTTTGTAGTCGAAAGCTAAAATTCAAAGATAGGAGAAATTCTATAGTTATGTTTTTTATTTTGACAGAATCGGTTTCGTATTTTATTCTATCATTTATTTTCACTCTTTTAAATCCGGCTTATTAAATTCATAATTTATTTAATAATTTAAATTTAAATGAGTATAAATCAATAGTAAAGTGTGGTATCAATCTTGTAAAAAATAATCACATAGGTTTATAAAAATCCCAAAGATAACTTGAGAGGAAAGTGGAAAGAGTTTCGCCGGGTTCAGTGGAGGTTGAAAAGTTTGAACTTCAATCCGCAACTAAAGATGATCTAATGGCTGTTAATAGATGAAAATTGATAAATATTGAAGCTTGCCGCTCATTATTGTTTCGATCCGTGTAAACTTTTTAATCGACGCGCCCAATCAGGCTTAAGAGATAAGTTTGAACCTCGGCGATCTGCCTACGCGTTGGAAACCAAATCATTGATTTAAATCTAATAAAAAGAGTGGGGAATGATTTTGGGCGTTGATTTGGATTGAAAAAGACAATGATATGAGGTAGTTGTGGATCTCGATCCTGGCGGACTCTTTCTTCTCCGTTTATGCTGTCCGATTTTGGACAGCGGAGAAGATAAGCACGTGATGTGCACGTGCATGCTAAGGAAAAAAATTAAAAGCACTGATGCACTCCTCTTCGGAATTAAACTCATATGCTTTTGATTCCCAAGCCACGTTCTCATTGCTAGGCCAATTAGCCCATGTCCTGTTCATTCTAACAAACAAAAATTTTTTTAAAGCTTTCAAGTGGTCTGGACCAATTATTGGTTCAAGCCGAAAACAAACCCCTTTTTTATATTTTTAAAGCCTACATATACATGTACAAAAATGAATTTTAAAAAAAGTTTAATTCGACAATTGTCTATTTTCAATTCTTCAACTTTATCTAGTTTATTAGACTTAATTTAATTGATTTAAATTGAATCAAAGTTCCTCTTAAAATTAAATGACTGAAAATTATTTTAAGAATAATTAAACTAGAGTATTTTGAGAAAATTTTGACATTTTCCTTTTAAAAACTTGAAAACCATCAAATTGCACATGTGTATTATAATTAAATAAAAAGCCATTTTTGACCTTAAATAATGAATTGACATAAGGTCTTTTATCTTATTGGGAAATTTTATCATTTTGTTTTATAAGGGTAAAGTTGAGGCATCTACAACATGAAAAATGAGAAAATGGAAGTAGTTGAGTGGCAAAAGGCACGTTTTTTTTTTTTTTTTCTCTTTTGGGGGAAAAAAGAGCATGAGTTTATATCCAACAGTTTTGTAGCTCAAACGTCCCCTTTTTTCTAATTGATGTGTGGGTTCCACAAGTGTGGTAAAGGCACATGGGAGTATCACGAACGGATTCCGTCACTTGATTCTATGCGGCACTTAGCGTTTTTTACCACACTAAGGAAGACTAAGTCAGCCTGTAATATACTCACAATATTTAGAGAGAGAAAATAGAGAGAGAAACTCTAAAGGTATGTTGTATTCACTCAAATGAATTGTGCATTACATCTGGGAGGGAGAACACCCCTATATATATAGAAAGCCTTTACAATTTAATGGTTGAGATCAATTCAATATAACGATTACAATTGACTCCCAACTACCACATTTACTTACCCCATCTACTATTATACAAGATTCTGAACTTTTCTGGAACCTTCTAGAGCTTTTCATCTTCTAGAAGCTTTTAGGGGCTTGGACTTTAGTCTTGGGCTTTAGGAACCTCTTAGGAATGACCCATTTTAGGAGGTCCGTAACATTCTCCCTGCTCAATCCGGCGATGCCCTCATCGCGCCTTCATCATGGAACTTTTGAATCTTGTCTTTGAATTGCCATAGTGCTTCGACTGGTTCCTAATTGGCCTTACTCTCTGGTCTTTCCTTCCACATTACCATATACTCATGTTTGGGAGTCTGTCCACGTCTCCTTACGTGTCTATCAGCTATGATCCCTTCAACTTCCTTATCAAATGAATCCTGTACTCCTGTTGGGGCCCTTTGTGATATAGCTCCTCTAGGGTCTTCCTCATCCTTGTGGAATGGTTTTAGCATGCTCACGTGGAAAACCGGATGGAATTTCAGCTTGAATGGAAGTTCCAATTTGTAAGACACTCACCTCACTCGTTTCACATTTGGGAATGGACCCTTGTAGCGCCTCATTAGACCTTTATGCAGTTGCCCCTTCGTACATTGCATCAAATGTAACTTAATAAGCACTTGATCACCTACTTGATATTCCATCGGCCTACGCTTTTTGTCTGCAATTTTCTTCATTCTCTTGATAGCTCGGTCTAAGTACGTCCGAGATAAGTCATGATTTTCTTGCCATTCCCTTGCAAATTTATATGTGGGAGGGCTGGACCCCGTATATCCCATTGTCATTGTATGAGGAGTTAAGGGTTGCCTTCCTAGGAAGATCTCAAAAGGACTCTGTCCGATGGACTCATTCTTCTGTAGGTTGAATGAGAACTGCGCCACATCTAACAACTTGGTCCAATCACGTTGGTTAGCTCCTACAAAATGCCTTAAGTATAATTCTACTAAAGCATTTACTCGCTCTGTCTGACCATCCGTCTGGAGATGCAAACTAGTTAAAAAGTTCAACTCAGATCCCAGAAGTTTGAACAATTCTGTCCAAAATTTCCTTATGAATTGCTCATCTCGATCACTCACAATGTTTCTTGGCAAGCCCCAATACTTTACTACATGTCTCAAGAACAATCGGGCAGCCTCATCTATCGAAGACTCCTTTGTTGCTGGAACAAAAGTCGCGTATTTTGAAAACCTGTCTATCACAACCATGATTGTACCATATCTTTTCGATCGAGGCAAACTGACAATAAAGTCCATGGAAACACTCTCCCATGGCCGTTCAAGAATGGGAAGAGGCTTTAGTAGTCCTAGAGTTGCCTTGTGTTCAACTTTGTCTTGTTAGCACACGAGACAAGTTCGAACATAGCTCTCAACATCTTCCCTCATGTGTGGCCAAAAATACTTTTCTTCTACTAAGGCTTGAGTATGGTGCATTCCTGGATGACCTACCCATTTAGAATCATAACATTCTCTAAGTATCTCCCTTCTTAGGTTTAGGGATTGAGGCATATAAATTCGTTGTCCCTTTGGATATATTAGTCCATTCTCTTGCTAAAATCTCCTCGTTTTCCCTTCTTGACATTGGATCAATAGAGCTTTAGCTTGTTTATCATTCTCCACCCCCTCTTGAATTCTATCAACGAAGTTGCTTTCGGGTTTGCTGATGGCTGCCAACCCAAGCCTTCGACTCAAAGCATCCACCACAACATTGGTCTTACCTGACTTATGTTTAAGGTCGAAATCAAATTCTACCAAGAAATTCTGCTATCGGGCTTGCTTAGGAGAGAGCTTCTTTTGAGTTTGAAAATAGCTAGTGGCCATATTGTCGGTTTTGACCACAAACTTCTTCCCTAATAAGTAGCACCTCCATACTCGAAGACAGTGCACTATCGCTGTCATCTTCTTTTCATGCACTGGATATCGCTTCTCTGTGTCATTTAACTTCCGACTTTCAAATGCCACAGGGTATCCTTCCTGCATTAAAACCCCTCCAATAGCAAAATCACTAGCATCTGTACATACCTCAAAGGGTTTGCCAAAGTTGGGAAGGAGAAGGACCGGCTCCTTAGTGATTGCCATCTTTAAGGTCTCGAATGCCTGTTGTCTATCTGTACTCCAATTCCACAGGGTATTCTTTTTGAGTAAGTCTGTCAATGGGCTCGCTATCCTCAAATAGCCCTTAATGAATCTTCTATAGTAATTCACTAAGCCAAGGAATGATCTCAACTCAGTAGGCTTGGTAGGTTCCTTCTAATCCCAGATGGCCCGTACCTTTCCTTCGTCCATTCTAATCTTTCCTCTCCCTATTATGTGACCAAGGAATGTCACCTCTTCTTGTGCAAAAGCACATTTCTCTAGTTTCACATATAGATCATTCCTTCTCAAAGCTAAGAATACCGAGCGAAGGTGCTCTATGTGTTCCTCCAACGTCTTACTATAAATCATAATGTCATCCAAGTATACTACTACAAGTTGATCAAGAAAGGGGGCCAAAACACGATTCATAAGTGTACAGAAAGTAGTCGGGGCATTGGTAAGGCTGAATGGCATGACCAGGAATTCAAAAGCACCATATCTTGTAATACAAGTGGTCTTGGGTTCGTCTCCTTCTGTAATTCTCACTTGGTGATATCCCGACCGTAAATCCAATTTGGAGAAGTATCTAGCTTCTCCCAACCTATCGAATAGGTCCGAAACCAGTGGAATGGGATACTTATTCTTTATAGTGACCTTATTTAGGGTTCGATAATCAATACACATTCGGAGCGATCCATCTTGTTTCTTCTGAAAGAGCATAGGAGCTCCAAAAGGTGCCTTTGAAGGTTTAATGAAACTTGCTTCTAGTAATTCCTTCAATTGTTGCCTTAACTCTTCTAATTCTGGAGGTGACATCCTGTATGGGACGGCGGCGGGTGGCTTGGCTCTAAGTTCCAATTCTATCACATGGTTTACCTCTATTCTTGGTGGTAGCTTCTTGGGCAACATTGGTGGCAGCTTCTTGAGCAACATTGGTGGCATTATATCCCTAAATTCTTCCAATATCTTCCCTACTCAAGGTGGAACCCTTTCTTCGCCAATAATCTCTTCCCTGCCTTTTAAGGCAGCTAAATAAGTGACTTTATTCTTCTTGAGTTCCTTTTCCAAATGTATAGTCGATAGGAATTTGGTGGCTTGGCCTACCTTCCTTATGATGGGGACTACACATTGTGAGTTGTGATCAATTACATAAATGCAATTAGCCCGCAGTACGATAAGTGCATCAATGTGATCTAGGAAATCCATCCTAATCACAAACTCAAAATCATCCATTGGCACTACTTCAACCGTCTCCTTTCCCTGCCAACCCCCAATATGGAGCTCTATCCCCTTAGCTACTCCCATAGTGGAAACTTCTTTTGAGTTAACTGTTTTGAGCCATGTTTTGGTCTCCTCTACTTTCAGCCCCAACTTCTTTACTGCCATATCAGAAATGAAAAGATGAAATGCCCCTGTGTCTACGAAGGCATTAAGTTTCTTACCTGCTACCGATACTTCGGTATACATCAATCCTTTTCTTTCGTTAACTTGAGACTTCATGGCACTGAGTAGACGAACTGACCCTAACTGAGCCTCATCCCCATCATCTGAGCTTTCACCTGCTACTAGCGCCGCTAATCTCTCTTTCTTCGGACACTCCCTAGCATAATGGGGACCATTACAGAAATAACATTTCAATTCACGGGGTTCTTATCTTTCCTCATCTCTTCCTTCACGAGTTCTACCTTAATCGTTATCTCTTTCTTCTGCTTTGGTTTTCCCTTTAGAAGAACTCCCACTCTTCTCCCTTTCAGCTCCCCCTTTCCATCTTCCTCCCGTGATCTTAGGATCTGTTTTCCGAAATTCCATTAGGCCTTCAGCAATTGCTATAGCCTTGGAAATGTCTTCCACTCCCCTTTGCTCCAGTTCTAATTTAGCCCAAGGCTTTAAGCCATCTACAAACATTACCAAAGCATCTTCTTGGTTGAGGTATGGGATCTCCAACATCAACTCTGAAAATTCCTTTACATATTACTTTATGTCACCCTTATGGGTTAGGTGACGCAATTTCACCTTTACTTCCTTAGTAGCATTTTGAGGGGAGAATTGACCCTTTAGCTCTTGTGCAAAGCTATCCCATGTGTTGATATCAGCTGCCTTCCTACACCACCATACCATAGCAGAGTCTTTTAGATACATAGCAGTAATATGTACCTTTCTAGCATCATGTAAGATTTCTACAGCGTTAAAGTATTGTTCCACTCCCCATAAGAAGTTGTCTACTTCCCACACGGACCGCGTTCTGTTAAAATGCTCTGGCTTTGGAACATCGACCCTATGGCCCGTCTGGATGGTCACTCCATTTACAATAAAAATCCGACAAGCTGTCAATTGCGTCTTGAGATCTTTAATCTCTTAACGCATGGCTATTACCACTGCATCAATCTTAGCTTCATAAGCCTCTTCCTTCGTTTCTAAAGCCGTGACTCGGACTTGGAGAGCATCACCCTTCTCTTCAATAACGTTTTCATGCTACCTAAGCTCTTCTACTGCTTGATTCAGTGCTCCTTACAATTTGCCTCAAAGTTCTTCCTTCATTTCCTCAAGACTGCCTTGAGACTCATCAAATTGTTCCTTGGCCTCAACAATGCTCAACTCTGCCTTATTTATCCTATTAAGGAGGGAGTTCAGCAAGTTTGGGGACCTAGCCCTTTGCTTAGTAACACGGCAGTCAACATGGTCGGTTAACTCATCGACCATTGAAGTGTTGTTGTTTTCTCTATATGACATTTTATCCACAAGTAGTCCTTTTTCAGGCTTTGATACCACTTGTCACGGGCAGATTCCATCACTCGATCCCGTACGGCACTTAGTGTTCTTAACCACACTAAGGAAGACTAAGTTAGCCTATAACACACTCACAATGTTTAGAGAGAGAAAGTTGTTGTATTCACTCGAATGAATTGTGTATTACATCTGGGGGGGAACACTCCTATATATACAGAAAGCCTTTACAATTTAATGGTTGAGATCAATTCGATCTAATGGTTACAATTGGGCTTTAGTCTTGAGCTTTAGGAACCTCCTGAGAATGGTCCATTTTAGGAGGTCCATAACAGGAGCACCTCACTCAACCTAACCTTCTTTCATAGCCAAAATGTACAATGAGGAAACATGGTACAGGCAACATCCAAAGCCCTTCTTTAAAAAAAAAAAAAAAACAAATTGGGCCTTTTTGTGCCTTTTTGTGCCTATTAAGGAAACAATGCAATCTAGAGCATATTCCACATATTCTTTGCACAAATTATCAATTGAATAGCGTCAAAATCGTGGTAGAAAAGTACTTGATATATTAAATGAGTATGAATAAAAATTGGCCAAATTGATATGATTTTAAACCAAATTCACCTGCAAGTTAGTATTCATAAAACTTACTATAAACATAAATATGATTGAGCATTCACTTTAATTTGAAAGAAATCTATATTTTCTCTCTTAAAAAGAGAAACCATAAAACCTGCACTCCTTCTCTCTAGGATTTAACACTCAATCAAGCCAAACTAATCCAAGTAGAAACTCATAATAAGTGTCCTAACCTCTAGACTTAAAAATCCTTGAATGAGTTTCTATTTTTCATTGATTTCACTAATCAATTTAGTATTTTTGAGCTTTAGGATTTTATATTATATTTCTATTCGATTTTCCTACTCCAAGTAAAGCACTGTAAAGGGCCCAAGATCGAAATTAATTAAAGATTATTGCAAACCATCCTAAGGATAGCATATCCAACCCACTCTTGGCTAACACGCATTGTTGAGGCACCACCAATTAGAACTCCCAGGCCATGCGCTTAAGGTAGTGTAATTCCCCCTCTTCTATATTATTTTCTTTATTCAATAAAAAAAATGAAAAGATTAAATTAGAAAAGATAAAAATTTTGTGTTAATCATAGTATGATTGACATTGTTATTGACTTTGCCTATCTTTGAATATGTTGTACATTCTTATTCTTTTACATGTTGCAAGATATATAGTTAAATGATTACAATGCATATTTGATGACATGTTTGTGTCTTTATAAGAAGTTCCATATTTACAAGAGACCGCAACTTTAATAATAACTTGTAAATATATATCCGTAATGTGTGTGCTAAATATTAAACCATCGAAATAAAATATAGAATAATTAACTAAGACTAAAACATGAATTTGTATTACTAATTTGACTTCACTATGCAGTAATACTTTTCTTAAGCAGTGGAAAGAAGGACAAATAAATAAAATCTAAATAAAAGATATTACATGAATAACTATATATTATTAACTAATTTTTATAAGAGGGGTTAATTTGTCAATAAAAAATATTACATGAATAACTATATATTATTAAGCAGTAAAAAAAGAAAATTCAAAACAAAAGATCTTAAGCATGACTTATAGTTTAAATTGTGTAACAATCTGATTGAAACTTCTCCCATAGAGTTATTATTTACTTTGGCATCAAATATTGCATGATCTTGTCCCTTGGTACAGTTATTTTCTAATAAGCCACCTATCTTGAGATTGCTTTAACTCAAGCATGCTTAATACTAGAATTTTGATAAACTCCATACTGCTATACCAAAAGACATCTTGATCATTTGAGATCTATCATGTTGTATGTGATAGGTACATAATACATTCCCTACAAAATGGACGTCCTCGTTGATTTTGTTCCACAAGTCCAAAATCACCACCAAGTAGGAACTTGCCCTTTTAGCTAGTATACTATTTTGATACCACCTCTAATAACTCGATTGTAACTCGTCTCATCAAGATATTCTCAATGAGACAAATTTCTGTTTTGGTATAGTACATCGCATGGTTTTGTCCATTAGTGTAGCTACTTTTTAAGAGATCACCTATTCAGAGATTGCTCATGAAACATTTTTTGTAAGGGGGATGGATTTTAAAATACCACTCTCCAAGCAATTAGCTTAGACTCAAAACATTCTTTTGTCTTTATCAAAACATGGAACATAGAAGGTTGCAGTAGAACTAAGAAAATTTATACACTATCAACAACTAAAATAATGAGTTCTGATATATAATAAAATCTTAAAAATAAATCATTTGATGTATAAAAAGATTAAAAAAATAAAAACAATATTATGATATAAAAAATGACATTTAATGGACATGTATACTTATTATATATACATATTCTTTTATATATATGCATATCAATGGGTATAAATAATTTGATATGGGTAAAATATAATACCAAAATTCCATAATGATTCAAATGTAGTAATTCATTTCCACCAATTTTGGTTGATTAAGGTCTTAGCAATAGTTTAAGAGTTGTTTGGGGATGAGTCACCTAGTAGCGTTTAACATAAAGGGACATCTCACATAGAAGTGTGCAAGTAGGTTAAATGAGTCAACTCGACCCAACCTATTTTGAGCCAAGGGTTAAACGGGCCAAACTTATTTGGCTCACTTTTAAATGGGCTAAAAAACTTTGGCCCTAACCCATTTAAAAAGAAGGTTAAACAAGCCAATTCATGAATTAAAGATATAAATATATTAAACGGACCGACTTAAATTAATCCACTTTAGCTCGTAGGTTAAATGGACTAAACTCATTTGGCTTGTTTTTAAATGGGTAAAAAAAGCTTAGTTAAACCCTTTTAAAAAGCGAGTTAAATGAGCCAACTTGTGGGCCAAAGTCCACTTGCCCCCTCTAATCTCACATATGTATTATACATTTAAGCTAACATTTAGATAATTTCTTAGCTTTCCATCGGCTCAACCTAGTATATAAACATTAGAGGATAACATTTGAGAGGATTTGGGAAGTAAAAAATCAATAGCAAGAGCTTAAGAAAATTAACTTTGAATTAGGAAACAATTAAAAAAAATAGAGTAAATAATAGAGCAACGTTTGATCATGGATCAAAGAGTTGCCAATAATCTACTATTGTGGTGACTTGGGGATCGAAGGATGTTAGCTAAGGAAGTCTGTCGGACCTACCCATCTAGCTAACATTAGTTAAAGCTAGGACAAAGCGGGTATTATGATTTTTTTTCTTCATCTAGTTTATTTTACTAAAAATATCAAACAACTGTAATTAATTATGAAACTTGGCTTCCTTAGGTAATTTTGCATGTAAAATTCAAAAAAAAAAAATTTAAATTCAATGTGTTTATGTAGGTTTCTTAAGAAACAATCATCTTGCAACGAATTTAGTGCTAATTTTAAAAAATAATAAACAATTTTTTTGAGCTAATTTTTGGTTTAGAGATTCATCTTATGTCATATTTCATTTACATAAAAAGGTTCTCTCCATAAACTACATGTTTAAGATTTATTATATTTATTTTTTTAATTCTCCCTATTTTTCAAATTAAGGAAATGATAAGTTTTTAATAAAATAATAAATTTGATTTGTGGTAACTTCTAGAGTTTAGTTATGATATAAGATGTAGTTCTAGTCTTGTGATTTAATTTGACTATTTACTTAAGTTAATTTTTAGTAAAATAAAGCCTAAAACCAATATTTTAAAAATTATATTTAATTAAAAAATTAAGTATCTACACTTAGCTAGTATGAAATTACATATTTTTAGAAGTTTATAGTATTTTTGTGAGATTAATCAGATTAGTTTATTATATATGACATAAATATTAAGTATTTAGCTATATTTTGAGTAAATTGATCAATAGTAAATGAAACCAACAATATACATAAAGTATTCATGAGAAGCACCTATTGACCAGCTTGAGTTAGATAAGATTTAAGGAGTATGAATGGTTTGTACGCCTATCTCGAGCTAAAAGTAGAGGAGACTTAGTGAAACTGTAATGTGTACATTAAGTTAGAGGATATGTCAGAGATTTCACTAAGTAAGCTTTATATAAGAATTTTACTCAGAGATTGATTTAGAGGGTATTAGGTGTGACTTTTAACTAGTGTGGACTCAAAAATAATAATAATAATAATACGTCAAGGGATATTCTACTAAGGATTTTAAAGTCAACTTAACTCGAGGGATGACTTAAAGGGTAATTCAGCGGTTAAGATAAAGGATACCCTAAACTCTAGGTTTAAGTAATTAGTTGTATCCAACTTAGAGTTGACTTTGGTATAGTACAGATGTTCCCTAGGTGAACTAATGAAAAGGAACTTCACGTAGAAGCACAAGTCTTAAGCTATCAGCAAGCCCCGGTAGGTGGACACTTATGTATTTAGAGTACATTTATATCTACTATAAGTTTTTCAAACTTAGTTTGTCGTGATTGACTTGGTTGAGCTTGGTTACAAATTTAGGATATGCTGCTTTTGATGATTTATGTGATGCTTCCTTTTATATATGTGATGTTAGCTGAAACATGTTCTACTGGATTTGGTTACTATAGTTATGTTGCTAATTGAGTGTGTGATTCTTGTTAAGATTTACAATAACTTAGAAAGAAACTTGGAAGTAACTTAATCTCTTAAGATGTTCATTTAAGTGAACCTAATAATGAGGTTTGTAGAAGAAAAGAAATACGAAATTAACATAAATGCTATAATAACCTAAAGGATGCTTAATATATAATTAAAAGTTGTACTTAATAATGCTTAGTACATTGTTTGATGCATTTATTGCACAACATAGCATGAAATAGACCTATGAGTTAGGATTTTCAAAATAAAGAGTTGTTCTTTATAGAGGAAAGTTGATTTCAAAGGTTGTGTTCTAAAACATATAGAATCGCATTGCTCAAGCAACTCAACCACTCCTTGCGGTTCAACTAACTATAACTAGGGTATGGGTGCTATTGCCATCAGGTTCGTGGATTTTAATTTAAGATTTAGATGCTTAGATTGTGTTGAGTAACTGGATTATGTTAGACTATGTTAGGATACTAGTACTAATGCATGTCATATACATGAGCAAGACATACCATATCTACATTAACTTCAAGATGTAAAACAATATAAATTGAATAACAACTTTTTTGGTGTAATTGTAGTGTTAGATCATACTTGTGTTTATTGTTTTCTTAACCGCTCTCAATCAGCTTATAATAAGCTGAGGGGATAAGTAGACTTGTCCTCATGATAGGATAAAGTTTAGACAGGACATCACTATCATAGGGAAAAAAACTTTGAGAGCACTAATAAGAGTTAGTTTCTTGAGAAGGAGTAGTTAGCTACAAAGTTCATCATCAAGTTTAAAGAGCTGCTTTGTAAAGGTATCTTAGTGTTATATTATAAGAATCTCATATGGAAATTGTCCTTATAAAAGTATAGATCTTAGTTAAAATATGTATTGTAAAGGAAAGTGGATTATGATATTTTGAGTATGGCTTATTGCTGTAAGAGTTTATGCTATGATTTTTTATGATAAATAAGAGATGTGTTGGAATTTTGTATGTTTATGTAAGTCGAATTGATTGGTAGATTATAGCTTATCCTTATCCCTTATTTAGCGATGGCATAACAAACCATCTCTTAGGTGTCATGAGTTGAGGGGGAAAAAATTATAAGCAAATGTCTAAAGTATGGGCTTTACAAATTAGATGTCACATGACATATTCATAAACCACATTTAAGAGAGACCAATATATTTAAACTTATATAGTTCCATGAAATGTCTTGTTATTTTGAAACACATATATTAAAAAGAAGAAAGGAAAGTTAGGATTTTAATTATTGCAAAGAGTGACATGAATAGTTGTTTTTTGTGTACAATGACATGATATTTCAATCAAAAATGGTATTAGACTGTTGGATTTAGTTTTATGAACAATGAGTGAGATGATGATGGGTGAAACGATTACTATATTTCTTACTATTCAATTATTTTAATATTATATGTAAAATCTAATTGTTGGTCCCGTATAAGATATCAAGAGGGGGTTAAATTAATATCTTTAAACTTTTTTGAAAACTTTTCAATATTAGAAAAATAAAGTTACTCCTCTTAACAACTTATATTAGTGAACAATGATATTTTAATAATTTAACACATAACAATTAATAAAATAAATTAAAATAGTAAAGAAGAAGAATATTGGGCTGAGGATTTATACAATTTCAGCCTTCTACCTATTGTTCTCTTCCAACTCCATTGGGGACCCAGTTTACTTTATCGATGACATTCTACTTGATCCACTATAACAAAATCACAAGAATATTACAAGTAATTGCCTCACATAGGCTTTTACAATATTTTGCTCTACTTATCTAGCCTTTCTACAATCTAGGCTAATTACAATTCTACAGTGTACAAATATACTTATTTCAACACTCAAACAACAAATAAAAATTACAAATTACAAGTGAGAATAAAAATATATATCTCAAACAATTTTGCTCTCAAGAAAAATAATGATTGTTGTATTGTTTTCTTTGGTGTAACTTTCTAAATAAGTATCTGAAGGACTTTTTATGACTTTTTAGAAGGTAGAATCTGATCACTATTTTTTTGTGTATTGAAATCTTTTTTTAGAGTTGTAGTTGTTAAAATGACGTTTTAAATCCTTTCTCTTTTTATGTTGAAATCTTCTAATGACTAATTTGTTGAATATTATCTTTACTTTCGTATTTATCCAATCATTAGTTGTTAAAGATAATCATTAGATATTTTGAGAAGATCTCGATCATTTGAAATTCAAAAACAACTCCCCTTATCTTGTTTCAATCATATATACTTTGCAACCACCAAATAAGTCTTTGATTTGCATTTGATAAGGACATATACTTTATCAGTAACTTTCGAATAAGACTCATATTCAAGATTTGAAATTCCACAAAATCTAAACCAATCTTATCCTTATTCGTATTTGTGCATATCTTGATTTATAAAAAATTAATTCGCTCAAAAATCCCCATGGATCTTGGTACCATCATAAGTGAAATGTGATTAAGTGTGTTTCCTTAATACACCTAATCTAATAAAGTTAGGCCTTATTAAATTCAAATTTGATATAAATTAAAATTCAACGTCGTACATTTCCATATCAACTTTTTGAATAACCTCTTGAAGAATATCGATTTTTCCTTTCTTTGAAGTTTCTGAACAAGTTTTCAAAGTGCTATACCACTTCTATTTATAAAGCTTCTAAAATACTTTCTAAAGAATTTTAGACCATTTTCTTTTTCATTTAAATTAGACCTTTTGAATAGGTTTACGAAGACAACTTAGTTTTGCAAATTTAAATTTTTTGAGATTACGATTTTTAAACTTTCTAAGAACCCTTCTAAATGCTTGCAATCTTAATGATTCATTAGCATTTATCTCTTTTCATTATCATCAAAATGTATGAGAAATATCTAACA
Source organism: Lumnitzera littorea (assembly GCA_024138015.1). Classification (NCBI taxonomy): domain Eukaryota; kingdom Viridiplantae; phylum Streptophyta; class Magnoliopsida; order Myrtales; family Combretaceae; genus Lumnitzera; species Lumnitzera littorea. The sequence goes on along the minus strand of JAMXBB010000011.1, from coordinate 61,844,674 downwards.
CTAATAAAAGGTTTCTAAATTGAATATGAGACTATTCTCTTATTAGCAAAGGGTTAAGTTTAATAAAACGTGGTGTGAAGTTGAATAAAAGACTATTTTCTTAATAATATAGATATAAAAATAAGTAAGATAATAATGTATATAAAATTATGTCATGGTTAATAATTAAGCACGTATGAATTGTGATATAACTCAAACCATAGAAGTATATTACGGTAATATAAAAAAGCATGTAATAAAACTTACAATTAGTTATTTTAAGGGAGTAATAAAAATCTACAAGCTATAACCTAACATTAATGCAAAAAAAGCAAATTGCTTTGTATAGAAGTCTTATATGATAAAATAAGATTTGCTTAAAAGCATCGCATCATTCTTTAATAAAGATGAGAGACTCCAACTCAAACAATCCCTAAAAAATATTTTGTACTTTTTATCTCTCATGGATTCTATGTAATTCTTTAATCAAGATTAAGTAACTTTATCTTGTAATGAAAAAAAAAATGAGAAACTTAAATAGTGATGACAATTTAATTCTTCAAATTATGTGAACATATCAATAAGGATATAACTTAGTTTTGTTATCCTAAGCATTTTTTTTTCCTCATCTTGTCTCTTAGCAAGGAAAGGAAAAATCAAGAAAAATAATCATTTAAAATTTTTCAAATCTAAATAGATGAAACAAAACTATATTTCTAATTTAAGAATTTTATCTTTGAATGTAATCATTTTGGTTTAATACTAAAGTGAGTTTTTAATTGCAATTGTATTTCATAATGACTGAAGAAAACTCATAATAAGCTATTTCGACAACAACGAAACCTAAATAGTTTATCATAATTAGAAATTCTCTACTCTAAATAGGGTCTCCATACATATCTTATTCAATAATATATTGCTATATATAAGAATCTTTAATATGTTTGTGATTTCCTTTTAAAAGATGTAATTGATGCATAGTTTCTTGTTTTAAAAGGCTAAATCAAATTTACAAAATAAGCCTTCAAAACTATATGATTTTACTTTTAAATATTAGCGAGTTAAGAAAATGTTTTTAGTTTAAAGGGAAAATAAAATACAAGTGATAAAACATCAATTCTTAGGTTGTAGAGTCCAAAGGCTAGGTATTTGCTTAATATAATAGAAAATAATAATGTCGACATAACACATAAGTTTTGGCTCTTTTGTTTGTACAATTTTGGAACGTCCAAATATGATAAATCATTGTAATATGATTGGCAAAAAGGAAAAAAAAAAAGGTGAATTGAGTTCTGGATTTTATTGTATAGGTAAAGCAATACTTTCAAGGATTATATAAAGTATATTTTAAGAAATGATAATGTACTTCGTAAACATGGATCATATAAGTTATATTATGATAAAGAGAAAAAAATTCCATAAAATTAAGACCCTTATTTTTTTTCCCATGGTTAAAAAAATAGAGCATGGTGTTTGCTTAAAATCCAAGACAAGAAGCAACATCAAAGCCACCTACAATAAGTAAAGTTAATCAATTATTAAGGAACAGTGGCTTTGTCTTCAACCTTCCAATATTTCTTCTACTTGAGAAAGCATTCTATAGGATCCTTGAATTTGATTCCTTATTATTTCAATGACTCTTCCATATTCTTTCCTTAATTAAACAATACAAAAAGTTAACAATATTTCCTTCCATCGCTAATTCCTTTCTTTCCTATATATTCTTTGCCTCCACTTGCTCTCATTCTAAACCTAAAAAAGATATATAGCTTGTAAACTACATATACATACATATATATATATATATATATATAATATCAATAACATTTAGTCCAAAGAGATTTATTATCCTATTCACATAAACAAAAGCATCAATAAACATTCTAAATTTGCTATTTATGAAAAAATGGTAAAGGCCATTGCCTTTAACATTGCTAAGAACATTCTCTTCAAACAATTGGAGAGTTTATGGCATGAAAGCAGAGCTCAAGGAATTACAAAAAAAAGTTTCCACCATACAAGTTGTGTTTCTCCATGCAGAACATCAATATCACTTGAACCCAGAAGTCAAAGAATGGGTTATAGAACTCAAGGATGCTCTCTATGATGCGAAGGACTTGTTAGGTGAATTCTACATTAAATCTCAACTAAAAGATTTAACAAGCTAAAAAAAATACTTAAAGAGTTTAGTACCTTCTTTTCGAGCTCAAACCAACTTGTTTGAAGATTCAAAATGGTACATAAACTTAAAGAAGTGAGAAAGAAGGTCTACGCCATTAAAGAAGTTAGAGATTTACCTTTGGATAAGAATTTGGAGGAAAGAGAAGTGAATATTGTAATTAGGAGACAAGAAAATGAGGACTAATTCATACCAATGAAAGAAATTATTGGTAGAGATGATGATAAGAGAGAAATAATAAAACAACTATTGCAAGACTTTGATAAAGAATACAATGTCTATGTGATTTTAATAGTTGGGATAGGTGGACTCGGGCAAACAGTGCTTGCCAAATGTGTGTTTAATGAAGAAGATGTAAAGAAGCATTTTGAGCTAAGAATGTGGATTACCATCTTTGATGATTTTGATATAAAGAAGATTGCTAATAAAATCATTGCAAGTGTAAAGGATGATGGATGTCTTGAACATCTTAAAATAGATCAAATGTAAAGTCGTCTTCATAAAGAAATTGATAGGAAGAGATACCTCTTAGTACTTGATGATTTGTGGAATGAAAATAGGGAAGAGTGGTTCAAGCTAAAAATTTTGTTAGATAAGAGAGCTAGAGGAAGTAAGATACTCATCATGACACTGTCCTCAATTGTTACATACACTTCTAGTTCTATTAAGCTTTATATTCTTAAAGGCCTAACAATTAGTTCATCATTGGATCTATTTACATGACATGCTTCTTTAGAGTGATAGGAGATACTCGAGTTTGAAAAAGCTTCCATTGGGAAAGAAATAGTTGAGAAGTACTATGGAGTTCCCTTGGCTCTCCAAGTTATTGAAAATATGTTATATTTGAAAAATTATAAAGCTAAATGGTTGTTTTTCAAAGATATCAAGCTCCAAAGGGTACCACTTAGGGAAAATGACATAACTATTGTTCTAAAAATAAGTTATGACCATCTTCCCCCGTACTTAAAGCAATGCTTTACATTTTGTTCTCTATTTCCAAAGCATTACAAAATGGAAAAGTCTACCTTGACTTCTCTCTGGATTGCTCAAGGATTTATTTAGCCATCCTCTACTGTCGACTTGGATTTAGAACAAAAGGCACATGATTATTTTATGCATCTATTGCATCGAAACTTTTTCCAAGATAGAGAAGATGATGATCTTAGCAATATTACAACTTGTAAGATGCATGATCTTATGCACAACTTAGTACGCCAAGTGGCGGGAATGGAGTATGATGTGTTAGGTCCAAACCAAAAAGATACCCTTCATAATAATACTATCCGCCATTTATCTTTTTCATCAAATGAAGTTTTATTGGATGAATTTCCAAAGCTTCAGATTGAAGCTTTGATCATTTTTGTCGACTTAGAATAAGTAGCGGTTCTCACCTAATTTTTTGCTTCCTAAACATATTTGTCATAAGCTTTTGTCGAGATTGAAGTATGTACATGGCTTGACACTTCATCACACTAGCATGGAAGTGGTACCAAGTTACCTTTGCAAGTCGAAGCTCTTATCTAATCTTGATTTATCCTATAATAGACAATTGAAGAGACTTCCCAAATCCATAAAAAGTTTACAAAATTTGATGACACTGATACTTATATGTTGTGATAGTCTTGAAGATTTACCTAGAGATATTGTGAAGTTGGTTAGACTTACGAATCTTTATCTCGAACCTACACCTCACATCAAAGGTATGCCATGAGATTTAGGAGAATGTACCTCTTTGCACACGCTAACTTATTTCATTGATGCAGAGGATAGCTCTAATGCCAAGAATTGTGTCAAGCTAAATGAATTGAGTGGCTTGAACAATTTGAGAAGAGAACTCACAATTAAGATAGTTGGTTACATAGAAAATGTATCAGTAGAATCAGAGAGGCTAAACCTAAAAGGAAAGCAATTTTTTAGATGCCTTAAAGTTAATCTGGAGGACTCTTGAAGACTGCAAACAGAATGAAGTTGAGCTAATGGAATATCATGACACATTGTTGGAAGGACTCTAACCACATTCAAATTTGCAAAGGTTACATATAAGTGGATATCAAGGAACAATAGTTCTAAGATGGATGATGGAAGACATCATACTCTACCTCCGAAATCTAGTTGAGGTTGAAGTTATCAATTATAACAAATGTAGGCACCTCCTAACACTTAGTTTGCTACCTCATCTTAAGAAGTTGACTCTTAATAGGCTACGTGAAGTTAAATTTATTGATAATTCAATCTATAGGTCCTCTACATTTCCTAGTCTTTTGGAGTTGAGTATTGCAAGTTGGCCAAAGCTAAAATCTATGCCATCAATTGAGAATGTGGAAACTTTAGTTCTTTGAAGATGTTAATGTAGAGTTAGTAAAGTAGCCATTTCGTTTTCATCACTTAAAAGATCTAATGTTTAGTTGCATTAGGTCTTTAGAGAGTTTGCCTAACTAGCTTCAACATTGCACCGTTTTAGAAACCGTTGCTATAGATAGGTGTGATAAGTTGATGTCTTTACAAAATCAAATGGGTGAACTCGCATTGCTTTGCCAACTTGAAATTGATTGTTGTCGGAATTTAACATCGTTTCTTGAAAGCATAACCTAGCTAAAGTCCCTTCAACATCTAAGTGTGTATGAATGTGATAAATTAACGGCTTTACTAGATTGAATGGGTGACCTAATGTTGCTTAGAAGGCTTTACATTGAATATTGCCTAAATCCAAGATCACTTCCTGGAAGCATAACTCAATTATTATCCCTTGAACATTTGAGTATTGTTGGATGTGATAAGTTGATGGCTTTACCACATCAAATGGGTGACCTTACATCACTTAGAATTTTTTACATTGAAGATTTTCCGAATCTGAGACCATGACTCAACCAATGTCCCTTCAAAAGCACAATATGTGGTTTCATCCATAGCTAGAGGAAAAGTATAAGAGAAATAAGTAAGTCTATTCCAAAGTAAGGTTAGGTTGTTGTGGTTGATGGTTGTCAATAAAACTATATTTATATTTCTTTCACTTCTTTTCTCTATCTCTCTCTTTTTTCTTTTTCTTTTTCTTTTTTTCTTTTTACTTTCTATTTTGTATTATTTGTATTTTACTTTTCCGCCCTGTTTATTTCATTCTATAAGAGTTAGTAAGGATATATGGATAGGTACATGCATTAATATGCTAATTATCTATATTGATGAACTTTTTGAACATTTTTCTCATTATTTATCACTATTAAAGAGCTTGCATAATGCAATAAAAAAATTTGAATAATATATAATTATAATTTTTTTCAAAAGGAAAAGATTTAAATACAATATGATGTTTTTATCTATTATAAAAAAACATGTTAAAAAATTCTTCAAGGAATTTAAGGTCCTTAAAACAAATAACTTGTTATATATAATTTATTGAAAAAAAAAAACACAAAACTCTCTCTCTCTCCCTCCACAATATGTTTTTATTACTCAATTATGTACGATATGTATATTTTAACATAAAGAATAACTTCAGATGACTTATTGAGTAGAAATAAATTCTAAAACTATTTAAATAATTTGAAGCAATTTCCTAAAATAAAATATAAAAGATAAGAGCTTTAGAAATTATATTAAATTTAACAAAAAAATTATGAATATATTAATAATACAATAAAAAGATGAGATATTAAAAAGAGAAGATTTTTCAAAACTATATAATATAATAGAAAAAATTACATAGAAGGAGATCAATATTTTAAAAAAACTTAGTTTTATTCTTTCAAATCCTCTTATTACACAATTACTCAAACGTCACAAATTTTTGAAGATTTAATCTTTACACAGTAAATCCAAGGTATGTACTCTATCTTTATCTATTTATTTTCTTAGATATGTTGATTATCTATGTAAAAATAGGAATTTTAGTTAGAGTTTGATGATGAACAAAAAAGCTTACATGTGTAAAAATCTTAATTTCTAAGAGTGATATAAGAAGAATAATCTAATGAACATGTCATTTATATGTTATTTGCTTAAAATCGTTTGAAAAACGTATGCTTGCTAAAGATTGAAATGAGGAGATTATGAGGGTTGTGTGGAATAATGAAGGGAAAGTGCTCTTAATTTAAGAATTGTTGAGTGATCATATGGTGAAAGAATTATAGTTAGTGTGTTGATTCATGAAACTCATATTGGGATCATGAAATTGTTTTTGATTGAATTTGTGTGTAATTGGATTAATCCATAGAATTCAAGAATTGTTATATAGGAAAACTTGTTGATAGGTAATTCATTTCAATGTACCATAAAATTCATGTTAAGAATATGAAAAGTTGGTTTCAACATAATTGCATATGAAATGGATTGATAGAGATTATAAAACTAAGTTTTCAATGATTGTATATTATATGCCAAAATTTTGTATCAATAGAGATTGTCAATAAAAATAGAATTTAATGATGAATTGATCTTATAAACTCATTAATCCATGATTAACACGAGTTGGTATTTCGTTATATAAATTATTGCTTGCTTGAATGAATAGGCAATTATTCTCTTAACATTGTAATATTTTCTTTTAGAACATAAGTTGTTATCAAAATTTGAAATCCAATTTTATTTTTAATTTCAAAAACATACCTAGATACATGCATGTAGTTCGTAAGAGCTCTTTAGGCTCCATTTCTTCCATACATTCCTTATTGACCTTTAAGGAATCTTCACAAAGGAAACGATATGCCAAGTTGTCAAAAGAGTTTAGTCCACATCCATTCTTGATTTGAGAGGTGCTTACTCAGGCTAGTTTTGATGCCCAAGTTAGGCAATTGATTGAGTTTGGTGGCTAAGACCGGCTATTAACTATTGATGAGCCAGTTTACAAGAAGTTAACTATAGGAGTCCTAAGTGTTGAGTCATATTTTGATTTTTCTTAATTTATTTGATATTAAGTCTGATTGTCTTAATATAAAATATTCGACATTAAATTAAGGAAAAATATTTTTCTTTAAAAAAACATTCAAAAAGAAATATTTTAAAAAGAGGTCAAAAGTCGCCAATCAGTTAAACTAGTATAAAATGAATTAGGGTTACTTAGACGGAAGCAACCCTAATCAGGTCATTGGCTTACTAATTTTCTAAAAACACTTTAATCAAAGAAGAGTGTCTGAAAGCTAACTTATTAAGGCATTGTCCCTGCGTAAAAATTATAAAAAACAATTAATGAGCCTTTATTTTTATAATTTTTTAAGAAAATGAGAAAACATGTAAAGGATGTGAAAATGCATAAAAATGAACTTTTAGTATTTGTTATTACAAATTTTCCTTAGAAATGAAAATGAAATAATATTTTATAGATTTTATGCTTGTCCTAGAAATATCTACGTACTTACTAATTGGGATCAAACCGATTATAGTTCTCATTTTTAGAAAACTTTAGTGTGTTGATTCATCTTATTTTTTGAAAATAAATGGTCAGGTTTACCTTTTTTTCCATTTATTTTTACTTAAGAAAAATCTTAAGAAAACTATAATTTTTATTTGCCAATTTTGAAGAACCTGATTTTGAAAAGAGCCTAATTAGAGACTTTTTCTTTTTTATATATATTTTTTTGAAAATCAAAATAAATGACAAAAGACCTTTTTATTTAGAAAAGCCCTAATTTATCTAATTTAAAGAACAATGACTTTCTTTGTAAAAAAAAAAAGAATGCAATTTTTATAAAAAAAAGTATGCAATATGAAATTTCATGGAAAATAAGCAATTATTATAGAAAAGATGTTATTATGGAAAAGATGCCATTTCTATGGGAATCATGTAATCTTATTGGAAAATGTCTTATGGAAAAAATTTGGTTCAATGAGAGACATGTAACCTTATGGAAAAAGCAATTTTTATAGAAAGCAAGTAATCTTATAGGGAATGTAGTTTTTAATAAGAATGTAATTTTGGTGAAAAAAAAATGCAATTATGAAAATTTTATTAAAAGTGCCATTTTTATAGTAAACATGTCCAATATTCAAAAATAACCAATCGATGAATGTTGACACATCAACCTGTAAAAAGACTCAAATTAGTATATTTACACATAAAATACCCTAAGCATGTAAAATAATGAAATATGTTAATAATGTGCACATATGAAAAGTAACATAAGCAAATAAAAAAATAAATAACTTACTAAAAACAATTATGACTATTACTAAAACCTGCATTAAAAAAAATTGTCATTTGTTAAACAAAGATGCAAATTTTAGCAAATTGCAATTTTCAAAAAACATGCCAATGCAATGTAATCCAAAATATGCTGATGTACCAATTGTCCAACGGAACCTGCAAATCATGTTAATAAATTATACCTACAAAACTAACATTAATGAATTTATTATACAAAGAATTTTTCCTAACAACAAAAAATGAAAAAAAAAAAAATAGAATGTAACAAATCGCATACATGAATATTCATTTAGGCCACTAATTATGCTAACTCTCTCTAACATGCAAGTTACAGATAATATAACTAGCAAGAGGATATAATGCTATCAACAAAATAAACTAATAACCGATATGAGCACCTGCAAATCAAAGACAATATTAGATAGTATTGACCATTAATAAACTTTTCTTGTTTATAATTTTTTTTGAACAACTAAAACCAATAAAATTAAAAAAAAAAAAAAAACACAAGAACCTACCTACATTGTCAGATGTGAGCTAAGTTAGATACAGGTCGCATGACTGGCCAAGTGTACTAGGCATGAGTCCGAGATAAATGTGGGTCATGCATGCATGGCACGTGCAAAGATAGGAAAGAGGTAGCTACAGTCGCGAGTTGTTTGAAGTGTTTCCGGTAGTGGTTGAGGGCAACTAATGTGTTGGCCCCTATGTTTTCAAGGGTATTATATATGTTGGTGAAGTTGCTTTCTAGAAAGTGTGGATAGTGATGATTCCAACATGACAATGGTGGCTCAATTTGGAAGTTTCAATTTGAAAATCTCACGAACAATTAGAGCTAAAGTTTGCCTTTTTTATGGAACTAGGAATCACTAGCAATCTGATGATACTAGTTTCATATTTCGAATTTGTATGTACAATCCTAGGGAGAAGTTGAAGGTTTTGGCCATGGAAATTCTAGAGAGAGAAAATTCAATTTGAAATGATTTTAAGCTATTTCAAATGAAAATATTAATGCCTATGAACTCCTTAACCTCGATTCATTATATACATGTTCTTGGATTAAGATTTAATCTCGGTTCAAATCAGATTTGAGTTTCTTGTAGATATAAACCCTAATGTTTGATCTTGTTTTTATTTGTTGTTATTAGTTTTTTTATGCAAATCCTTTCAACAAATTTTATCTTTTAATAGTTTTACGATAGATTTTCATGAAAAAACTGATAAAAATGAATCGATTTTAGCTAGATAGGATCAAAATATGGGTTGGTCGTGTCTTTTTTTCTTTCTTGCATTGTTGTTGTCTAGTTATTGCCTAAGGAAGAAGACATCATGTACTTAGCACATACTTAAGGTGGGGTAAAAGATGCTAACTTAACATGTCAGATTAATTGGGTCCTGACTTGAAAGGTCAGGTATCCTTAAGAGAAGAGCTCTCATAAGGATCTAAAGAAAAACAATCTTCAGCTTGGACTAGTTAGCATCTTTACGAAGACAAATCTTTTTAAGAATCAGTTGCTCCAAATGACAAATCTTTGAAGACTAGATAGGATGGTGCTCTTAGTAAGCATGCAAATCTATTGGAGACAAAATAGGATAGTGCTCTTATGAACATGCGATCCAACTAAGGACAAAATAGGACAACGCTCTTACGAGCATGCAACATGACAAAAGAAGGATAAGGCTCCTACAAGCGGATGACCTTAAAAAGGATTGGATGGCACTCCAATAAGTAAGTGATCCAACACAGATAAGACGGTTCTCTTATGAGCAAGTGATCCTAAAAAAGACTGGATGCCCTTTAATGAGTAACTGATCCAATAAAGATAGAATGGTGCTCTTATGAGCAAGTGATCTTAAAAAGGATTAGATGGTAGTCCAATAAGCAAGTGATTTGATAAATAACTGGATGGTGTAGCATGTGATCTAAGAAAAAAAATAAGATAATGCTCCTATTAGCTAGCTATTCTAGAAAGGATTAGATGGCATTCCAATGAGTAAGCGATCCAACAAAGAATAGGATGGTGTTCATACGAGTAAGCAATCCTAGAAAGGTTGGGATGACATTCCAATAACTAGGCAATCCAACAAAGATAGGATGGTACTCTTGTAAGCAAGCGATCTTAAAAAGGATTGAATAACACTCCTATGAGTAAGCGATCTAAGATTACTTAAGAATTAGAAGTACCTTAAAGGGTAGAACATTGACAAATTGATATAAACTTGAGTTTGAGGGATTCTTATAACTTTGAAAATTTTAACTTTTTTAAGAATTTTTTTTTTTTAACAACTGTTGAAAACTCTTCATTTCTTTTCTAAAAAGGTTTTTGAAAAAAAAAAAACAAAGAATAATGCACTCTTTTTGGTAGATAATTACATTACAAGTAAAGGAATCTCATAATCTTTAAAAATCACATATAAGCGATGGGCCTACCCCATTGTCCAATAATCTCTCATTCTTTTAATCTTGTTGCTTAGAGCATATTTCATGATTATTGAACTTTCTAAAAGCATTGATTTCAAATTGGGGTAAATGACTATGCATACCCCTAGGGAAATATTCAATTGTTCTTTTATATTTCACCAAGGGAATTGTTACCATTACTTGAAATATTTAGTCTAAGAAGACTTCCTCACATTCTCATAGTTGTATTTTCATTCTCAGAATCAATTCCAAAAATTGTAGTCCTTTTTGTAAAAGATACACCTAGTCAATCAGTTAGGTTTTTTATAGGCTTGCAATGTAAGGCTTTTGGTCAATGGTTTGAATACATAGATATTAATGTGTTGCGGCTAATTTTGAGAAAAAATCTTTATTGATTTAACCTTAAGTTTATAAGTTAAGAACCTTAAGAAAAACTAAAAATGGGCTTGCTTAAGTTTTACGCGCAATCATTGCTTAAGATAAATCCATTTCTTTGGTTAAAAGAGCTTCGCTAGGGTAGTAAAATGTGTGAGATCATAGAATTTGGGCTTGGGAATCTCATTGTGTTTGGGCTTCAATTATTCTTGGGAAAGTTTAGGGTTTTGAGCATTGTAACTCCACCGTAGGTTTTGATTTCATCTTTCCAAATACATAGACATTGTGCTTGTAAAATCAATCTCACATTTGAGTAGGATCACCTAATTTTTCCTTTTTCTCTTCTCATTTTTTTCTTTTTTCTCTTTTTCTTTCTCTTCTCCCTTTTTGCTATCTTCCTATTGTTTCTTTCTTTCCTTTTTTTTTCCCCTTCTAAATGATCAATATCCATTCCTTTGAGTTCCCATTTTAAGAGAATCAAAGCCCTAAATCCATAGGTTCAGAGAGTGTAGGCTTTAGGTGAAGTTTGTATAGCTCTGGAGTGTTTAGGAAATATCCATGGGCTTAAGGTGTTTGAATGAATATATAGGCCTAGGTGAAGTATATATGGTTTGAAGCTCTTTTTCATTGTAAAGAAATTAAATTATCTACAACAACGATTGCTCCTAAATTGGTGCAACTGAGGCAAGCGCAAGTTAGTTTGTGCCCTTTCTCCAAATTAATGACCTTAGCCTCCTAATTGCCCCAATGCAAGGTAGTTCTTAAGAAGGTTAATTTTTAAGAAAAATTAAGGCTCAAATGGGTTTGCAATCAATAATTGTGTTTAGGGTAGTGAAATGAATATCTAACATCATTTTGACATCTATACTAGATTCAGGATGGACCTCCTTCAAGGAATAAGCTCTAAATACTCACATTGTGTCACTTGTCTCTCACGTGTATTTAAGGTTAATGTTTAGGATATGGTTTGCCTCTCTTCATTCTAAAAATTTTAAGTAATGAGTTGCCTTTCTTTGGGATTAAAAAGAACAAGGCCTCACTTATTCTGTTTAGTGGGGATGAAAGACAAAGAAAGGGATAAGGGAGCTTTATGATTGGAGAAAGGGAAAATCTTAGAAGGCCACAAGTGGAAGCTATCGATGCTTTTGTGATTGAGTTGACTCCTTATTGCCAGTCTATGCTTGTTTTCATGTTGGCAAAAGCAAGGGTTTAGGTCAGTTTACCTACTATTGGATTTGAACTAATGACTCTCACTGTACGAAAGCGATATTCTAACCACTAAGTTAAGTCAGAGAAAATAGACCCCTATAGGAGAAAGTTGCACAACCAAAGTTCCCTAACCTATACAAAGGGGATGGAGCACTAAGAAAGAGAAAGCGTTCTCACTATATAAAATGAAGCAGCAACTAGCAAGCTAAGATCAACCACTTGGAGAATGTAGAGCCTTTCTTTCTTGATCTTTATACCAGCCATTCTTTGAACTACTGTCGGACTAAAGGTTTAGAATCTTCGCCTAAAAGGAAGAAGTCTGGGGAGCTAAGTCACAACTAGAGGAAGGGATACCAGAGATGGGATTATGACCCAATTCTTTCACAAGCGAAGTCCAGTCAAATTGAGAATCCTCATTAACATAATACCATGGATGTTATTGCACTCAAATACAGCTACCATAGCAGCTAAGGCTCTAAAAGCTAAGGCTAAATAGGTTATGGTTAAGAAGGCTAAGGCTAAGAAGGACAATGATAATAGCTCATCCTTAAGACTAAAACTAAATGAATAATAGCAATAACAGGGTTGAGTAGGGCCATACCTTATTCCCTACTCTTTAGTCAAGCAGGTAGGCAAGAAATTAGAGTTGATATAGAATAGAGATTGCAATTCCATTTCTTCTCTTTATACAAAGGGGTTGGCATGTGAAAGCAAGAATCCCATATTGTAGAATAAGAGCTATAGCACTTGCGGAAATAGGTTTTGAGGTAATTTACTTACTTGACCTATAGGGAGAGGGTGGAACTAATTGAACTAAGGAAAGGAAGAGGAATTGAACTAATGGACGAAGATGAATAAGAATTTCCCCTCAATCTTGGTCAGAATTGAAAGAGCTTGAGGATTTAAGGGAATTGAATCGAAAAGTAGGATAAAATAGGCTATTACTGCTCTAGAAAGAACTTCCCTTGAAAAAACTGTTATTGATATTGAATCAGTTGTAGGACTTAAGTGCATAGGGAATCTTAGACAATAGGCGAAAGCCTAATCCAGCAGTATCATGTTAGTGAAGAAGGGTAATGCCACTTGTAAAGGTCTTTTGTCGAGTGTGCGATCATGACAGGACTTAAGGAAGAAGCCCTGGTTAACTCCATACCAGCAACCATGGTAAGACTGGGGGGGTACAAGTCTTCTTTGGAATGACTAGGCGTAAAGGGTACATAAGCAGTGAATTGGGTTGTGCTTAGTTTTTTGTTCTTTGGCCTTTACTTTCCCCTTCCCCCTTCTTATTAGAATTCAATATCTCTAATATGTTCTGCATTTTATTCACTTACTCTTGATTTAAGGTGATTCAAACCAATAAAGGATCTTCCACCTTTAAGGTCATAGCACCAGTACCTGAATGCTTTAACTAGTCTTCTCAAGTTCACCTCTTTTCTTAAGATTGGCTACCTTGAGGTTCTTATTTGAAGTCATTTGTTTATCACAAAACAAGTCCCCTTCAGTTACTTCCATAGTTAACCCAATATCAACCCTCTCTTCCAAATCCTTGCTTCTATAGGCTAAATCACTCTCTTCGCTTGTAAACTCTTGACTATACCCACCTCAACTTTGTTACCTAAACAATCATCCCTAACAATCTCTTTCGATTTAGTAGTGTCTAGATCTGAATCTTTGTCTCTTCTTGTTCAGGGTCCTCTATATATAATTGAAAAACAGTTTAGGCTGATTAGGTCCAATTAGGTCATTCCACTAGCACAACTACTATCTAAACCACCTTCAATGAGCAATTTTGAGGGTAGATAAGATAGATGCCAAAAGTTAATAGCATCAAATCCTTTTCATTGAACTCTGATTGCTCTAAGGCAAGTGGAAAAGCATAATTGATCCTCTTTCTTGAGGAGGGATCAAAGTAAAGAGTGTATCCATGAAACAACTTGACTTCAAGAAGACAGCTATCCTTTTGGAAAGACATACTGTACATACTTGTCTGACTACTAGCTTGGGTTAGTAGGACTGGCGGAAAAGCCTTCTCGATTAACTCACCTATGCTGATTGGGTTAGGATTATGTATCACATTGGAGATTTTTATCTCTTTCTTGTAAACAAAACAACATTTCTTATTTCTAGGAGTGAAGCTACTGTCCTAACAGGTGAATAATCTAACCCTCTGATAGAGGAACCAGCTCGGACATAAGCGATTGGAAGATTTGATCTTTCTTTTTTTACCAATCTAATTGAAGTTGACATAAAAAAAGAAGTCAAGAATCCTATAAACTGCTTGCATATAGTATAGTTCTTGCTTGATAACTAGCTTATACCCAATTATCTCCCATCAACTGCATTTAATTGGTCATATGGATCATCAAAAAAGGACCCCTTGCCCTCTAAACAATAGGGGAGCCTTTTAGCTCATACTGCGCACATTCCTAGATCTTCACGGCACCTCTTCCACCATAGTGTGAGCTAGGAGCAACTCTAAAAAGCGAGGCCTACTTGAAAATTAGCTTTCAACAAATGTCAACAATACCATGAAAAAAGTAAACTATGGTTGCCCACTGATCTAATCATTATAGAAAGGATAGAATATGACCCTCATCGCTTTTCTCAAATCACTTTAGTACGATGGAAAGAGGGATCCATATATGTTGTTCAGGTTGATTGGAAGGCATAGAAATAGCTAGAACTGAATGCGGAAAGTATGGAAAAGCATCTCTTCTTGAAGAGGAGTTAGGAATAGGAACAAGGAAAGTAAGAACCACTTAAGTGGAAGAATCAATTGTATTTCGTCCTTTGTTCCTTATAACAACTAGGAATTAAAAAGCACCAAATTTGATACATATAAAAGGGAAGATGAGGTACCTTTTCAATACGGTCCGAATTGTTAACTTCCATTCATAGTTTTGCTATAGATGATACACGAGGAAGATTTTTATTACGGTTCTTCCTTTTAATGATTGGCATATCTATGATTCTTTTCTCTTAGATGAAGCAGTAGGCATAAGTCCGTAGAACCTATAAAAAAGAGAGTAATTATTTGACTAGACTTGTTCATTGATTAAAATTTCCCTAAGTTCAATAGATGAACTGGTTTGAAATAATACCCCATTAATTGTCCCTAAGCTTAAGCTAATTGGGCTTATTAGTGGGATAATTCATAGTGAAAACGATCTTTTTGTTTGCTTTTAGGGTTGAAGTGGGTGGGCTAGTTTCATCGAGTGAGTAGATATCATGTTTAGGACCTTTTAGACTTAGAAAGGCTGGTGAAGGTGGGCAAACTCAAAACGAAGTCAACAGGCTACGTGTTTGGGTTCTTTCTCACTTGAAGTGGGTTAAAAAAGATAGGATGGTCTAGTGTTTATATTTAAGCTTTTATCTTGGGCTCTTGAAAAATTCTAATATTATACTTCTTGGGGCTTTAGTTTAAGGATAGGTCGATGGGTCTCACCTACACTATTTTTGAGGATATGCCCTTCGATATTGCGTCTTAGTTCATTGGCTACCAAGGAGTATGGGCTTGAAATAAGTGACCTCTGGAACTTAAGCCAAGTTAGCTTACTTAGATGCAATCTTCAAGAGTTCTATGAAATTCCCCATTTGCTAACAATGTCCTTTTCCTTTTTTTTTTTAAAGAAAAATCTTGGCAAATGTCAATTGGTAAAAGTAAAAAACCAACTATGCTACAAATGATGAGATTGCTAATCTCCATAAAGTTACAGATGTAATAGGAATAGTGAAATAGATGACAACCAATAATGAATAAAGTGATTATTTTACAAAAAGGTGGCGTAGGAAAAAAGTGAACTTTCAACAAATTAATTATTTACAACATAAGAATTATTTACAAGACTTATAAGTTTTTCTTTTTTCGAAAAAGTTGTTTTATTAATAAAGGTTAAAAAGATACTTATAATACAGATGATTGGATCATTAACACAATCTAAACAGTGGGAGACACTCATTACAAAGGTAATCAAACTATGCATGCAACTTAAATGATAGGATTCATTACAATGATGATGGCTTATGAAAGAAAGGCAATTACTTTACATTGGAATGAATCGAACTAAGATAATAGCAATGAGTGATTATTCTACAATAACGATTTTAGTTATGGAGAGATAGTAACCTAATTCTTATTGAGGTAACACGAAAAGGTGATAACCTAAGAAGGTAACTATTTATAGTCTAAAGGTAATGACTTATGTAAAAGACTAAGTTTTTTTTTTTTTTTTTTTGAAAAACTTCTATAAACTCTTATTATTAATGAAAGCTAAAGAGAACTTATGCTATAGATGACTAGATTGCTAATATTGTCCAAAGAATAGAAGAAGTCAATAAGAAAGATGACATGATGTGGATGACAAAATTACAAAGGGGACAATTGATAATTGAAGGGCGATTATGTTAAAAGAGTAATGCCCAGGTTACAAAAGATGATTAGGATACAGTCTGTAATGATAGCTACTCACAAGTCAAGAGTAATAAATAGTCACAAATCTAAGGACTTTTTTTTATTCATTTTTGTTTTCTTTCTTTATTTTATGTACACATGCATTATTGTACAAATTTTCCAATTGAATAAGTAATAATAAACCAATAAAATAAAAAATAAATAAATACACAATTAGTATACAAATAAAGCACACACATGTAAGTAAAAGACTAGCTATTGGATAATATGTGATAATTTAGAAGAATTAGGGGCTGCAACTTTGTTACAACTCCCATGATTATATTAGTTTAATTACACATGGCCTAAACCTCTATTGAATGTATAATAGTTTTATATGTACAAAAGATTAATAAATTGCATGTAAAATTACACAAGTACAACTATCGTATAATAAGTTATAGGGAATTATATTTTACATGTAAGAAAATATCGTACAACCACTATCTTCATGACTAAATAATGAAATTACAACCTCTTATGATTATTATTATTTTTGGAAAAACGTCAACTATTATTTATTTGCTAGCCCATAAAAGACTCGGTGCAATTTAATGGATTTATCTTGATTTTAACCTTCACTTGAAAAATAAAATAAAAATGCAACAAATAATATATGTTACAAGATAAGATACAAGTTTGTATATACATAATAAGGCATAAGAAATAACGAAAAAAATATGATGCACTATGATGCATACGCATGCAATGTAATAGGGGTAGATAATTGATAAATTATAGGAATAAAATTATTATAAACTCGCGGTCAAGAATCATGCACATTTATACATATTAGTGTATGAGTTTCCTAAATTTATATTTTGAAAATAAAGTTCCTAAACACTTACATATATATATATATATATATGTGATAATTGATTAAACTTTCAAAAATAGAGTTGCAATTGACCAAGAGTTATAATCATTCTTTTCAAGTGAGGGTAGCGTTTGCAGGTCTTAAGCTTTATAGCTTCAAGCATTCTTAGAAAAATGCCTAGTAAGTTACATCGAAGCATGGGTGTGATCATTTATCACCTTTAGGCAAGGGTAAAGACCCTAACAACCTACAGGTTATACAATGGTGGCTTATCTTAGTTTCCTAGTATGGCTTAGGTCTAACCATATCTAAACATACATGCATTATGCTTGAAAAAAATGACCTACCAAAATTCCAAACGCTACCATTAAGCTAGGTTGTTTTTAGTAGGCTTGCATCAATAAAAAAACTAGTTAATACAACTATTTATAATAATAGACATCAAATAAAAAAATAAAGCCCACTAATTATTATTTTTTTAATTCTTACATGACTAACCTATTAGGTTTCTAATAGAGTCATCAATTCTATCAAGCTTTATTTTAACTTTCCTTAATTTATTTTAAATTAAGCTTGGCTCTTAATATAAAATACTTGATATTAAATTAAAGAAAAATATTTTTCTTTAAAAAAATATTTTAAAAACGGTTCGGAGTCGCTAACCAGCTACATTAGTAAAAGATAGATTAAAGTTTTTTCGGTGGAAGAAACCCTAATCAAGTCCCTGGCCTGCTAATTTTTTTTTAAATAATTTTTTTTAGAAAACTTTAACAAAAAAACTAGATCCAAAGGCTAACTCATAAAGATATTGTTCCTATGTGAAAATTATGAAAAACAATTAATGGGCCTTTATTTTTAGAGATTTTCTAAAAAATGAGAAAATATACAAATGATGTGAAAATGCATAAAAAATAATTTTTACTATTTTTTATTACGAATTTTCCTTAAAAATGAAAAAAAAAATATTTTACAAATTTTATAATTGCTTTGAAAGTGTTTATTTACCTGCTAATTAGGATCAACTAACTGCAATTCTTATTTTTAGAAAATTTTAATGTATTAATTCATTTTATTTTATGGAAAAAAAGGCTAGGTTTACATTTTTTTTTATCCATTTACTTTTATTTAAGAAAAATCCTATGAAAACCTTAATTTTTATTTGCCAATTTCGAAAAACCTAAAAACCTAATTTTGAAAAAAAACCTAATTAGAAACATTTTATTTTATTTTTTTTTGAAAATCAAACTAAATGACAAAACACCTTTCTATTTAGCAAACCCTAATTTATCTAATTTGAAGAAAAATACAATTCTTTGTAAAAAATGCAATATTTATGGAAAAGATATGCAATATGAAATTCCATGGATATACAAAAGATACCATTATTATAAAAAAGATGCAATTTCTATGGGAACCGTGTAATCTTATTGGAAAAAATGTAGTCTTATGGAAAAGATGTTCTATGGGAAACATGTAACCTTATGGAAAAAGCAATTTTTATGGAAAGCATGTAATCTTACAGAAAATATAGTTTTTGATAAGAATACAAATTTCGTGAAAAAAAAATGAAAAGATGCAATTTCTATGAAAAAGATGCAATTATGCAATTTTTATTAAAAGTGCCATTTTTATAGTAAACATGCCAAATATACAAAAATGACCAATCGATGAACGTTGACACATCGACCTGTAAAAAGACTCAAATTAGTATATTTACACATAAAATACCTAAGCGTGTAAATTTAATGAAATATGTTAATAATGTGCACATATGAAAAGTAACATAAGAAAATAAAAAAATAAATAACTTATTAAAAATAATTATGACTATTACTAAAACTTGCATTAAAAAAATGTCGTTTCTTAAACAAAGACGCAAATTTTAACAAAATGCAATTTTCAAAAAACATGCCAATGCAATGTAATCTAAAATATACTAACATGCCAATTATCCAACGGAAACTGCAACCTACAAAATTAACATTAATGAATTTATTATGCAAAGAATTTTTCCTAACAATAAAAAAAGAAAAAAGATAGAACGTAACAAATCACAGACATGAATATGCATCTAGGCAACTAATTATGCAAACTCTCTCTAACATGCAAATTATAGATAATATAACTAGTAAAAGGGTATAATGCTATCAACAAAATAAACTAATAATCGATATGAGCACCTATAAATCAAATACAAGATTAGTTAGTACTGACCATTAATAAAATTTTCTTTTTTATAATTTTTTTAAACAACTAAAACTAATATGATAAAAAAAAAACATGAGAGCTTACCTATACAAGCTAAGCTAGATATGGGCTGCGGGTCCAGCCAAGCATACTGGGCATGAGTCCAGGTCAGATGTGGGTCACACATGCTTGGCACATGCAAAGATAGGAAAGAAGCAGCTGCGGTCACGAGTTGTTTAAAGCGTCTCTAGCGATGGTTGAAGGCAACTAATGTATCGGCCCTTACGTTTTCAAGGGTATTATACACGTTGGTGAAGTTGCTTTTCACCCAGAAAGCATGTTTAGTGATGATTCCAACGCGGCAATGGTGGCTTGATTTAGAAGTTTTGATTTGGAAATCTAGTGAACAATTAGAGCCAAAGTTTGCCTTCTTATGGAACTAAGAATCACTAGCAATCTGATGATATTAGTTTCACATTTTGAATTTGTGTGCACAATGGTAGAGAGAAGTTGAAGGTTTCAACCATGGAAGTTATAGGGAGAGAAAATTCAATTTCAAATGATTTTAGGCTAATTCAAACTAAAATATTTATACCCTTGAACTCCTTGACCCCAATGCATTATATAGATGTGCTCAAATTAGGATTTAATCTCCAAGATTGATTCAAATCAGATTTAAGTTTGTTATGGATATAAACCCTAATGTTTGATCTTGTTTTTATTTGTTGTTATTAGTTTCTTATGCAAATCCTTTCAACAAATTGTATCTTTTAATAGTTTTAAGATCGATTTTTATGAAAAAACTGATAAAAATGAATCGATTTTAGCTAGATACATCAAAACATGAGTTAGTCACTTCTTTTTCTCTTTTTAGTGTTGTTGTTGTCAAGTTGTTGCTTAGGGAAGAAGACATCATGTACCCAGCACATGACTTAAAAAAAAAAAAATACACCCATTGTATGTGTAACATTGATCAAGCCCATGTCCATCTAATTGAATGTTCATTTTTTTAACCAACACAGCATTACTTGTTTCTCATCTTATATTGTAAGCCAAAAATTTTTATCCTTTAATACTGGGTTGAACTCATTTAAGACCTCTAAACTTCAAAACCAATTTAATCAACTTCATTTTAAATTTGGCCCACACTTTAAATAACCAAAATATATACATACTAAAGGATTTTCAATGTAAGTTCAATTTCATAAATCCTATGTCTTATTTTAAGTTGTTTGGCCAAAATTTTTACTAAACTTCTCAAAAATATTTTTCTAATAAAACTCAATTCTCAAAGACTGAGAATCTACTAAATTGCATGTATATTTTTTATTAGTACTTAACCTAACCCTAAACGACTCATTGACTTAATTAAAACACTTTTGACTCTTTTCTTTTATTTTTCAAATTTCAAATTTTTTTGTTTTTTTCTATTTATTTATTTGTTTTTTTTTTTTGGCAAACTTGTCTCAAAATAAATAAAGATAAAAACTAAGGGGGCAAAAGAGTATCTACACTAAGTACTTTAAGGGTAACGTACAACACCATGAAGAATGGTACGCAAAACCTTTGTCCTTAGGTATAATGGTCACAATGTAACTATGCCTCTTAATAGGATACCTATTTATATGGGATCGTATATTGAAAATTATGTGACGACTCATAAGTGCAAGGTATTACCTTATAAATTGCCATAGGGAGTTAGTGATGCCTAAGTATGGGTATAGTTGAGTACTAAAGGAGTTTATGATCTAAGGAAATCAAAAGCTTCTAAATTGAGAGATCAACTCTCAAACTTATTGATTATATGATGGCGAGAGGCATTACTGGGAATAGATATAGTAATGGAATTCTAAATGAAAGGAACATCCTATACTTACATAGTATAGCTGAGCAACGCACTATAAACTTAGGCATCATGATGGCATTCTTTTTTAGGAACCAGGACATTGAGGATCGTTTTAGGCACATTTTTGCTTGTCACTTTATGACTAGACTGGTAAAGAACATAGCTGCTTTTCATGATCTCCCTTATATACGGGTACTTGAGCCTCCTTCCTAGATAAGCTATGAATTAATTAAGGCCATTAAACTCCCTCCACCACTACAGAATCCATTAGCTAAACCATTTAGAGAGCTAAAATCATCCTTGTCTCATCCATGACCTGGATTATCCTCTTTAGTAATTGATAAGATAAAAAGTATGGTGTAGAAACCATTAAATGGGCAAAAGACTTTATCACACCAGGTTTAATGGACTGAGGCTAAGGTGGATGAACTTTTGGCTCACCATGGCATCCAACCACCACCATCACCACCATTACAAGTGCCCAACTCTAGCAAGTAAATTGAAGAGGAGATTGTTGAGGAGGAAGTGGATGGGGAGGAAGAGAGAGAGGACATGGAGGAGGATGACAAGTGATTTACTTCTTATTTTTAGTTTTCTTTTAAAGGACTCTGTTAATTTTCGTTTTTATTTGGATGACTATAATCTCTTAACTTATTTAATGTTGCTTTTTCATTGGATAACTGTTTAACTTTTCATGATTTGTAAGTTCTAATGGGATAACTTTATGATACTCAAATTAGTAGTATTTTTATGATTTGGTTTTGTTGTGTCTAGTTAATTTCTTCTTTTTCATTTTATAGTCAGTTCATTTTAATGATACAAAGAAAACTTTAAGTTAATCAGATTGGTGGAATCCCTAATTCTACATTTCGAAAATTTTCAAAGATCAATACCAAAAACTAGGGAAGTCTTAGTTCTTGTTCTTTTTTTCTTTTTCTCCCATTTTTATTTTAATTTGTTTTTCTATAATGTTAGACCTTAAATCCTGATGAGTTGTAATAGTCCTGCTGTGTAAACTAATTAAAGCTAAAAGCTAACATCTTTTGCTGCTAATGTAGGTATAGTCTATACAAGGCGTTCATGACTCCATCGCTTTGAAACATCTAATTTAGTACCTATTTTATTTAAACTGTAGTGTAATGCAATCTTTCAAAATAACTATTAAAAATAAATTTGTGGTTAAATCGTCCAAGAAGATTCAAGTTTATATATATCATATGGTGCACAAAACCTTAAACTAACAAGAAAATTTAAAACTATATTTATATGTAAAGATTAAGTGTCTGGTGGAGATTTTCATAAAAGTTTCCAAGTTTACTAAACTTATAAACATAGCAATGGTTAAAACTAGGAGGCTACCTGAGGAGACTCTATTAGTTTTCCTAAGAGTTAGTAAAGTTGACAAACAAAATAAAAATTCATCCAATTCATCTTGAACCTCACTCCTCAACGCTGTTCTCTAATATTCTATGATTTGGAGATGTGTTGGTAAATTTACTTTGGACCTACATAAAAACTATAGGAGCATGAGAGACAAATTGCTCAATAAGTGGGACGAAGACAACAATACATATCTAATACAAACAATTAGGGTTTTCGGGTAATTTAGTTAGATACAATGTATGTATAAGTAAGTATCATCTCATGACGTTATTCAATCCATTATAAGATTAAAGAAATTATGCCTACTCTAATCTAGGTTTAAAAGTTTGATGTTTAACACACAAATCAAAACTAAATTAGAGCTTGTGCAATGGAAAATCCCCTCCACTAAAAACAACCTTCGAACCATGAATTTTGATTAAGGGTAGGGAAAAGACCATTTTAACTACCTTCATTGAAGAGTCTTTGTTTGGCCCAAGAATCCTAGTCCCATAATGGCCAAGTTGGTGTTAGTTTGCTTTTAGGGTAATCATCTAAATTCAAACAATTCAATCAATCAAAAATCATAACACAAGAAATTCATAAGCATAAATCCATAATAACATAACATTTTTCATACACATACAACTCATACACACAATCAACTAACTAACAACCACATACAAATATATACTAAAGCCTCTAAGTATTTTAAATAATACTTCAAAATGTGGTAAAGCATTATTCCTACTTACTTAGACATATGACGCTCGATGATTATACATGTTGGTCTTGTCCACTTCGATTTAACACTAACTATTAAATATAATTACTTTAGTTTTACTAAATATAAAGTAAATAAGTTCATTTTAATAGTTTAAGCATGGTTGTGACTTATCGTAAGCAATTTGAGTAAGTTTTGTATTGAATATTAGCTTACTATTGAAGTCTTTGAGCAAGATTCTAAAGGCTTACACAATATTAAGTTTTGGTCTAGAAACCTTCTGATAAAGTCTTTGATAGATTGTTCCTGAAGGAGTAACCTTTTGACCAAGCCTTTGATGTTATTCTAACTAAGCTTTTTGCTCCAACCATCATTCAAAATATGTGTCTAAAGTTATTTCATCTAAGTCTTATACCTCAGCCAACCTTCTAGTTAAGTCTCTAAAACCATTTCAACTATGCTTCCTTCACCAAATAACTTTCTGGATAAGTTTTCAATGTTGTTATAATTAAATTCCTTTTATTAGCTAACCTTCTAATTACGTTTCTAAACCTAGG
Source organism: Lumnitzera littorea (assembly GCA_024138015.1). NCBI lineage: Eukaryota > Viridiplantae > Streptophyta > Magnoliopsida > Myrtales > Combretaceae > Lumnitzera > Lumnitzera littorea. The sequence goes on along the minus strand of JAMXBB010000011.1, from coordinate 61,820,431 downwards.
ATTAAGTCATTTTTATTTACTTAATTAACCCTCTGAAGAACTCTCTAAATAGATTCAACTTACATGTTCACATTAAGTGACTTACTCCAACATCATACTTCTAGTCGGAAACATATCAATACACGGTTATACAACTAGTTTATCATCCAAATTAACATTACACCACCAAAGTTTCCAAATTTCCATATCTTCCTCTTAATGCATGAAGACCATAACTAGTAGCTTTACACTTATTTCACTCCCATTCAATCTACTCAACTCAAGATCATTCACTACAGTAGAATATACTTAAATTAACTCCAAAATAGATGTGAATTATTTTCATCAAAACTAATAACATAAAAATTTCAAAAAATAGCATTTTTCTCCAAATTTAGGGGTTAAAAAATTATAGAAAATATTTTTATCCTAAATCTTTTTATGGCACTCTTTATTATAATATAGGAATGTTCCAAAAAAAATTTTGGTTTTAAAATTATAACAATAAAGCTATTTGAAATAACTTCAAAAATAACTTGATTTAAAGCGATTTCTTAAGTACATTATGTAATCACTTAAAATTTTTACAAACTAGTATTTTTCTCAAATAGTACATGCAAAAATATTTTAGAATAAATTTTTCTAGAATTTTTAATGGAAAAGGAAATAATTGCAAAAAGAAAAGTATAATAATATGGTTTATGGGAAAATAATCTTAGGATTATAGCACTTGAAATCGCTTCTTTAAGAAGGGATTTCACAATGAACTAGGATCGCTTCTTTCAAGTATAAACATAAAATCACCTCTTCACATTTCATAATGAAATCACCTCTTTTACCCTGGCCAATATCAAACCCAACCTACTTGTTCTTCTTTGTCACATTTTACTTTGAAAAGCCTTCTCTCTCTCTAAAAAAACTCACATGTGCATGCTTTCATATCAGTAGCAATTTCTTGTGGTTTTTTTATTGTCGAATCAATTGCAGATTTGACTTCCAAACATTGTGTATAGCACATATCTGGAAAAATTTTTGAAAAAAGGCATCAAATACACACAATCTCGTCACTTTCTCTCTCTTGACGCCATCAAAGAAAAACGATTTCTTTCTTGTTTTGATTAGTTTTACGTATGTGTATATATGAGAAATAACCTTGTTGTTGAAAATATGATGGTATATTGTTGGTCATATTAATTTTTTTATGTATCGATTTGTTCACGTTATTGTATTATACATGTATGTATAGTATGTGATATGACCACAATTATTTATTGTTGAAGCAATTAGCTGAGTTAATGTATTTTTCTATATAAAAATACTTTCAATTGTCATAACAAGCATGTATTTGTAAATTTAATTTAGCTATTGTGTTAGTAGTATTTAATGAATGTGTGGTTGTATATATAAGATATGGTTTATTTCAATGTTGCGAATTTTATAGAGTTGATGTGACAAACAAGTGAGAATGGGCAATGTGATGGTGGTTTGCTATACTTAAGGAAATATTGTGGAAGGGGAAGATGGAGTGCAATACAATATGCGCCTAATAACAGTAGTCGAGCTTCCGATTGGATCAACTTATGATCAATTGGTTAGCTTGATATGTAATCGTTTTTGAGTTGACTTGATGACTCATCGAGTTGAATCGATTCATAAATGTCTCCTTATAGGTAGGAACCTCCTAAGGATGTGGTAGAGTAAGCAGTTCGACAAAAATGTATGTAGAAATTCATTAAATCAATATCCCCCCTACAGTTGAGTACGATTTTGTAGAGCATGATGGCAACATTAGGGTTCAAGTTGAAAATCAGGTGTTTGAATCTCAATCGATTCCACCTAGTGATCTACTGAATAGTAGTCACATACCCCATCAAGCTAACATATTAATCACAAGCAAATCTAACAAGGATACAGATGTTGAGAATGAACTGGCTTATGAGGACATTGATGAAGATTTTGATGATATTGATTCCAATGCTAACTTTGGTCAAAGCGAAGGGAAGCTCCAGGAAGTAGAAGAAGCTCAAGGGTCAAGTAGGAGAAATGATTGGAGGCAAGGATTCACCACAGATGTGGATGTGATTGGAAGGTCAAAATTGGTACCTTTCTACATAGTAAATGTTGAGGATGGACTTGTATCTTCTAAGGAGAGTATAAATGATTGTAGATGGAGTTTTAGTGATGAATTTAAGGTAGGCATGCTGTTTTAGAAGAAAGAACATTTATAAATGGTTGTAAAGATGCATCATGTCTTGCACTATCATGACTGTGTAGTGAAGGAGTCCAATCTTACAATCCAGTCCATCATATGTGCTGATTAGGAAAAAGGTTTCAAATGGAAACTACAAGCATGCCATAAGAACCATGCAAGATGTTTTGTGATAACTAGGTTTGTGGGCCTAAACACATGTTTGAATCTTACCATTAGCCAACACTACCTCCAATTAGATTCAACTACTTTGTCTCACTTTATTATTAAGGAAGTATAAGAATCATCAAGTATTAAGGTGAAATATGTTTAAGCCAACATTTGCAAGCAATATGGTTATATAGTACACATAAAGAGAGTTTAGGAAGCAAAGTGCAAAGTGATTGAATAGGTTTATGGAAAGTGGTAAGAATCATATGCAATGCTCCTACATTTATTATATGTCATGTAAGAGGCCAATCTAATCACCATGGTGGAGTAGAAATGGCATGATAGTGATACTACAGACCATGTGTTCTTTGACAAACGTTTTTAGGCATTCGAACTATGTGTTAAAGCCTTTTTTCATTGCAAGTGTAACACCTATGCTTATGTACCATTTAACTAGTTGTCTGTCTCAATTGTAAATAGTTGAACTAACTAATTTGTTTTATTCAAGCCCGTCATTGTTATTGATGGTACATTTTTGTATGGGAAGCATAAGCATAAGCTACTCATTAAGATCGGAGTTGACAGTGAAAATTAGATCATCCCTTTGGCATTTACATTGGTTAATGAGGAAGATCAGGAGAGTTAGGGTTGGTTCTTGAAGTGTGTTCCCATGTATGTAATAAGGGACTATACAAACATATTTGATCTCCAACCATCATGCTAGAATATGATCTACAATTGAGGGGTAGAATGCGAAGTGGCCAAATGGTGGGTCGTAGAGGTGGTATATCTTCCATCTTGCTAGTAACTTCCGGCTAAGAATAAGAAACGTAAAGAACTAATAAAAATGGTTGCTTACCAGTTGTAACCTTATGAATTTCATGTATACTATGATGAGGCCAAAACAATGAGGCCCTACACTGGAGTATACTTTAGAGAATTGCATATAAGGATGTAGACCTTAACATATAATGATGGAGCTCAATTTGGTCATGGGACCACGAATATTGTCGAAAGTTATAGTAATCCATTGAAAGATTCTAGGAACTAGCCTGTTGCGACATTAGTGAAGAAGACCTTTTATAACTACAACAACTACTTCAATTAATGCAAGATAAAGATATCAAATCAAAAGGCATGGGTAAGGTGCTAACTAAATATGTAGAGAGAAAGTTTAATAGGTGGCGCAAGGTAGCTAATGGTCATTGAGTTATGATTTTTTGACTACAATGAGCAGATATTTGAGGTTATAATTGCTTTGCACCCTACAGTACATGGACAAAAGGGAGAAAACAACTATACAATTACACTTAGGACTCATTGGTGTACTTGTAATAAGTGGTAGATATATAGGATTCTGCGCTCTCATGCAAGAGCAGTTATAGGGAAAATAAGGATAGATTATGCAACACATATTGGTCATTAGTATACATGGTAGAATCAGCTATGTGTATATGCACATTCTTTCAAGCCTTGTACCGACAAAGTTAATTGGCCATCTCTTGATATTCCTATTTGGCGTCTAGTTAAAATCATAGACAAGGTTAGGAAACATGGGAGGCCTCAAGAGAAACGATTCTAGAATTAGATAGACATTTGAGAGGGGCCTTTGCCTTACATTTGTGAACTATTAGTGGGGACAGACATAATAGGAGAAAATGTCCAAGACGAGGTCGTTAGTCAACTTCGAGTAGATTCACTGGGATACTTTATAGTTTTTAGGAATGATATGTTAGTAGTAATCTTTTGTTTGGAAATTTTTGCTTTACTTACGTATTGTTTATCTCTATTGGTATACTAGTTAACTACTGTTTTATTGTAATTATGTAAGTGTAAATGGATCTAGGATTGGTCGATAGGTCACTATTTCACTTGTAGCCATCCCATATGTCTAAGCTGATGTAAGGTGGTTAAGTAATGACAAATGGACTGCTTAGTAACTATTTGTTCATTTGCCATGTTTCTTGTAACATTGTTTCTTTTTCCTTAACTGTAGGATAACTAATGGCTTAAGTGTTGTAGGTGTGAGGCAATATTCAAACGTCGGAATGGGCATGAGATACCAATAGATCTTCGAATGATCTTCTATCTTGAATAGTTAGGTTTCATTGACACAAGGCAAGTGCCCTTCATATAACTGGATAGGCACTTGATTATCGCCTTAGTATGGCATTAGAGGGACAAGACATGTACATTTCTCTTCTACACCGGTAAGATGATGGTGATGTTGTAGGATATATCTCCACTTCTCAATCTCCTTACCAATGGTGAGGTTATGATAGGCGTAACAACGTCTATAGGTTAGGGCAATGCGTGCCAATGCCTATTAGGACTTTGTCTACTAAAGAGTGCTATTAAAGGTGCTTAAGGGAAATTGTCTTGATTGACAGGCAATTTCACTTATTTGTCATACAATAGAGAGAACATTACGATGCAGCAATATATCCAAGCATATATCATGCAGCTGATTAAGGGGATGCTCTTCTTAGATAAGTCCAACAATTGGGTGCACCTAATGTTCCTCCCTCTCCTCTCCTCTCCTCTCAAACCTTAAGATAAGTAATCATTACCCTTGGGGGGTAGCACGCGTAGTATGTCTATATTGCTAATTGTACTTCGCTTTACTAATGTATGTTAGAGAGATTTATACGTTGCTGGTGATACTACAAGTTTGGTCATGGGAGTACTTTCCACATATCTCCTTTCACATTGTCAGATTACAGTAGTGGTTAATGATTAACGACTAATGTGTCGATAGGGAGCGGACTTTGATATGACAGAGTTGCTCATGCATGTTGTAGGCTAGTATAGAGGCACCTTCAACCAATAGTGTCCAAAGCATGTAATTATCTTACAAACTTGATTTCTTATATATTCTCAAAGTGTTACTTACTGCATATTCTACTCTAATGTGTTTTCAGGTGGTTTAGATACCTTACACACGTAAGGACAAAGCTAGACTCCTAGCGTATTATTAGGGCAATAATGATAGTTGGCTTGCCTGGGTCTCATTGATATGTTTCCAAATCATAGAGTTTTACTATCTGGACTGCCTAATTCAGCAGTTTGGCGAGATGTATGAAATCCTTACTCATCTAGATACGTTGCAAGCACCGCATGATATCTACTTAAGGTGTCAAATGGAAACCAACTAGGCTTTTACCCATGCAACTTGGCTAAAGCAGTGGGTAAACCAGCAAAATCAGATTATATAGATTCGACCACCACCAAGTGTACATCTAAACTATGTGCCTTAGTGCCAACAGGTCACTCATCGATATGTTAACAAATTAGGAACCTCTTGGGTGTATATGGTATGCATCCATCCTTACTTTTGTTACCTATTCGTTTCTCTTATTATATGTTAATCACACCATTATTTTTAGCTTACAAGCAAATTTCATACATAAGTTGCCTCAGATGTCATATGAAGATATTATAACTGAGCAGTAGTGGGTGGATGACACCGCCCAACAACTTAAAGGCATCTATCTAGGTGACCTACCCATACATGATCTGGATATGGAGCATGACAACTCCTTAGCATACAAGCCATAGCACGAAAGGCAAACATTGAGGATGTGATCATGGATGGGGTAGAGGTAGAGGATGTAGATAGGCCAGTTTGCAAATTTAGGATGATGAGTCACCTCTGCACTATTCGCTCCTACGTCTCCTACAATACTTCCTTTCCAGTTTCACACCCTGTCTAGTAAGGCCTTTAGTAGTCAAATTCAAACTCCCGTTGCTTCATTTAAGAGACAACTTGGAGGTTGTGATGACATGGGCAAAGGGATCACATAAGTCAACCCTACTCCGATCCTTATGTACCGTACTAACTTTATACCTTTTCAAGGGATGAAACACATATCACTCAACTGGACGCAAGTCAGATGGTGTACTCCCAACCTAATATAGATGTACGGGAGATACTTACCTACGAACGCAAGCAACATAGGTAATAATAGATTTTGATTATTTGTACTTATTGAATATTTAGATTATAATCAACTTTGTGCATATTTTGTACATATTCCTAACTTTTACTTTACTTTTTTTTTTCCAACCTTTTGATCCATCAAAGGTCATTCTTGGAAGTGCTAACTATTGATAATTAACCACATTGAATGATTTTTGGCTTCCATATGTGTTACGAAGTTTAATTGTGGTGAACTTATATTTGCTCAAGTCTAGATTGTGTTGGGATCTTCTAAAGGAGATTGGGTGTACTTGTGAAGCCTGGTGTTTTTGGCTTTTTTCAAGTTAAACTTAATTTCACTTTGTAGGTGCTGGATTAAGTTGTATGAATTTGGTTATCTGTTGGGGTTTAGGGGGGTAGGTGGTGTTGGTGTTATTTGATAAAGTGATTTCAGTTCCCCATATGTAATCATCTCCTAAAGAGGCAACTTCAATTTATTTGAAGTCGTCTCTTCCATATTCTTGGGATTATTTTCTCAAGACTCATATTTTTTATATTTTTTCACAAATTTTTTTCCTTTCCTCAAATTTTTAGACTTAAATTAACATTTTTGGAAAAATAGTGGAAAATCAGATGATAAAATTGGAGCTCACTAGAAGTTGGCCATCTGACCACCAACAACTGCTACCACCATGTCGAAAGCCTTAGGTGTTGTTTCATCTATTGGCTGGTGGTGGTGGTTTACATTCAGATTGTATGTAGATCCTCGTTCCATCGATCCGCTTGGTTTTGCACTTTTCTTTGATTTCCCTAGAATTTTCCTTCAATCTTGTTCACCTTTCCCTAATTTTCCTAAAGTCCTAAGACATTAAGGATGCTTACAAAGAGCTTTAGATGAAGATTCGAAATATGCATGGAAGCAAATGACCCCTTTCTCTCTCTTACAACTATTATACCCCCCACTAAACTAACTTATCTACGTGTCCTCCTCTTATTTTTTTCCCTTAACACTTGTCTCCAATGAATTATTATCTTTATTGATTTTTATTAATTTTCTTATTAATTTTTAGCTAATTAAGTATACTTTCAAATGATTTTTAGGTAATTTTTGGTGTATTTTTGTATATAATAATAATATCCAAAGTGGGTGTATTAATTTTACATATTATTTTATTTCATTATATAATTTTTTTCTCTAAATAATTTATCTCTAGGATTTAATTTATTTTCATTACCTAAATTGCATGTTCTAGTACATATAATAAAATATAGTAATATTAACTATTTTTAATTATAATATTATTACTTTATTATATTTTTTTATATTCTTTATCTACAATGTGTCCTCGATTAACTCCTAAAACTTACTCTTGAAATGTTAACTCGATCGAGTTACCTTTGCGTATGCTTGAAATTACCCACTCAAAGTGATCACTAATGTACATTAAGAACAATGTACAATTTAAGTGTGGGGGGAAAAGGATAGGTTATGTATGCCAATAATTTAGATATAAATACTTAAACTTTTGAATTTTCTTAAATTAGAAATCTTAGAAAGTTGCACCTATAAGTAAGTAAAAAAGTTTTTGAATTTGCTCGTAATCCTTCATGACTTTAATACACTTTACTAAAGTTAAATAATTATATCCTGATGATTCAAATTTCTCTGTTGCTTAAGTTTGGACTTAGACTTGGGATCAGGATAAACATAGATGGATTAAGGACTAGTTATCTTTATTTCCAAACTTAATTCTAAAGGAAAGTTATATATCTATCTTTTTAAAAAAAAAATTTAGATTAGATGGACAAAGGTGATTTGTGCTTTAAAACTCTTTTTAAAAATCAAAGTAATTCTAGACATAAATGGATTAAGAAAAGAACTACTAAGAATAAGAAATGATTGATCTTGGTCCCTTAGAAAAGTAAGATTATTTTCTGCTATCAATTACAAAAAGGAAGTTAAAATGAAAATTGTCAAGAATCTACCTTGATCTCTTAAAGGAGTAAGATACTATCCCGATGACAATACTAAGAAAAGATAAAAGGGATAAATTAGAAAGGATCAGTATGAAAACTCTAGGTTCTAATCTCCTAAATTTAGGGCATTAAGCAAAGTTATTTTTTTTTAGTTCAAACTTTACGGTAAGGTTAGAAATGCTAGAAGAAGTAACTATGTAAAGTTAATTTGTCAAATAAATTATATAAAAGGTTTAATTTGAAAAAAAAATGTAAATTTATTGGTGAAGCCGATATTCATCGAAAACTCGAGATTAGAACTTCGAGATATAATAAGATCTTTGAGATAAGTTATTTAACTTAATAAAATAATAAAATGAAATGAAAATATATGTGATATGGTTCTACATATATTGAATATGCATAATATGTGTAAAATATGTACATATATTAATATAAAAATATAGATAAATTAATATAAAATAATGAAAATTATTTAAAAATCAAGTGATGAGTCATCCATCCCTTCCAAATTAGATCATGGCAACTTAGGATTGGACTAAAATGGTAATTCATGAACAATTGAATGAGAAAACGCCACTTTATGCAATAAATTAAAGGGAAGTTGACATGTGACATACATTTGGCGTAATTTCCTTCAATCAAACTGACCTCAAGCCTATAAATACATCGATGCCAATTCATTTCAACATTTTAGCAACTAGGAATCAATAGAAAAAAGGATCAAAAGTAATTAAATTTGATTTTTAGAAAATATAAAAAAAAAATAGGGAAACCTGCTTAGTCATTGGGGTTCATATAACTTGCTTCAACTTGACATGTTAGGGCTTTAGTGGTTGAAGGTGGTCATTGTGAGAAGTCCAACCGACATAGTCTTACTGTCGATGGAGCTCTGATGGTTGATGAACCAGCTAGTTTAATTTTTTGCTTGTAAGTTTCTAATTTTACTAAAAATATCAAATGAGCATAATTAAATTTGAGAAATTCTATTCCTAAATTATTTTGTATGTACTTTATCATGGTATTTTTGTAATGATAAAATTGTGAGTGGAAATATATGATCCTTAAGAAATGACTCTATTCAAGTGAAAATTGAATTGATTTTTAAAAATACTAAACAATACTTTTTTAATCTAATCCTTGGTTTATAGAATCTTGATAAGTTATATATAATTTGCATGATAAAATTTCTTAATAAAGTACATGTTTGACATTTATTTTTATTAATCTACCTTATTTTATAGTTTAGGAAAATAAAGGCTTTTTCAAATAATTTCTTGATGAATTCCACTTTAAGTGATTTTAGGAACCTAGTAATGATATTCGGAGTATTAAATTTTGATATTGTAATTAAATTTGACTATTAAACTAATTTAAGCTCATTTTTAGTAAAATTAGACCTAAAATTGATCATTTGAGAACCATATTCAATGGGTTAATTTAATATTTATAATTAATAGACATGAAACTATATATTTTTATGAGTTTATAGTACTTTTTGTGGAATTAATCGGGCTATTTTATTATTTTTTCTTTAAATATCGAGTACTTAGCTATATTTTGACTACAGTGATATATAGTAAATAAAACTACTAATATTTATAATACTTACATGACTCAAGCTTGATATTTTCCTAAAGAACACTTCCTGATCAATGTGGTTTAGTATGGGTTCATGAGTAACAACAAACTATTGAGTATAATATGGAATAATTTGATGACTAGGATAATATATGATTAAATCGAAATTGCAAAAGGGCATTTTTGGTAATGTCACTTTATTGATCAGGTTGCTATCCTTAGATATTTGTATGGTTCTCTATATAAGGATCATGATGATATATGGTTTGCTAAAAGGAGATAAGAAATGAAGAAGCTATAATCAATACTAGTTTTTGGTTATATCATCGATTAGCAATATAGGATAATTACTGTTACTGAATCTAAAAGATGATAGAACAATTATTCTATTATGTGTATTAATGTATATAAGTGATGATAGCCATATTGAATAGTAGAATAAGCATTGGGCCTAGGTGAGTACCCCCTGCTTGGTTCTATATTATGCGATGGTTGAGAATGTAAACCACTCGCTTACTTATTGTGTATAGCTTTAGGATTTACTTAAGTGTGTTTTATAGCTTAGAGTATTTATACTCCAAATTGATATGGTTTATGATAAACTTTTACTTGAAATATTATAGTTATGGTGTTTCTTATTTTTAATAACAGATTGAGATTTATTGGAACGACTAACTATGTCAAGTGTAATTTTATTTAGCTAACAATAGGGTTTACCCCATATGATGATTGATTACAATATGTTTGTGACTTAGTAAATTTTTAATGATATTCAGTTAATGCAAGACTTAACTTTGTGCAACAGTATGATTTTTATATCGTGCCTTGTATGCAATTTTGATATTTGACTACTTAGCTGAAAGCTAGGCTTAGTTGCCATTTTCTTGGTTTTCGATATATGGCTAGAATTTATACTTGACTTAATTAACATTGGAAACTATATTTGGTGGAAACTATGCTTAGCTAGGTTGATTCAGAATCTATACTTGGTAAGGCTAAATATGTTATTTGAATGCACTCATGGCATTACACAAAATTGACCTATAGGTCAAGCTTTCTCAACTTAAGATATTATCTATTTAGGTTTTGAGCATATAGATTTGCATTGCTCAATCAATTATGGCTACTTCATGTGATTTCAGCTAAGCTAGTTATAGCGGATAGTTACTTGTTGCCCTAGGTTCCTAGACTTTATTTACATATGTCTGGGAGTATCGATTAACCGGATGACATCTAGGCTGGTTTAGAATATTGGTACTGGTACATGTCACATGCATTAGCATAAAATCCATATGATGCATGAATTGTTGTGCGTACGCTTGATATTAGTTTGATGATTTGAATATGTTGAATTATTGGACAGTAGGATTATCAAATATATGGTATATTACTTATTATGAATACTTAGTTGCTATGCTTGTTTAGTTTAGTTTAATACTCACTTGGCTAAAAAACTGAGCTAAGGGGTTAGCTTATCTAACCTTATATATTGAAGACAAAACAAATTAGGATCTAATAGCTAGGCTGGTTGAAAGAGAGAGTGATTAGCTTTTAAGTTCGTATGAAGTTCTTAGAAGCAGCTTTATAGGAGGGTCATTGTGCCACTTATATGTTTCTAATGCCAACGTTTTGAATATAAAAGTTTACTCTCCTAATTGGATTATGACTCAAATAGTGAAGTGAAATGTGATAATTTGAATAAGGCCCATATTTTATGGTGTTCCACTATGTTGTTTTATATTAGTTGAAAGAAATTTTATTGGAAATTTGTATAATAGAGTTAAGTTAATAGGTTAATTATAGTTTTTAAGCTTATCCTTAATTTGGGGATGGCATAACTAATTGTCTCTTATGTAATGAGTGTTGAGAAGAATTATAAATAGACACCTTGAGAGGCAAGGCATCACAATCAGCCTTAGTTTGTAAAACAAGGTTCTTTTCCAATGCTAATAAGCTTTGTTAAAAAAATTAAATGGAATTAAAAAACCTCCCAATTAAAATTAAAATAAGTAGAGAGATGATTAGAGGATGAGTCGATATAACATACATCCAGTCTAAGTTTACGTAATAAAACTAGTCAAGGGAAGATTCCTGTCCTCTTAAGTTAGAATAGTGAAGTTTCTATAACTTTTTCTTCCCTTGTTGATGTTTGTTATAATCTCTAGTTTAGCTTTTGTTTAAGTGATAAGGTTAGCTCTGAATTATCGGGATTTATTGTTGAAATTCAGTAGGTCTTAAATTATTATTATTGAGGTGTTTTAAGGGAATTATTAAGTTAAGGAGAAACGGTAATTTTGAAAATTTTTTTGCAAAGCTTCTTAATTTGAGATTGTATAATTCTTAAAGAAAAATTTTTATGATCTTATTCTTAAGATACTTTTGTTTTGATGTATTGATTGTTTTGCTCAAGGATAGGCAAAAGTTTAAGTGTAAGAGAATTTGATAATACATAATTAGCAATTAGCATACATATTTTAGGGTGATTTTATAAGATTTTGTATATAAATTAAGTTGATTCTATAGCGATTTATAGCTTAATTTATTTAATTTTCATTTTCAAGGGCTTTGGAGGCATTTGATGAATTTTTGAAGACTTTTATTAAGCTTTGGAGCTTATTCGAAGAAAGGCATTGATCAAGGATTTGGAGTACAAGAATTTCAAGTAAGAAATAAAGTCCAACAATGACCATGGGTGAAGACCATGGCCATGGACCTCATAATTAATTTCCATCAAAATTTGAAGATTTCAAACTAAGTGTAAGATCTCACCTCAACTCTACGGCCATGAACCTTGGGCATAGTGATTCTATGATTTTTTAATCTTATATTTTTATCAAATTTTCTTTATTAATGTAGGTTCAACTCTTATAAATAGGTGTTGAAGCCTAGGTTTGTAAGGGAAGCCCTTTTGAAGCAAGAGTTAACAAGGTAAAAATTACAAGGGTTTCTATATTCTTCTTGTTTCTTTTCTTCTATTATGTCTTTATTCTATTGTAATTCTTATTATTTTTATTGTTATTGTTAATTCAACCTAAGATATTTTCTTATTGTGATTTAATTGTACTGTTTTATTCTATTATTTAATTCAATTTTACCGGTAATTAAATTATTGTTTAAATCTGCTATTGAGTTTGGAGTTGTAGTAGTACAATAAATTGGTATAATTAGACACAACCGATTGACTAGAACCTTTAATAGTTCAATTTTCTATATTAAGGCAACCTAATAGTGGGATTCAAGGGTTTAATGTAATTATAAGATATTCTATTACAAAAGCGATTTGGATAGAGTATACTCAGGATTAAGGATTAGTTAGAGACATGAGTTCGATTAGTTCATAATAGGAATCCTCACGGTCTAATGTTGCAATTAAGATTAAATAAATCACTTGGAACTAAGTAGTAAATAAAATAAAGATTTACTAAGGAGTATGTTCGTCTCTTTAATTTAATTGTTTTGTTACTGTTTATGTTTATGTCTTTATTATTTTAATTATTCTTTTATTGCATCTTTATCTATTTTATTCCATTAATTATTCAATTACAACTTTAATTGCAAAAGTTAGGTAATTGGGAAATTTTAGGGATAATGTTGCTAATTAATTAGGCTTTACTCCCATGTATGGTTCTTTATGAGAATGACACTTGAACTCAAATCTAAATTTATATTATAACTTGACTAGATGCAGTTGCCTATACTACAAAAGCACACAATCAGTTTACCTTCCACAGTTTTGAACACTACTTTTGTTGTCCCCAACATTAGCATTTGTAGTCGAATCAATCATCTTCTACAACTGTAGTTCCGACTTAACCAAATGAATCTAACTACCCCAAACAAAACACAACCTAGCAACAACTACAATAAGAATCAAACCAACACTTAACGTACTTCAATCTCATAAAAGGACCTAATAATCTTAGAAACTCTAAAGTCACTAGTGATTACTTTGTTTTACTATCTCGAAAACAAGTTAGAACAAAGCATTTTACAAAACACAATAGAGCACCCATTACAACTTTGCATAGGTACCCTTAATGCTACAAATACTCGATAACACTACTAAGTCTCAACGGAACATCGACAATTCACAATACAATCACACACAACTTCTACAAAACATAATATACATGAAAACACATAAAACAGCCACTCCTCATAAACCTCTACTCTAATACTAAGATGATATGCAGTATTGAGGATCGATGAGGGTAACAATATTAGGGGTAGGTTCGAACCTAATGAAGAAACGAAAAGTAAATGGGAGTTAAGGATTTAGCAAAAACCTGCACATTGATTCCATGAATATGACGCACCTATAACCATATACGGACCAACTAACTTACTAAATATGATGCACTAGTCTAAACTAGATAGGTTACTCATCATAATCATTGCTAAATGGACTGATAAAAGCTAAGTGAAAGTTGAACATGTAAGGAAACAACATAAATTATATAAGGGAAAATGTAAGTTAATTAAGATAATCTCAAGTTGTGGTTGACACTTATAAGGGCATTTATACCTAAGATACTAGGGCAATTATTACATTAGGATAATTTTACAAAAAGAGCATCTTACCTAAAGTGGAAAAGTATTAAGAAGAATATACATGAAAATGATAAATGCATAATACATGAGGAGATAATATATGTACCCTTCAATACTACAAATGTCAGAGGATGCATGCTTTCTAAAATGGATGGAGAGAGTACTAAGGAATCTGATTGCAGTTGTTTGGCATCTTCTAAATAGCTTGGCATAGGGAGTTCAACTGCTAACTCTTATAAATAGCCATTTGTGATGGCTTAGGAGTTCTAATTAGAAATTGGTAGTTGACTAGGCAACTCAGAATCAGGTCGACTAAGCTCTTGGTGAGGTTTATCAAGTTGTTTAGGTTGTTTGAGAGATTGCACTACTTAGTGCTAGGTTAGCACTTACCGGTCCCTCAGTTTTTAATACTGCATAACACTTGGGATGTACGGAGAAGTGGAGAAGCTCAAGAATGAATAAGAGGTTAAACCCCTCTCAAACAAGTCGAATGTTGAGAATTCTTCAAGTCATGTTTTCTAACCCTTAAGTTCAAGCTTGGGCTTGAGTCAGGAGTTTTGTTGGCCAATTCCTATCAAACAAATGTCACTTATGAGTCATAGGAAAAGCGTAAATCCCCACTACAATCAATAAGTAGAGAGTATGTTTTCATGAAAAAAGTGTATTTCTTTTGCATCATTTCATGGCTTATTCATTATCAACTTATTTATTCTTTAGAGAAAAGGGGAAAAAAATAAAATCATTTCTCTTTATGTGAATATTGTGAATGTATCCTTACTTATTTTAAGGATAAAGTTGTTCTATGAACACTTTCTTTATCTAAGACCCTTTGGGTAAGTAGGTATGATATTGCTTTAGAAATTAAAATTATATCCACTCAATCTTAAATTTTATGAAATATGTAGTCGATGGTAGCAAATAAAATAAATAAGCTAATGCATGTCCATTTTTTATTTGGAAATATTCTATGACATTCCATTTTACAACTTTTTTTTTTCTTTTTATAGTTATTCTATTATCCAAATTTTATAATTATTCTATCATTTAAATTTTAGATTTCATTTAAATTTTTTTCACATAATTTTCTTTTCGAGTTTTGACTAGATGTACAATAGTCTTGAGTAGTAAAATCTCTTCTAAAATTTAATTACTAAACAAGTTTGTCATCCCAATCTAATTTTGATGCAATGCTTATTGGTAAGATATATCGGCTTGTTAGCTAACCTTGATTCAAGATTGAATGAGAGAATATAGTCTTACCTCCTTTGATATTTTAGGCAAAGAGTGTGAAACCTTATGGTTATGTATTCCTTATGGATTTTGGAAGATCGTGGTACTAATTCATAAGACCATGGTTGTAAACAGCTTGTCAATACAAGCCTAAAACTTTTGGGCCAAGTGGTTGAAACGGGGTCAAGTGTTTATTGGTTTGGCTATTTATTACTTTTGGCTTAGGGCATTACAAATAGTATTAGAGCGGACCCTTTGCTAGTAAGTGAATGATTTGGGTTTTACTTCTGTTTAGAAAAGAGGCCCGAGGAAGGTAGGAAGTATCACCAAGGTATAAATCCTTACATGCTTTTAAAATGACCTATAAGTAGTGAGTGACCTGAATTATACATCGAAAAATGGAGAAGATCTAGGCGTAATTGTAAAGTCTTGCAATGAGAATGTCGCGTGTTTGAGGGTAGATAAGTGGAGGGGGGAGGGGGGGGGTTGTATGGTGGAGATGGAGGGAGGGAGGGTAGGAAAGGAAGATTGCGAGACCTTATGGTTAAGTGTCCTACATAGATTGTAAAATGTTATAGTACTAATTTATAAAATCATTATTGTGAACATTTTATTAGTACAAGCTTGAAATTTTTGAGTCAAGTGGTTGAAATGGGTTTATTAGTATTTGTTGGCTTAGTTATTCATTACTTTTGGCTTAAGATGTTATAAAAATGTGTCCACATAAGTTGTGGGAGATTATGATACTATTTCATAAGGCTATGGTTATGAACATTTTATTAATATAAGCTTGAAACTTTTAAGCCAAATAGTTGAAATGAGCCCATTAGTATTTATTGGCTTAATTATTCATTGTTTTTAACTTGGGGTATTAAAGATAAATCACTCTTTACTAATATTTTTACAAAATTATGACATTGTGTGCCAAGCCTCAATAAGTTAAGCCTTCTTGCCTAAGGGTTATTTTATAATACATATTACCATTCGATTTTTAATTTTAGAATCCAATTCTTGAAAATCATTTCCTTAATTCATTGTTAAGTAAATTTGATGAATGGAAGAAAACAAAATTGGTCGACTTTTGTATTCCTCATAATGATGTACATTTATATATATAAATCATCAGCAACTTAGGTGTATTATATTTGCTCTCAAGAAAACGCCTTCGAAATGTTTTTTCTTTTTCTTTTTTGAAAAAAAAATTGTTAGAACCAAATTTTTGGAGTTGTTGGATATTGTAAGAAGTTGTTGATATTGAAAGAGGTTGTTGATGTTAGTGTCTTGATAGAAGCCGATATAATTAGACTTGTGTATCGATTTAATTCAAGCCGAAATCGGTCTTGATTCACTGGTTGGCTAGGGAGCAAATCAAGCCCAACCCTTAAAGGGTGGGGTCATAGTTGATTTTGTGGCTCTTGAATTGTTGGTTTTTTTTTTTTGAATTTTCATCAATTATTATAAATAATTTGTGACTTATAGTCCATTTTTTTCAACTAAATTTAAATTTTATGTCAATATGTCAACTATCGCTACTCGTGAATCAAATTTCCCTCTATATATAATATATTAATTATTATATATTAGATATAATATATACTTATTTACGTTATATTATATATAGTATATTGTATATATATAGTTTATACATAGAATGTTTGCATTATATATATAGTATATTATAATTAATCTACATATATATATTAAATTTCGGGATTAGCCTAGCCTTAAACAAGCTATTTGAGGCCTGTTCAACTCATTGATTTCTACTTGTTGAATGACTTAGGCCATTAGGGCTTAACATGTTCAATAGTTAGATCAGACCTATCCATGTTCGAGCTAGGCCGATTTTATATTGGTTCGCAGTTTGAAACCGATCCCCCTACAGGTTTAGATATAACCGATCATCAATGATAGTGGCTAGCAATGGTGAAAAATACTAATAGCTTTTTTATCAATGATTAGTTACTATTATTCGCCGTTAACTCCAATGTTTACGTTCAAACATTAGCTACAATTAATAGTCTTACTTAACAATAGCCTTTTGAGACTGTAATAATATTTTGATAATTTTAAGATTTTTGTTATAATTATTATTATAACTGGGAAATTTTTTTCTCGAAACAAATACAAAAGAAATAGAGAACCCAAACTTGGGGAAAAAGACAAGAGCAATGAGTTGGCACATCTTCAGGACCCATTACCAATAAAAAAAATCTTTTCCAATCATAATCATCATCAATGAAATTTCCACCCATCTTCATGTCATTAAAGAACTCGCACAGAAGCTACCCAAATTGTCAAAATCAAATGAAAGGGGTGCTACTTCCAAAGCCAAGTAATATTCGTCCAATTTCTGCGCGGCAGAAAAGATAAAAATGAAGGAAATTTTACACTAGGTATCCCTATGAAATTTAACAGTTATGTGCTGTCTAAATTCTGCAATGTTAACAAAAAGAAAGTGTTGTTTCTTACCTCTTTCTCTGCATTTTCAGCTGGTGGTAAATTTAATCACAATATGTAATATATATTTTATATAATAAATAATAATATTATACCCAATTTAGACTAATTTGTGAAAATATATTTTTAATACATATATTGTGATAATTCTTTAAATAAATTCGCTCTTAAATAATCCGTGGACGGAAAACCAACAAAAACCACGCTAGAAAAAGCATCAAAATTGTTTGTCATAAGGGTTAAAGGCTGGAAGTCGATAATGTTACATTCTATCCTAAATAATCAAAGCCAACTAGACAAGACCAAACTATATTAATATGTTCCTTCTAATTTTTCCTAAAACATATGAAATTTCTCACCGTTTTTGGTGGACATTGTTGATTGGGTAGATAACGCTTTGCTCAATATATGAATCATAAACTTCAATTATTATGTATCATGGCCCAAATATAGGATAGTTTACTAAATGTAAAAGATTTAGAAGTTTATTGACTCTAGTAATTTTTAACTCTATTAAAATAGCGTGAACAATGTTTCAATGTCAATGCTCCTTTGTTTTATTTGTACATTAGATAGTAGTACAGTAACATCAAGGGGCAATGGTGGCTGCTGTGCCATATATTTTCACATGCGACAAGAATATGTAACGCACCGTAGTCGTGGATACGAAAATCTACAAATAAAAATGCTAACAACTCAAGCTACTTTAAATTAAGTCTTGATACAATCTATCTCTCCTTCTCTCTCTCTCTCTCTCTCTCTTACATAAGCGAAAGCTCTTAACGAATTCTTAACTGTTGGGAACGACCTTCTCTCAAATCCTTTTATCTTCCTTAACCGCCCTATAGATTTTCATATCCACAAATCTTTACTTTTTTCTTCGATAAAAATTCTCATATCTATCTTTTTTCTTCCATTTCTACCATCACCAATCCATCACAATCTCCTGCAAAATTTCAAATCTAGTGAATTTAAATAGACCGTGGGAATTGAGATATTGGTTTATCTATAGTTTTCTTGATTAAGCGGTTTTATTTTATATATTGGTTAATTTTATTTTATTTTTATGATCATTCTTAGATGAAATTATGTCATTCCTTTTTTATCCATAGTTTTCTTGAATAAACGGTTTTATTTTATATATTTGTTAATTTCATTTCATTTTTATTATCATTCTTGTATGAAATTATGTCATTCCTTTTACGGGATTTTTCGTAATTGCTAGTTGAGTTTTATTTTTATAGGATAAATCTTTTTATCCACTAGGAAAATTTGACTTATAAAGAGATGTGCTGATCTATCGAATTAAATTCTTATACCTCCAACCATTCAACTAAAAGTTTTCGTGATTATATGCATTATTTCGATTGATATATCATTTTCTTATCGAATGAAATTCATTTTTACTAGAAGAATAAAAAAATTAACTCTTTCATGAACACAATTTCCCCCAATGGAGAATCACAAGTTACTTAGGCTTTTATTCCTTGTTACCCGAAAATCTCAATTTAATCGTTTAGTTCATCCATCCATGCTCGAAATACATAATCCATATGAACAGCCTAATCTTACTAAACTCCAAAAGAGAAAGAGTTTAAGCTACTAACGTGCAAAGGACATGAAATGGTGCTTACTCAATGCTACACGCACAATATCCACACCAACGCTACAAGTACACGCCAAACTCCCTTGACACGTCTCATGCATTCTAACTAAGCGCTACACCAGTTTTCGAAATCCTTCTTTGTCCATGTTTTTCGATACAATTAACAATGCATTTTAGGAAAAGAAAGGTTGGTGATGCTTCAAAGGCATATGATGTTTAATCTGAGCTCTATAGGAACTCCTAAGGCCCTTGGCCCATGAAGATAAAGTGAGATAGTATTTTGTTATTCTAAATCTTTGAGGAGCAAATGAGAAGGATCAAAACAAATGTTAACTCGGAGAAAAATTAGGCTTTCCACTAGTTTATCCATCACTTTGGAAATCAAAAAAATGTTTTTTCGGATCAAACTTTGGACCTTTAAGAGTGTTGATTTAATTCTAAACACTTTTTGAGTTGTATTTTTAAATTCTTTTTGTTCGCTTCACATATTACATATTAAGTCCATACGAAATCTCGTCAGATAATAATAAGTTTTAGGTTTAATTGACATTTTTAAAATGGCAAACGGTTTAATTGAATAAATAAATAAATAAATATGTAGAAGCATAAGACTTGTATGTATATTCTAATCATTTTCTTTGACAATAAAATTTTTGGTGTAATTTGAGTATTTTCTTTTCGAGCACATTACTGTTATAACTATTGGAGGCAGGAGGGTTAAGTCCGATTCTTCCCGTTAAAAAACCATACTCATGCCATTGTGTTATAAGGGGCAAACATGTGTCGATGCTGTAAATTGAGTTTTGGTTTTGGCGATATATTACAAAATTTAAGACCATGTTCATCTCCCCTAAGTTATGTCTCGAATTGGGGAGAGCGACAAGAAAGACATTAATTTATTGTTTCCGTTGGTTTTTTTTTTTTTTTTTTTTTGTGACAACTAAAGGCTTTATCCCATCCTAAACATGTGAAAACCAACCGAACAACAGTGGAATCTCCAATCTGGTGCGCTAGCCCAAAATATATTAAGGTAGGCCAATAAGCAACTCTTTTTAGGTCAATTATACATGTGCACAAGGAGCCCTCTTTTTCTCTTTTTAATTATCTATTTATGTCTATATTAGACTTTATTCATTTATATATCTCTAATTATATATTGATATTATTTCGTTCCAAGAAATCGTAATAGTTTTGCCATATACATTAGGTTATGACATAAACTAGCCATTCAAGTACTATCATAAGCTTCATATACATAAAGCACATACGACTAAACAACTCTAAATCATATTTAATTCGATACCTAAACTAAAGTAAAGACATTCAATTCATACATTTCTTTTGAAAAAAAATATAAATTTAATTCATTTGTTTCTTTGGAAGAATAGAAATTTACATGGAGAATTTATTTTAATACAAGAAACTTGTAACAAAAATTCCCATATTCTTGTTTATAATAAATAAAATACTACGTGTTGGTTTAGGTCATACATATGGTCTAGTTGACTGCAAAATGAATGACAAGGAAAATGATCTAAATCCAATTGCTCCTCACTTCAACCCCATTACCCATCTTTTATGTGTTTAGGGGTTGGTTAATATTGGTATCTATCTTTTAGGTCCTACAAAAGAATTATGGGGATATGAGGAAGTATCGCTTAGTAAGGTGACAGAGATGGAAATATACACAACATAACAACAAGCAAGGTTGTTGATTAGTTGGTTAGATGTGATGCAATGCAATGCAAAAAAACATATGTCATCTACACAACGTTATTTAGTTCATTGTAAAGTTGGAGAAATTATAAAAGGTCTAATCCGAGTTAAGGAGTTTTAACGTAATGGAGGCTTGCCTATGAGCAAATCACAACCAAACCCATATCTGTGCAATTGAGCTTACTCCTCTTAAGACCTCTTTGAACCAACATCCTTAAACTCACTAGGACCTCCTTTATTATCACTTAGTTTAGCCTTGAGGATAGGGAAAGACCAATTTTAGCTACCTCATTGAACGATTAGTGTTTGGTCAAATAATCTTGATCATTCCCCTCTAGTAGACTACAATGCATGTTTGGTTAATATGTAAGTCCATATTTAACTTATTTCGTTTTAAAGGTAACTAACCAATTGCAAACACTTAAATCAAGAAACAAAGTATAGCAAGACAATCGCAACATACAGCATGGCTACCAAAACAGCACAACAGTTTCTAAACACATACCTTGCATACGCATAGTTATCTACTTTACAAACATAAGCAAATATACACCTTGGCGTCCAAATACTCTTCTACAATACTCCAAAATGTTATTAAGCATTATCCTACTTACTTGGATTCACAACCACTCTTGTGCCTTTGAAGTGTTAGTTCTTCCTTCTTTAGTAATCCCTATATTACAAATTACATTTTAGTATGTATACAATTTTTGAAGTAATAGTGTTTTAGTCATTATACTTTTAGTTAGGCTTAACATTTTTTTAGTATTCAATAGGTGTTTATTATGAGTATTAAGATTACTTTTTTATAGGTTATTTAGACCCCTTATTCAACCTTCTACTCGGGTCTCTTAGACTTATAGTACTTTCTGCACAACCTTCTACATGACTCTCTTCATATATTCCTTACTTAAAAGACCTTCTATACAACATTCTAAAAGGATCTAAGTTATCTTTTTATACCAAAAAACCTTATACTGAAGTTTCTATTGCTATGATTTACTATTGACATGATTAAGAAAACTTCTATAGAACCTTCTACTCTTCATCGACCTAATCCACACCTTTAACAAAATCTTCTACAACGACTAAAATCACTATATTTCACTAAAAACTCCACAATTGACACTTCTGCTCACTTCATCTAAATTCAACTTAGTTGAAACTTGTTACGCCCTGAAGTCGCGAAGTCGCAACAGTCCCGCCGTGTAAACCATTCTATGATAGAAACTAGCCTCACAGTTCCTACCATAGAGATAATCTACATAAGGCGTTGACGACCACTCGCTTTGAAGTAAACAGTTCGATTAATAATTATACTACAATCATGATAAATATCAAAAATTTCTATTAAACATATATAATTATAAATAAGTCCATAGAGCTTCCCAGGAAAATTTACATAATCACCACAATCTACTAATTTACAGAATAACTATCAATCTTTAACCTTTAACTATAAGGTCAGTCCAGTTACACATTTTACTAAATATCTTGGACCTCACTCTCTTGGCTTCAAAAAGACTAACCTCTGGATAATTGTAGGGCGGCATAGTACTTGTAGTGATCACAAATCAGAACCTGCAAAAGGATCTATAAGGGTATGAGCAACTACAGCTCAGTAAGTTGAATTGGAGACTCATAAATGCATGCAAGCACAAACAAAATTAACAAACAATTATTTTCATGCAATGCAACAATCAAGTGTCATCGCACAACGTAGTCCAGTCCTTTGTGAAATCAGAGAAATTTCACCCGCTCCAATCCGGGTTGAGGAGTTCCATGTTATGCAGCAGCTCACAACCAAACCCAGGCTTGTGCAATGGAGACCTCGCTCCTCCCGCGACTACCTTCGAACCATTGACTTCACCCCCGCCGCGACCTCCTCTCTTGTCACTTAGTTCGACTGAGGATGAAGAAGGGACCATTTTGCAATCCTGCGCTATCCCTTTCGAAGGGGTCACTATTTGGTTGGAGAGTCCTATGATCCCTTAACGGGTTGCAATGCATGACATTTTCGGTTATTAGGGTCGATTAAGATTAAATTCCGGTTAGGGTGTTCAACAAGTTCATACCAATTCAATCAGTCACAAAATCATTCACAGTACAAATTCCAGCACGAATTCAGATACATCAAGCACATGCACAAACTATTTACAATCACAATCATATACAAGCCTAAGTTTCCGAGTACTACAAAACTAGTACTTTATTACAATAAGCAATAACCCAACTTACTTGAATTTGCTCGATCGCTCGATCCTTTAGTCGCGAGCTGATTTGTTTTCTAGGTGTCCTATAATGCAAATAGGCCCTTTTAGTACTTATATTTTATGGATTCTTATTCTAATTCATAATGTAACTTATTTTCCTCCTGTATACCTATAATATATTAATAGTTCGTTGTATTCTATTTCGGGGTTCGGTTCCTAAACTAGATTCTAGTTTTAATTCCTAAGTCGTAATTAAGCTCGAATCCCAATGTGACATTAATCACATTATGCTTGGGTATTCAAATATCCTATTGGGTCGTAATTTTGGTATTCTAAACTATTCAGTACACGCTAGCCTTAATTGTGGTATCAGATTTATCCTAATGTGTAAAAATCTTACATTTTGAGATATTTATTTAAAATTAAATATTATTTCAGATTTATTATTATTTTTATTTCAATTATAATATTATCTAAATAACCTTATTTTTTTAGATTTATTAATTTACACTTTTACATATTCCTAATTTCTTATATTCTTTACCTAATTTCCCTAATTAACCATACTTAGTACCTAAAGGCTAGGATTAGGGTTCCACTGCAGAGATTAACTTCCCTAAACATCTAATTAAGATCCAAATCAGTAATTAACATCCTAATCACCTAATTAATCCTAAATCACCCAATTTTACCATCATTTTAGGGCTAAAAATTAACTTAAAATTTTCGAAAATTAATTTAAAAAAAATGGCTTCATAGCACTGTTCTACATCATATGAGAATCCTACAGAAAAATTTTGCGCCCCAAACTACATCCCTAAGCCTATTTAATTTCTGGTTTAATCATGCTCGGTTTTGAACAATTTGTTAAGGACCCTATATTTCCAGACATAATTAAACTAAATCAATATTTTTCCCTAAATCTACATACAATAAAACCTCAGAATAACAAGTTTCATAATTTTCTGGGCAAAATAACTAATTTTACAAAATTATACAAAAATCGGGGTGAATAAATGACTAACCGATTCGAAGCTTTCTGGCCATCCAAACCCGGTCCAAGGCTGTCGGCCGGTCCAAGTGGTGGTTCTAGTGTAGGGTGGTGGTGGTGGTTCGGTCCTAAGTGGTGGTGGGTGGTGGTTTTAGTTCACCTTGCTAATCTGTACAGTTTTCTTTTTTTTTTTTCTGGATTTTCTCTCTATTTTTTCAGTGTTTCGATTTTTCTCAGATTTCAAACTGGCCAAATGACTTCTGGAATTTTTTTTCCTTATTTATAGACAATTGTAGAATTTAATGTGCATTAATTTGACTGGATTTTGCCCCAATTCCTTCATTTTTTGCTTTTTGTTTGTCCAATTCCTATTGGTTATTTTTTTTCTTTTTCTGTCACGACCTAATCTTGTTGCAACTTATCCTCTTCTGATTTTTATATAATTATTTTGTATTTTTCTTTAATTATTTGCTTAGTTTTCGGCCAATTTTAGTAATTACGCGTATTTTTATCTACACGTAAATACATGTGGGGTACACGTGAACATTCCTAAATATTATTTTGGTCATTCTAGAATGTTTAGTATATATATAATCTATCTATAATAATTTATTAGTTCTTATATTACACTTTTCAGCTTTTCGGTAATTAGCAGTTATTATGCTTAAAATTTGAAAATTTTATAGTCTCCTATACTTATTTTCTTAAATTTAAGTTTACAGGGTCATTTTTACTGATATTTTGTTAAATAGTTTATAATTTAGGTTTGATCGGATCCTTTAGCCGATCGCCCTAAACCTTGGGTTTTAAGCTTAAACCTATGGTTACTTGGCTTGGCTTGGCTTTAGGGCTTACAAAACTCTACCAATATTGACATACAAGGCTCGATAAATCATCAGGGCAAACATGCATAATTCCAAAAATTCACAAAATGGGGTGATTAATATAGTTAACACCTAAATTTATTAACTTTAGTGCAAAAATATTTTTTTAAAGTAAAAATTATCATGTACAATAGCTATTGATACTCAATTTTGGTCTAGTACAAGGCCTAGCTCTAATAAAGATATATAAAGGCCCATTAGTTCTTGTAGGATTGAACTACCCACCTTCTTCAATTGCTCTAACTTACTCGGATGTCTTTGCCATCT
The DNA here is from genome assembly GCA_024138015.1 of Lumnitzera littorea. NCBI lineage: Eukaryota > Viridiplantae > Streptophyta > Magnoliopsida > Myrtales > Combretaceae > Lumnitzera > Lumnitzera littorea. The sequence continues at coordinate 61,794,698 of JAMXBB010000011.1, read as the reverse complement.
CCAAACCCTATGGAGATCTATCCTGTGAGTACCTAATCCTGAGCGACTACCCTAGTGAATACCATCCTTGAGGCTCACTCTACATTCAAAGACTCTACCATCCAATTCAAGCATAAGGGGTAAGGACACTTCTTATCCTACGAGCTCCTTCTAGGACTTAGCTTGCCATTTGTAGCTAGCTTACACCACCTCCCTCTTTTCTCTTCGTCCCTTTTTGTCTTTAGCGCTAGCATCCCGTCCCGACTCATTAATTACAATCTGACATCCATAGTATGGTCGGTAATGTGCCTAGGAGCTTAGTTATCGTTAGGACTTACCGTAGGAGATGAGGACCAAATGGGTCTTTTGAAGTATTGAAGAAAATAGAATGGTAAGGCCAGCAAATTGAATGTAGTAGCTGACGTGAAGCTACACGGAGGATATAACTCACTTATGAACACAATACAACTTGGCACTTTACTTAATGTAATGCATAAGCTAATGCCAAGGTCCACCTGCTACTAATCTTGAGCTACTCGACAAGACTAAATAAGAGTGTATAGAAATGGACTTAGAGAGGAATGTCTTGTAAGGACTAAGTATATTCAAACTGTTTCTAAGGAATGTAAGAGATTCTGGCTATAAGGAGAAGGGATTATTTATAGTAAGTCTCTAGAGCAACATTACAAATAAAGAAAATTACAAAAAGGCATTCATAAAAAGAGATTCCTAATACATATGAAAATGGGTAAATAGGAAAAATAATACAATGTCAGGCGAAAGGATAGGTGGCAATGAGATATTGGTTCCGTACTAGTAACAATTGTAAGTGTCGCCATGTGGAAGTAATAGAGATAATAGGTTGAAGAGCAGGGGTCGACGTGAAGGGGATCTCATCACTTGGTAAGTAGGTTTTGATACTCGGCTTGTAGGTCTTGGTACTTGGCTTCTCGACTTCGACACAAAAGGGGTTCGGATGATAGGTATAGTGTCGTATGATTACGATCTTCGGCTTTGACATTTAACAAATATTGTTTGGTACTTGGAACCTGACAAAGCAGGGTATGGTTGAGATGAGCCCTCAAGGAGTTCTTCTACCACTCTCCTGTAAACTGCGCCTCATCATAGGTAAGCTAATCAGAGAGAATTTTTCTAGCGAGTAACTAAAGGCCTCAAAGGCACGCATGGGCAAGAGGACCAATAGTCAACAATCCATTAGTTCCTTGAGGTTGTTGAAGATTTGTCCTCAAATCTTGTCTCTCTTCTTCATTGAGTACATAGGGTGTCAGGTCAGTGACATTAAAAGTAGCAGATACATCGTATCCATCGGGCAACTCAAGCTCATATGCATTGTCGTTAATGCGCTTAAGGATCTTAAAAGGTCCGTCTAATCTAGAGGAAAGCTTGTTCATCCTCTTCCTAGGGAAATGCTCCTTGCTAAGGTGGACCCAGATAAAGTCTCTCGGGCTATAAACCACTCGTCTCCTTTCTTGGCTTCCTTGCTCCTTCTATCAAGCTATGGTTTGTACCAGTTGTTCGGCAACCTTTTGATGTAATTTTTGGAATTCCTCAATACGTTGCAAGCCGGAATGACTTTCCCTTTAAACGGCCAGGCTGATAGCTATGTCTAGGGATAAGTTCGGGTTAAGTCCATAGATGAAATTTAAAGGTGATCTCCCTATCGAGTTGTGAGCTGATTGGTTGTAAGTGAACTCAATGAGAAGTAGGCATAGGTCCCAATCATGTAAGTTCTTCCCAACAGTTGCTTGTAGGAGGTTGTAAACTATCCTGTTTACTACTTCGATCTGGCCATCTATTTGAAGGTGGCAAGAAGTACTGTATATAAGCTTAGTGCCAAGCTTCTTCCATAGGGTCCTCTAGAAGAAACTTGCGAACTTCGAATCACAATCGAACACAATACTTCTCGACACTCTACGTAATCACACAATTTCTTATGAAAAAAGGTTAACGACAAATAAAGTATCATTAGTTTTGTGGTAGGGAATGAAGTGGCTCATCTTAGTAAATCGATCAACTACCACCATAATTGAGTCATGTCTTCTCGGCGTTTGTGGAAGGCCAAACATGAAATCTATGCTTAGGTCGGTTTATGGGTGCTCAGGCATAGGCAAGAGTGTGTACTCTCCATACGACTCTCTCATTTCTTTCATATGTTTACACACCTCACACCTCTCAAGAATTTGGCACACATCCTTCATTATCCCAGGACAGTAGAAATGCTCTTTCAATATTTTAGCCATTCTCTTTTCTCCAAAATGGTTGGCTAAGCCTCCATTATGAGCTTTTCAAATGAGTATCTCTCTAACCAAACCACTCGGCACACAAACTTGTTTGCCTTTCATTAGAAACCCGTAGCTTATATAGAGCCCATCTACAACTCGTCTAACATTACACTTGGCCATTAAGAGTTGAAAATATGAATCATACTCATATTAATCGAATAGGGTGCCAAATCCAAGTACCTTTGCTTGCATTGTAGTAATGAGGGTATGACATCAAGAAAGAGAGTCAACCATAGCGTTTATGCTCCCCTTCTTATATTAGATGACGTAGCAGAAAGACTCCAAAAACTCAACCCATTTAGCATGACACTGAGAAAGTTTTTGTTGCCCTTGGAGGTGTTTAAGAGATTCATGATTTGAGTAGATGATGAATTTTCTCGGTAACGGGTAATACTGCCAATTCTATAATGTTCAAATAAAGGCGTAGAACTCCTTATCATATGCTAAGTAATTTAGGTTTGCTACTTTGAGTTTCTTATTAAAATAGGCAATGGGTCGGCATTTCTACATAAGGACAGCACCAATGCCAACTCCAAATACATCACATTTTACCTTTAAAACCTTCTCAAAATATAGTAAGGCAAGTACTGGAGCTTATGTCAATATAGACTTTATCTCTTCAAAACTATTCTAACCTTCCTCCAACTACTTAAACTTGGAGTTTTTCTTGGTTAGCTAGGTCAATGGCACTATTATGGAACTAAAGTTTTGAATTAATCTTCGATAGAATGAAGCTAGACCATGGAAGCTCCTAACTTTGGCAGCATTAGTTAGTGAAAGTTATTCAAGAATAGCTTTGACTTTCTTGTCATCAACTCAGACTCCTCCCTCTGAAACAACATATTCAAGGAATATGAATTCACTCTAGCAAAACGCACATTTCTTTAAGTTGCTAAATAACCTCTTAGTACAGAGAGTGTCGGATATTGATCTTAAGTGCTCAATATGGGATATGAGGTCGATACTATAGACTAGAATGTTGTCGAAATAAACCACAACACATTTGCCAATTAGTGCTCTTAGTACATGATTCATGAGCCGCATAAAAGTACACGGCTCGTTCGTTAGACCAAACGGCATCACCAACCACTTAAACAAACCATCCTTTGTTTTGAAAGCAATTTTCCAATCATTGCCAAGTCTTATTCATATCTGATGATAGCCATTTTTCAAGTTAATCTTTGAAAAGACACAAGCACCATGTTACTCATCAAGCATGTCATTAAGTCGTGAGATCGGGTATCAATATTTAACAATAATCTTATTTATGGTTCGGCTATCAATGCACATCCTCCACGACCCATCCTTCTTTGACACTAAGACAACTGGTACGACACAAGGGCTCATACTCTCATGAACATATCCATGATCCACTAACTCGTTGTCAAGCCTGAATTTTCGATTTTCTATTTAGAATTGATTTCCCTCTTTCCAATTAATCCTAAACCCTAACCCATTTAATATTAATCCTCAACTAAAAGAATGAGAAATTTTGGTTTTTTATTTAGAAAATTTTTTTGGAGTCGCTAGCTAACCGGAGTTTGAAAAAAGGAAAGAAACCATAATCAATTAGATAAATTAATTACGATTTGGTTACCAGTTTTTTATTTCAATTTGAGTGAAGAATTAGAGGGTTCCAAATTTAGGGGCTAACTTATTAAACTTAAACAGGTGCCACTATTTATTTACTGAAATTATGATTATTTTTCAAATTATAATATTTTTAAGAAAAAATAAAAATCGAAAGAAAAAGAACTTAAGTTTCTACAAATTTTATCATCGCTCCGAAAGTGCCTACGTACCTACTAGCTGAGATCAAACGATCGTAGTTCTTTCCAAAAACCTTAGTGTATTGATTGATTTTGAAAATTGATCGAATTTATGTTTTAATTAATTTGGTTCATTTAAACAAAATATAAGAGAATCCTAACTCGTGAGTGATTTTATTTAAAAAAAATCTCTAAAATTCCTATTTTTTAAAACAAGGTTTTTTCATTATTTTTTATTTAAAGAAGAACAACTTTCTATATGATGAATCATATATATATATATATATTCATATCTATGTCTCTACTATTAATAACAATCTATCTAAATTAATAAAATCATATTATATACTTCACATATAAAACTACTAAAAAGCTCCTAGAACTAATATATTCATATTCATATTACTATATTAAATAACTAAAGATCTAAATAATAACAATATAATAATACTAAACAATTAATTAAATAATAATAGTAAAACAGAATTCAAAAACTAGAGAGAAATGTACTTAAACTTCTTGATTGCTTGTTGAAGGATAGTGGTCAGTATTGTAGACGTGTAACTATCACGCGGTAGATGGATAATGGGTTGCTAGCGTGTATGTGGATGAGGATTGAAGTTTGCTACGTAGACGTACAGCTGTAGTCAAGCAAGCACTATAGTAATTATGCGGATGGATCGAAGTTGCGGTGCAGCAAAGTTGGACTGATGTAGTGTTCGGACGTATTGTCATTGGGCTAACAGTTGAGTCTGTTGTGGCGTTACAGTGAATGATGGTGATTGTCAACGTATGGCATGGTACAGTAGTGAAAGAACTAGTGTTGTCGTACGCGTATTGTATCGTATTATCACGGATGGACTGATTATAGTGTGGAGTGCAATCGAAGAGCAGCAGTAGTGTAGCTGTGCATGAGGGAATGGTTCGTACGCTAGAAGTTCGGGTCTTTAGTTGTCAATAGTGGCTCGACGTAGAGTTGGTTTAGGTGTTGTATTTGCTGGACGTGGTGTGATCAGTGAGAGGCGTAAGTCGCAACATGCAATGCAGTGCTTTAAGTATGTCAATGGGCAAAATATTGTATCAAGTGCAACGGATTAGTAGTGTGGGAGAGAAGTTAGACGTTTAGGGTCGCTTGATCTGATTCATGTGTATTGTTGCGGTTTAGTGTTGGTTACATGCCATGAATGATAGTGGAATGTGAGAGGATGGTAGCTTGGTCGTGTATGTAATTTGGATGATGGTGTGTGTGTGTCATAGTGAAGGATTGGGGTGGGTTAAAGCTAAAAAACAAAACTCCCCTTTCATTTTGGTGTGTATGTGTATTTATAAACTCAAACCAAATCGTATCGAATCATATCTGTTGTATCTGATTTGATAAAAATTAAACTAGATCTGAATTATTTATGTTAATTCAAATCCAATTTAATAAAATCAAACTAGATTCGAGTTTTCTCTAACGATTTAAATCCGAACGAAAAAAATTTGATTAGATATGATCCTAAAAAAGATAAAAAATAAAAGATACATAAGTGTCTAGCGAGATTCGAACCTGTGACTTCAAGCTATTCCAATACCAACACTCCAATGTTTATCCAATAAGTCATTGGCCTATGCCTTGATTTATAGTATAATTAAATTGTACTTAAACTGAACGACTTTCTAAAACTATTTGAACCAAGCTAAAACTAAAACTAACTGACCCTAAAATAATTTACTATCTAAAAAATATAAAAATCTTTATAATTTTTCCTTTTCTCATTTTTTTTAGGTATTTTCATCATTTGTCATTTTTTATTATTTTTACATTTTTCTTATTTTTGAGTTAGGACCCTATTTTAAAAAAAAAAAAACTATAACTATAACTATAACCATTAAGAGCAAAAATTGAGTGTCTACACTCGTCTACTTGTTTCTTCAGCTCGATCACCTGTTCAGGATTGAGCCTATGGGCAGGTTGGTTCGGCAGCACAGCTCTTGACTGAAGGTCAACGCAATGTTCAATGCCTCTTAAAGGTGGTAAGCCTTTCTGTATTTCGGTAGGAAATAGGTTGGCATACTCCTACAGTATTATTTGCACTTTGGCAGGTAAACTCTTGGTTTCTCTCAACTCCAAAAGTTTTGTGACTAAAAGGAGCACACACTCCTTAGCCTTAACTTCATAGGCAAATTGAGCTTGGGAAATCACTAAGGACTTCTGCTATAGTGATCTACTAACCTTATCTTGTGCCTCTTGTACTTCCTTGGGATTCATGGGGATCAGCCTTCTTCTCGTCCTTTTGGAACGTGTAGGTGTTTTTATACCCATCATGTAATACTCTCAAGTCAAACAGCTAAGGTCGATTGAGTACGATATACAAAGTACACATGGTAAGGACGTTACACAACACCTCGTCCTTATACTTATCGCCAATGGCAATCGGTACTTTAACCTGTTCGGCAATGGGTAAACCTCCCTTCTCATTTAGCCAGTGAATCTTATATGACTTAGGGTACGGAAGGGTTGGCAACTTCATGGCCTTAACTACTCCTTATGCTATAACATTGGTATAGCTTCCTTCATCAATAATCAAGGCGCATAGCTTGCCATTCATTTAGTAATTTATGTGGAAGAGATTCTCCTTTTGCGTATTCTTGTCGACTACAAAAGTGCTAAGAGATCGACGCACAACAAAACACTATTCGGCTCTTGCTTCAAGAGGCGTAAAGGCATCAAGGTTTTCTTGAAACTCCTCTAGCGTTGGGCCAACTTTTACTTCCTCCTCTCCTTCACTACTACTCTCCACTTCAAATTGAGGCTTATCTCCCTTGATTGTCATGACATGTTGGTTCGGACATCGATTGGCCATGTATCCATAACTGAAACGTTTAAAGCATTTGATATCTCGAGTCTTTTTTCCTGAGCTCTAACCTTGGTCTCTTCAGACCTCAGGTTCCTCAGCCTTGCCTTTACTTTAACCTTCTTTAGGTGAGCTCAGCACTTGCCTTCGCCGGTCTACCTCGGAACTATTTGGTGCTTAGCCATATGTAAAACCTACAATTAACCACTCGAGATTCCGATTGGTTAAAAAATCCGATTGAGCTTAAATTATCAAATAAAACTAAAAATATTAGTAAAAACGATCCCGTAAACTTGAATTTAAGAAAATAAATAATAAAATAGGAGACCATACAATTTTCAAATTTTAAGTATAATAATTGTTAATTATCGAAAAGGCAAAAAATATAATCTAATAACTAATAAATTACTAAAGATAGATTATATGTATACTAAAAATCATAGAATGACCTAAATAATAATTAAGAATGTTTACATGTACCCCCTATGTATTTACGTGTAGATAAAAATACGCAAAATTACTTAAATTGGCTAAAAACTTATTAAATAATTAAAGAAAATTATTAATTAATTAAGTAAAAATAAAAAAATAAGAGGAATAAGGAATGATGTGGATTTGGTCGTAGCAAGTCAGGAATTGAAGAAGAAAAATTAACCAATCAAAATCAAGCAAACACAAAAGGCAAATTAGAAGAAGATAAGGTAATTGTCTAATTAAATTAATACACAATAATTTCCCTAAAGCTTTATAAATAGCAAGAAAATTTCAGAAGCTCATTTGGTCAGTTTAGAGAGTGAAAAAAATAGAGAGGCAAAATTGAGAGTGAATTAAGGTTAGAAAAAAAAAATAAGAAAACTATGCAATTAGGGCCTTAGAAGGGAATCATCACCAAACGAGTACCTGGGAGTGGACGGCCACCACCACTACACAGTGGTGGCAGCACCTAGATTGGCCGACAAGGATACGGCGGCCGACGGTGGCTGAAGCCACTTAGACTAGTGAGTTCGATTTCTAGTTTGATTTTGTGTAATTTTATAAAAATAGTAAATATCCTTAGAAAATTATGAATTTTATTATTCTAAAATATTTTAGTATGTAGTTTTCAGGAAAAATATTATTTTAATGAAAATATGTCACGTGATATATAGTCCTTAAGAAATTATGCAAAACCAAACATGTTTCGGTTAGAAATAAATGACCTTAGAAGTGTAGTTTCGAGCTCAAAATTTTTTTGTAGACTATTAGATGATATAGAACAATGCTATGAAGTCCGTTTTCAAAAATTAATTTTTGAAATTTTTAGATAATTTTTAGGCCTTAAAATGAGGCATAAAATGGGTAATTTATGATTAATTAGGTAATTAAATGGTTAATTACTGATTTAGTGAATAATTATATGTTTTAGGATGTTGAAATCTGATGAAGTATGATACTTGTAGCATTTAGGGTGTTAGATGTAATTATTAGGTTAATTATGTAGTAAATAAATAATAGGGAAAAATAGTAAAATTTAAGTTAATTTTGTAAATTAGGGTAATTAGGTGTAAAATCTTATTTAGGATGAATTTAGACATTTTGAAATGATAATTGATGTTGGGAGATGGTAATTCGAGTGATAAAAATATTAGATATGTATTATGTACATAATAAATAATAGTACATAATACACAATACACAATTATTAGAAATATAATAAATAGAAGATATTAGAATAAAAATTGATATTATATAAATAATAAGGATATATAATAAATCTGGTAAGAATCTTAAATTTATGTAATTATATGAAAAATGTAAAAATTTCTTACATCAAGAGTAAATTCAGTATATTATTAAGGATTTAAGTGTACTGGGTATAATAAAATACTGACTAGAGGTAATTACGGTATTTAGGATATCTGGAGGTAATGTGATTAATTTCACATTATGAGTTGAAACGAATTTCTGGGGTTCAGGTATAAAACAGTACTAAGAAATCAAACTAGAGCTTAATTTAGAAATCGATACGGAAACTGAACCTAAACCTAACCCCAAACCTAGAATAATTGTAAAAGATTTAAGAACCTAGATAGCTGGATATATTAAACCCTAAACAAAACATAACAATAAGTGTTATAGGATAAAATTAACTTATAATAGTTATATGAAAAACTGAAACCACATTTGTGTTATAGGGATGATCGACGATGGCCTAAGTGAGTTGGATCTTGAGTAAGTGAGTGAAGAGTCCAGGTAAGTTGGGATTAATACGTTACTGTATTTTAGAGGCTTGAGATTATGCTTGGTTGTACTTATTAGATAGTTGGTTGTGTGCATGTGCTTGATTATGAGTGATGCTATGATTTTGTTTATTGTTCTAGCTTATATTATATGATTTGTATGAAATGATTGATCAGCCTAAACTAGACCTAATCAAATATATGACCCGTAATCATAATTGGAACTGTATGGCAACTTATTAGGGGAAACCTAAGATTCTCTGGCCAAATACCGACCCCTTTAAAAGAGATAGTGCAGAATTGCATAATGGTCCCTTCTTCATCCTTAGTCGAATTAAGTGACAAGAGAGGAGGTCATGGTGAGGGTGAAGTTAATGGTTCAAAGGTAATCATGGGAGGAGCGGTGTCTCCATTGCACAAGCCTGAGTTTAGTCGTGAGCTGTTGCATTAATGGCAACTCCTCAACCCGGATTAGAGCGGGTGCAATTTCTCTAATCTCACGACGAGCTAAATAACATCGTGTGATGGCATTTACTTGAACATGCATTGCATCTAATAAGTTGGTTGATAACCTTGTTATATTTATGGTATAGTTTTAAGTCCTCCATCCTAACTTATTGAGCTGTGGTAGCTCACATCCCTTTATACGTCGTGCAGGTGTTGGCTAAGAAGTGACTTACAATTACTCTGAAGCTAGCAACTGCTGGATCCTAGGAAGTGAGGAAAAATATTTGAAGAATAAACATATATTTTTAAGGTCTAAGCTTTTATTTTAGAATTTTTCATTTCTGAATAATATAATAACTGGGAAATATATTATGGTAAAACGTTGTAAACATTACTTGTAATAACTGAATTATAGTGTTTGTATATATTTTCTCACTTTCTTAGGTAAATGATTTATTTAAATTATAAACTATTTATTTCAAAGCGGGTTAGTCGTGGACGCCTTGTGTATATCAGGTCTAGGATAGCGGTTGTAAGGCCAACTTGTATCATAGAATGGTTTACATGGCGAGGCTGTTACGACTCTGCCACTTCGTGGTGTGACACCATAGTTTGATCGGCTCGACAATCTAAATCGACTAATTTAGCTTCGCCTCTACCTCTTAACCCTTTGTACCACTTAAATGGCCTCATTTAAGCTCCCAAGTCTTTGCAGCTCTATAATATGACTAATCTCAATCTTGAGCCTAGAAATGATTTAGGATATGGTTTGAGTTTCAAGTTCATTGATGTTACATCGAATTATTAGCAATTGGAATTCCTATACAAAATCATCTACTGACTTGCCGCTTTGTTTCAAAACTTGGAGGTGTCAAAAGGTGTCTTGTTCATGGTACTCTAGAACAAATTAGTTTCTTAGAACTCTCTTTATTTCATTCTACGTCTGAATCTCACAGCGAGCTCTTTGGCATGCATTCTACAATTTTTTCCACTATATTACCGCATATCCAGAAAACTCTTAAGTAGCTACTCTAATATGAACAGCATCCTCATCCACAACTCTGTCGGTACGTCATGGTGGGACTTAGTTCACATGAATAGGCTCTAGAGCTCGCTGTTCATCCATTTGCCTTCTTGGCCTATCTCTCACCTCTCGGCCTTGTTTAACAACTTGTTCTTGTGGCCCATTCAGTATGACTCTTTATACTGAGACAACTAAATTGGCCAAAATAACAGCAAAGTCTTGTAATTACTCATCAGTAGTACGTGGTGTTTGTTAGGTAACACAATTACGACCATGACCATCGCTCTTGGCATCATTAATCTCCCCTTGAACACTAGGATTTGACATTTATGTTATAAAACTTGCAGGAAACACTCTACTCAAGATTTTTCCACACACATCACAGAAAATTATCGAATGACAGTGGGTTGCAAACTTACTCTATTTTTCTGATGTAAAACAGGGTAAGATAGAACAATATGTCAACAGTAATTAGTCTATACAGCTTTTAGCCGCAACCTTAAGCTCTGATACTAGGAATTATATGATGTGCCTGGCAGCTTAGTTATTATTAAGACTTACCATAAGAGATGAAAACTGAGTGGGTCCTTTGAAGTATCAAAGAAAATAGAATGGTAAGGTCTGTAAACTAAATGTAATAGTTGATGTGAAGCTGCTCGGAGGATATGACTTACCTATGAACACAACATGACTTAGCATTTTACTTGATGTAATGCATAAGCTAATAGAGATAGTAGGTTGAAGAGAAAAGGCGACATGAAGGGGATCTCATCACTCGACAGTAGGTTTCGACACTTGGCTTCTCGGCCTCAGCACAAAAGGGGTTTGGATGATAAGTGTGGTACCGTATGACTAAGATCCTCAACCTCATAACTCGACTTCTTAGCCTCGACATTCGACAAATAATGTTTAACACTTGGAGCCCAATAAAGCAAGGTATGGTTGAGATGAGCCCTCAAGGAGTTCTTCCCCCACTCTCTTGTAAACTGCGCCTCATCATTGGTAAGTTGATTAGAGAGAATTCTTCTGGCAAGTGAGGACCAGTAGTCGACAGTCCATCAACCGACACACCCGGCATACCTTGAAGGTATCAAATCCCTAGATCGCTTATGTAGCTGTTAGTGTGATCATGGCTGACTGACTCCTAAAGCTACCCTATCACCTCCGTAACACATACTTATGCCTACTGTTATGTATAGATGGGTCATAAGCCAACATGTGTACAGGTAATTATACCTAGTGTAAGAAGGCCAATAAGTGAAAGGATCTCTCCAATTCCAAAACTCATGTATAAAACACTCCTTTCAATATTCATAAAACACCTACACTTGAGCACCATCCTTAAAGATTGGTAGTGCTTAGCTTTCACCTAATCTTTATCTCCTTGTCCACCTTGCTGACATGAGCATCAGAGGCCTGTCATAAACACACCCATAGGGGGCTTTTTTCCCATGACAAGAAGCAAGGAGCCTACCTAAATTAAAGCATTTTAGACTTTCTCTAAGGAGTTGAAGCCCAATCCACCCTATCTCTTTTTTGTTGATTCAACCATAATTGACAACAACTAATTAGCATTATTTACTACTAATTTTTATGAAATTTACAACAAAAATGGTCAATTCATCAACTTATGAGCAATTAAGTGAAAATCATCAAAGTTAATTTTGGAAAAAAATTCATCTTTTTGTAAAATCTACTATTTCCACTTAAAAATCAAGATCAACAAACTTCATATAACCAAAAATTGCTAAAAAATTAAGCAAAATAACTTGAAAAATTATGAATTTTCCTTAAATATTAGTTTTTCAATTTTATTAGAAACTAAAAATTAACTCTAATAGAATAGAAAGTTTTGGAAAAGCTTTATATAATAACATACTTACAGAAATACTTTCGTAGGCAAACTATATTGTTTGGTCTTTAGAAAATAGAATAGAGATTCAGTTTCAAAATGTACTTTTCTTAAGAGTGATATATAAAATGAAAAAAATTTATAAAAAGAATAAATTTACATGAAAATATGCTTAATATAATTTCAGAATATTTTTTCTTCATAATTTTTAAATAAATTTAGTATTTTTAACAGATTTAGAAATACCAAGCTAAAAATCAAACTCACATGGACTTCAAGTGACCGACAGTAGCAAGGACCTTGTTGATGGAAAAAGGCAATCGATGCATAGGTTAATTTTCGCTTGGTCTTGGTGTTAGGGTGTCTCCAAACCAACAGTTTATCACTTAATTTTTGAAATTCTTCCAAAATTTCACCAAAATCTCTTCAATTTTCACACAAATTTTGTCTATTTCCTAAGCATCTAAATATTCTAATGGAAGGGGAGTACGAGCTTATACAGTGTTTTAGTTAGTGGATTGGCTAGGTGCATAGATGACATGTGTCATATTCTTCCTTCTTCTCATGCCTAAGTGTCGAGTGCATTCTCTAATCCATGAGCTTGAGTCCATGATTTCATGAGAGAAATAGCATAAAACCATGAAAGCCCAAAGTTTATAGTTTATGGTTTTACAAAACCATCAGCCCATTAGTTTATTATTTAACTAAACATAATTTCCTATTTATAATATTTTATGTCAATTAGTAACTTTATATGGTAATATCAACTAAAGTTTCCATTCAATATCACTAAGCTCGATTACTAACCAACTACACTTTATTATTTATAGTTACTTTTCATATCTTTTGTTAATTTTATTAATTACTTAATTCATTTCTAAAATCCCATTAAATTTTAGGTCGAATTTCACGACTCCGAAAATTAATGACTAAACTAGCTATATTTTAACTAATTTTTATGACCCCATCGTGAATTTTGATCTAATTGAAAGAATGCAGTGGACACCTTAAATTTGAGAGTTTGGAATTTTACGAATGTTGTTAGTTAATTCATTTATATATTCTTACAATTATTATATTTTAATGTTATTTCATACCACATTGTTAAATTTTATCATTAATTAATTTATGTTTAGGATCTTGTTAAATTAGGTGTCAAGTTTTACAGCCTTTTTGTTTTGACAAATAACAAATAAATTGATTTTGTTTTTAGATTTTACTTACATTTATATTTTGTTATCCTAATTGTAATTCATAACGTCTATGGGTCGTTTTAACTAATTCATGACTATAACGTATGTTTTGAGGCATAATAAGGAAAAAAATTTTAACATCCTAAAATTTTAGTGCTAAGGCCTCATTTGAAAGTGGAGTCTCACAAATATTTAATCATCTTCTATATTATTAATAAAATAAATATTGTATCATTCCAAATATTTCTTATTCTTATGACAATTTATGTATTAACTTCCTTCTGTATTTACAGTTTATTTTTCTTATAACCCTTTTCTTTTTTTTCTTCTTTTTTCGCATTCTTTTTCCTTCATTTTTTTTTCTTTGCACATGATAGGTTGATATGTTAATCTTATTCTTGTAAGTGCCATTGTGTTACTAACTTAATGGAGTTAAAAAAATTTTCTAGGTGTTTATTCCTAGGTTTTGTTGTTTCTTACTTATGGTTGTTGTTACTTATGCTTATTCTCACAACTTATGAGACACAAAAGGGGTGGGGGTCAGTTGACTAGATCTGATCTTGGTTGAACATTCCTTAAGGTCATGGAAACCAAAGAAATTTCAGTCCCTATCTAATCAACGATTTTATCCTAATTTGTTGTGTCACGAAAACCTATCAACATGGTTTGAAGAGGCTAAATCATCTCATTCACAAATGATAGACACTCCATTTCATAGTGCTAAGCTAAGAATAGGTAAGGTCGGCTGTATCGAAGATGGATCTAAGCTTTTCGAAAGCTTGAAATGGAGATGGGAATGTACGAAAAGAGTAGTAAATAAGCAAAACCCATGATCAACTTCAAGGATATGACACACTTGGGAACTATTGAGGACTTACAAATCAATTCGATGTGACACACAAGTTAATCTAATGAGGATACTCTTTACCTAGAACTAAGCAATCAAGAAGATGCTCATAAAGAAAATGTAGTATATATTATGTATGTTAAGACTTATTGCAGCTACAATGTACAAAAGGGTATTGATACTCAAAACATTACAGCAAACTATGAAAAATGAAAAAGACTAAAAGGGTAATATCTTAAATAAGTAAGGTACAAGGAATGTAAAAAGGTATAAATAAAAAATTAAGAAAACATCCGGTTTTCACAGTAGATTCCATTACGTGGTAGTTAGACACGTGGTTAATGGTTATTGGTAACACTTCTAGTAAAATGGATAGAATTGTATGGCTAGTTGGGTCACTATTGAGCAAATGTGTTAAGCTGAGCTAAAGACTTATCGAAGGTGAATTTAGCTTGGACATGCTTTGGATAGCTTAGATTTAGGTTGCCCAAGAAGGTGACTGGTTTGCTAAGTTGTTGTTTGAGTATTTCTTAGGTCGACAATTGGAGACAACTGATAAGTACGAGAGGGTTTGGTATGGACAAGGTAGTAGGTCGGTAGATTGAAGCAACTTGGACTCATTAAGCACAAATTGGTACAAGAGATTCTCTTAGCCATACTCTCAAGTCCTCAAGCTCGGGCTTGGGTCAAAGGTCCGATAATCTGATTCCTATCACCATTTACCTAAAATTATGCTGGGAGTTCATCATCCATTTACCTCGAGTGAGGCTAGGATGTATAAGTCAATTCATCTTGGAAGAGGATAGGAATTACAGTTAGATTATGTTCACCTCCAAAGAAGTCAAAGCTTAGAATTTTGTACTGTGAATATAATGGAGTATTTTACATTCACATTTAATAGGAAGCTAAAAGAATAATAGCACATAAAATGATGAAATTTTATTTATGACAATTGTCTTATGAGTAAGATAGTTTAACTTAGTTCATCTTCTTGGGCATGTTGGTCAACTTTGTTGCCATTGTCTTAGATATTCTCCTTGAGTACCTATGCCAGATGGAGTCTCAAGGGTATTCTTTAGTTGAAAGCATTCATAGATGTTGTGCCTCTTGTCTTTATGGAACTTAAGTATTTCTCCGAGCTCCTTCGTGCAGGGTTGCCCTTTGTCTTTTCCGGCCAAGGTAAGATTCCTCTATTTTTTACCTCGACTAATATCTATCCCTATAGTCAGTTAAGGGGATATGATTAGAGCTATGTAAGCAAACTAAATGAGCTAACTCATCTTACCCCACATTGGTTAGTGGGTTAAGTAAGTTGGCCCGGTTGCAGATGCAAGCTAGATTTTCTAACCTAACTTACCTTACTGAGGTTAGCAGATTAAGTGGGCTAGCAAGTTATACTATCTTTCATCTCTCATGAATGCATTATATGGAATATTCACAAATTACAATTCACAATTTGATTGGTTCCAATGTATATATTTAGTTTCTATTTACTATAAGATTTAACTTTTATTTCATTTTAGAAAAATAAAGTTCTAATCTTTTTACGAAAATATATACATAATATTCATACATACATTTGCATAGATGTTTATTTTCATAAAAATCGATCATAAAGATGAAAGAATAAAATAAGTAAATTGGTTTTTAGACTTATTTAATAACATATCAAACCATATGCATGATTAGCTTTACATAACAATAATGATCATATATCTTATGATATTAATATGATGATTAACTTCATTATGCAATTATTTTAAATGTTCCATATAAGCTAGTATATACAGTAACCAGTTATTATATTTATTATGTCCCATTACATATAGTTAATAATAAACACATTGTTATTGTACAATATATTAAACTATCATTATGGTTAATTAAAATGAGCATATCATATGACATTGCTTAGATTTTAATGAATAAATATATTCTTGTAAGATCCCATAAAAATAGACTTTTAACTCAAATTGATCGATTAAAAAACAATTTGTAAAATTTAGGATGATTGCGTACATAGTTCAATCGAGCATGAATTTTATGGTGGAGTAAGAATAATAGTAAAAGTAATCCCATGAGTTTAGATTTAGAAAGATAAAATAATTAAATATGACTATATTTAGGTTATATGTATATTATCTGTTAATGATAAAAAAAACGTGTAAAATAGGTTTTGATAATTAAAGTTTTGTTAAAGATATAAAAAATTATAAAGTAACTTAAATAATATTTAAAAGTTTTTATTTGTAATAAATATAAATTTATGTGTGGGTATAAATACCCCAAATTACCTAAAATATTTAATATACACTAAAATATGCTAAAATAAATAAAGAAAGCTAATAAAAAAATTACAAAACATTATGTGGCAAACTATTATCTTATTCTTGATGGTGCAGCAATCAGGAAGGTATGATTAAGTTGAATGAGGGAATATATTAAGTCAAATAATATCTAGGAAATGGAGAATTGTAGACACATAGCATTTAAAATTTTCATCAACCGATCCTTTTAGCTTCTATAAATATAGGATAGCCTCTCCATAATTCACTTTGGTTACTTAGGAACTCAAAAAAATTATAGCGAATAGTTAGAGTGGTGAGATTAAATTTAAGGAATATTAAGCAAAATTGGGGTACAAATTGGAGGAATCAAAGAACATGAGGGTAAGAGATTTCTGGAAGTGAGCGGCCACCACCACCTTACAATAGAAGCAATGACCTACCTAACCGATAGACCTATGGTAGCCGAAGGTAGCTAGAGTGGCAATTTCTAATGAGTCCCATTTCTACTCTAATTTTGCAAAAATTAGTAAAACTATCAAATTTCCTTAGAAAATTCTGATAAAAATTGTATTTTATGATATTTTTATATGTAGTTTTTAGAAAAAATATTATTTTGTTTGAAATAAATTCTAAAATATATCACCTTTAATAAATCACCAAAACCCGATTGATTTCACTTTATTTTTCGAAAACCTTATTGATGTTGTTTCAACTCCGAATTTTTCTTGCAAGACATCTATTATGCATGTTAAATTGTTATAATAAGTTTTTCGTTTTGTATTTTTATCAAAATTTTCAACTCTAAAAATCCTATTAGAAAGATATTTATTAAAATATAAATAATGATTTTTCAAGAAATTGGCCTAGATTTTGAATTAGGTTGTATTTTGGTGTCTTGCAGTGTTAAATGATGTTAAGGGATGAGTTTTATAGTATTGGGAGCATTGGATTTGAATATAATGGATTTAGGTTGATGAACATGTAATATATGAGATGTTGAAACAAGTGGAATATGGTGTATTGAATTAGGTTGGGGTATTGTTGGATTAAGTAATGTATTATGATTCTAGTTGTGCATAAAGAATTCTAGGAATTATGCTAAAAAAATTAAAGAACCCTTGGGAGAAATAGGGTTAGTAACAGTGCACTAGGAAGTTGATCGGAACATGAGTCAGAGGCTACATTCACTTGAATTGAAGTTAGTAAACTTCGTAGAAAAGGTTAGGAAACGTTTTTGAGATTTATGAATAGGGTGTAATCAAAACCTGATTTAGTGGTTGAATCAAAGAAGAAATCAGAAGCGGAATCAAAGACAAAACCACAAGAGACATAAGACCTAAGTAAGTAAGTATCGTAGCACCCTAAACCGAGGATAATAATCTATGTTACAGAATAAAGTCTATGTACATTAATTGTATGAATACTGAAATAATATTTATGTTATAGGAATGAGCAGTAACACTACACCACGAGTTACATCTTAGTGAGCAAGTGCAAGAACTTAAGTAAGTTTGGGATCAATACGTAATTGTATCTCAGAGTATTGTATCATAAGACTTAGAGGCTTAAGATTATACCTGTTTATGCTTGTAAGTAGTTTGATTATGCGCATGCTTGCATGTACATGTTCCTAAATGTATTGAATGCTATTGGTTTGATGTACTAGGTTGTAATTGTTTGTATTGCATATCATGGATCGATCACCTCCTACTAGACTTAACAATATATGGCTTAACTAGACTTGCATTGTAACCCACTAAGGGCCATTTAACTTTTAAGGTTCTCTAACCAAATGTCAACCCCTTCGAAAGGGATAATGCTGGAGCATAATGGTTCCTTCTTCATTTTTAGTCGAATTAAGTTATAAGAGAAGAGATTATGGTAAGGGTAAAGACAATAGCGGTATGTTCATTGCACAAGCTTGGATTTGGTCATGAGCATGGTTGTCAAAATTGTGATTCTACTGTTAATTTGAATGCACAGAATCAGTAGAATTGTATAAAACCAGTAAAATCGTAAACTTATAGAATTGTATATGTAAGTTCATAACTTTGCTAAAAGTTTGCACATAAGTGTTTTTACATCCATTTTAGTTAAGAAAAATATTATAAAATCATAAACTCATAGAAACGCATTTTTGACTCATAATTTTAACAACCAGGGTCATGAGTTGTTGCATTTACATTGATAACTTCTTAACCCCGATTAGAGCAAGTGCAATTTCTCTAATCTCATGACGAACTGGATAATATCGTATGACGATATTTGGTTATTGCATTGCATTTAAATAATTGTTTGATAACCCTATTGGTGCTTGACGTATAGTCTTATGCTTTCATTCCAAATTACTGAGCGATTGATTACTTACATCTCTATAGATATTATTGCAGGTCCTAGATAAGAAATGGTATTATGACTATCCTGAAGTTAAAGACTCTTGGATCCTGAAGTGTAAGGATATCAAACTAAAGAACAGTAGTACTCTTGAAGCGTTAGCTCTTATCTTTTAATCTTTTAGTATCAACTATGTAATTCTTAAGTGAACTAGGTTACTAAATCAAGTAAATGTCGCTTAAGTTATCTAAATTTTGGTATGAGTTTTTTGGACTTCTGCAAGTAGATAGCAACTTTATTTTGTAAACTGTTTACTTTAAAGTAGGTTAATAATAGACATCTTATGTAAATCAAATCTACAATAGCAATTGAGAGGGCAACTTCTATCATAGAATGATTTACAATGCGGGACTATCATAACTTTGCTATTTTAGGGCATGACAATTCTAAAATAAAATACAATATCAATTACATTTATGAAAAACTTCATCCTAAGACCTAAAATTGAATAGATTATCGCAAGTTCTTTTTTTTTTTTTTTTAGTAGGTTGGCAAGCTAACCCACTTGTCAATAAAGTTGGTTTGCTTTAACTATAGGTTAACTAGGGTGGGTTGAAAAAGGTTTGCATTTAAACAGGTCAAAATTTTGTAACTTGAACCGGAATTTTTTTTTTAATGGGTTATGCTTACATAGCTCTGGGTATGATCTCCAAAGATTGGGCTAGTGCATTTTTCTCTTACATTATCTCCGTCTCATTATGAGCATTTATCACTTATGAGATCAAGCTAATCCTTCATCAGGCCTCAATCCTTATCTTTCTTCTTCCTTAACCTCCCCTAATGGGCTTTATGTTGGGCCTTGATAGTGTCCTCCATGAGAATAAACTTAGAGGCCCACTTATGAAGTTCTTTAAAGGTTTTTTACAGACTTTTGGCTAGAGAGATGAAGAAAGAATTAAAAGTTTTCACCCTATAGATGCAAGCGGTCAGGACTGTCTTATGTTGACATTGGGGATTTCAAGCATAGTTGGGTTGAAGTGAGACAAATAATCTCTAATGGATTCTTCGGGCATTGCTTTATCAAGTTGAGACTAAATGAGTCCTTTGCTATCATTTTGCTTACTAGAAAATACTAGTGAAACTGATAGCTGAGCCCTTGGAAGTTAGATCTAGAGTTTAACTTCAAGTTATTAAACTATGTTCGAGTTACCCTTTTTAAGGTACCCTACAATGTCTTATAGGTAATTTTACCACTACAATCATGTAGATTCATCATGGATTTAAATACGTAAGGTGGTCATCTAAATCAGTAGTCCCATCATAGAACTCTATGATTAGGATGCAAATTGTTGGGACAACACCTCATCCTAGATCTCTTTGGTGAATAGAGATTGGCTAAAGGCACTATTAGCTTTTAGGGTCACTTTTCTTAGATTCCTTAAGCTTAAAGATCATTTTGATATACTACTTGATTTCTTTAAGGTCCTTATCAGCTAGGGAAAAATGCGATGGGACCTCGAAAGGCCTAGCTTAGTTATTTCTTATGGTGGCTAAGTTATGAAAGGTAGCTGGTACTTCTAGTAGAACAACAAGAGAGTTGTTTTGAGCAGCATGTGATGAAGGTAGTGCTAGGGCATTGTCATTAGAGATACGATTGTCTTCTAGCGTTGATAAGACATCATGCTACTCTAATTGATCGATGCAAATTTTTAGTTGTTGGTATTGTAAGGGCTTTCAACTCCTGGTTTTTTTTAGTAAGGTTGTTGTAAAGCTGCTCTAAGCATGCTATATGTCTTCATAGTCTTCCTGCCTTGGTGGTTGTAGTAGTAAAGGTAGGGAAATAGCAGCATTTCTAGCTTGTAGGTTGAGTAACTGGTCAACAGCCTTAGTTTTGTTATTGTTGTTGGAGTAGGTAGTATGTAATTTTCTTACCATCGTAATGGTTTAGTTGTTTCTCTTAGTAAACAGTACCACATGTTCATGGTGGGTCTTCCTATAGGTGATGCTAGACCTATAAGGGGCAAAATGATGCCTTTTAGGGGGAAAGGGGGTGGGTGGGTGTATAGGTAAGGGGGAGGGTTGGAATGCTAAGATGGTTCCATTATTACCACTCTAATATTTAAGACAGAGACAAGAGAAGGAAAGAGTATGCAGTATGTAAAGTGCTAAGGTTTCCAGAAATCTTTACTAGGAGGCTTCATCTTCTATTTATAAATGGTTAGTTGAGCTACTTTAGGAATGTGATAAATATCTTAATTATCCTCTCTTTGACTCCAGATATTGTAGAGAGGATTACAGGAGACACACTATGATAGGTTGTTAACTTGCCTTATCTTGCCTAATTATCCCCACCTAATCTTCATTTAAACTTATGGGCTAGCCTTGACTGACTTGGGCTTAAAGACCCAAGCTTCATAGGTTAAATATGAGAGCTTAGATCAAACTTTAATGAGGGGACTTGGTATGGACTTTAATGAGGTCAATTAAGCTTTAGGGAGCTTGACTTAGGCTTTAATGAGGTTGGTATAGGCTCTAAGGGTTTAACCTATGCTCTAAAGAGTTCAACTAGGCTTGGAGGTTTATGCCTAGAATAGCCTATCTATACTTACAAACTTTAAGTCACCTATTCCTCTTAAAATTACACTTCTAACAACATATGCATTCATCATCCTATCCATACTTTGTAAATGAAACTCTTTATACAATTTAAAATCCAACTTCACACAAACTAGCTAATACGAATCACATATTGACACTCCTAAAATTGCTTATCCAACTATATGGTAAAAACTCCATCAAATTCATGAAATCAATAAGAATAACATTTAATATCAAAAAGCACGGTCATCGTAGAAAGAGAGAAAATGAATAATCAGTTACCAAATTCACTTAGCCTAAGGTCCTTAGAATAATTTTGGAGTTAGAAGACTAAATCTAAAATGAAATTTTGCTCTATTTCTAACCTTCAACTCTTATATAATAGCTTGTTAACCATATTACAATATTAAAAACAGAGAAAAGAAGAAAGAAAAAAATTGAGAGAAAAATAGGTTTTCGCTTTGTTTTTCTAACCAAAGCCCTTTCTCTAATAGTGGGCCTTTTCCATCACTTCTCTTAATTAATTAAGCATAAAGAAAGCACAATTACAAAAAAAGACCCAAAAAATCCTCAAAACACATAACAAGTGACAAGAAGGAAACCAATGGTTATAGGGTTGATTTCATCAAAGTATGGTAAAGCTGCCATACTTGAGTAAGCCCGATGAATCCCATAGTCAAACTAAAAATACAAATAAAAGTAAAAACATTTCACTAGTAAATAAACAAATAGAAAAGTCAAAATCAAAAGGCTTTTGAGTTAAATCTTCAAAAACTTAGTTACTGGGATAGTAACCCTTGAAAGACATGTACATACATGATTTTCTAATTTCATTGCCTATACCTAATAGAGTTAAGATCATCATTGATATGAATCAAGCTACTAGGCCTTTAACCCGTAACCGAGCCTGTAAACTAAAAGGACTGGCCAAGTGAATCCTCTTGCTCCAACCGACTCCTGCTAAGGTCGAGTTACTCTTTGCTGCTGATCAACTCTTGGTGTCGTGTTGTATGACTGTCCATCTCTCGGAAGTTGTGTACCGACTTGGGGAATGCCCTAACAGTAGCCAATCCTCGCGTGCTTGCTTAGACATGTTCGAGCCGACTACTTGCTTGATATCATTACTGTCAAGAAGCTGAGAGATCTACCTTAAACTAATCCTCAGCCACTCCTGCTTAGATGAGTCCACGTCTACTTGGCACTCCTACTTGAACACCCAATCAACTCATATTCTTTTGTTTTTATCCTCTAGCGACATCACCAATACATTGCTACCATGTGTCTGGGAACACTTGTAGAATCCGCTACTCTAATAATTGCTTTTTCCATGAATATTCATTTTTATCCTTTGTATACTTTGTACATTATTTTTTTAGAATAATACCCTTTTTGTCTTTTCCCTTTTTAGGTAGGTTGCCCTAAATTCTTAGGTATGAATACCCTTTGTACATGTAACTGCAGATAAGAAGATTATCATTAATACACTGAATATTTTTTCTCTTGTAAACATTGTTTGTTTACTCTCATTTCACTCTTATCCTAACCTTTAAGTAAGGCTAGGTAATGAGTACCCTCACCGAATCGTCTTGTTCATGATATTGAGTTGTGCCGTGAGTCCTTAGAAGTTCAATTGGTACGTCATATCCTTTGGAGCTGTTTGTGGGTTTTACTTACTTTTTCATTTGTTTTTCATTCTTAAGTATGTTTCCCCATCACCCTTTTAAGCTTTTGGTAAGCTTATACCAGTCCTTACGACCGACTTTGTCTATCCTTGGTTACAGTATACATTATCTTGGTATTAGAGTAGAGATTTCATTTGGATTATAATAGTTTGTTTCAAAGTTCTATCAATACTCTGTTTTACGTATATAAAATAGAGCAAGTTTTCTATGTTAATTTAGCTGTCGTGTTTGCTAGTTGTTAAGCTTCCAGTTTGGAGGAAATATGTTGTGTGATTTAGAGAGGTAATGTTAACTGTAACACCTAATCAAGGAGTTTAAAATTTGGATCTATCAAAGAAGAATGACAGACCCAAGTGTTAACACTGGTGTTGGGGATGACAACAGTGGCGTTGTTCGACATGGCTGACAATCTTAGGGTACTCTAAGAAACACAGACAAGAGACTTGATAAAGTAACTAATCTCTTAGTGGATTTAACCAGAGCTATCTACGCATTGGCTTATCGACCTGTTGAAGCCGCACCTAACACCCCATAAGTTGCCCAACTTACTAGAGGTGAAAACCTAGCTTGACAAGTTCAAGGTGGAGGAGTAGGTGGATGAGTGAGAAGAAGGATTAACTTTGGAGATTTGGGAGAAGAGGACGAGGAAGAGTATTATGAAGAGGAAGAACGAGCTTGAGCACCGCAAGCATCCGGCCATGTGAAGCTTCAGATTCCGAGCTTTAATGGGTCTGGAAGTGCAGATAAATACTTGGATTGGGAGGAAAAGGTAGAATGTATTTTTTATTATTACCAATATGAGGATTACAAGAAAGTGAGAAATGCTACCGTTGAGTTCTCCAGGTATGCCGCTATGCGGTGGAAGAATTTTTAAGCTATGAAGAACAAGAAGGATATAGAGAGATTAATACTTGGTCTGAGATAAAAAGAATACTTAGAAACAGATTTATGCCAGATACTTATCTACGATACACGTTTACTCATCTTCAGGAGCTAAGACAAGGAGGTCGAATTGTTGACAGGTATGTCCAAGAATTCCAAATGCTTATGATCAACTGTGAAGTGGAGGAACCATCAACATTAACAATCTTTAGGTTCCTCATTGGATTGAGGAGTGACATTTGAGACATTGTGGAACTCTAACGATTTACTACAATAAATGAGGCCATATGAATTGCTTAATGAGTAGAAAGGTAGAGAAGGAGCCAAATGCTAACCTGACCACTAACTAGTCGACCTATTCAGTCAAGCTGACCTATTTAGAGAAGCTACTAAGGTCAGTTGAATATCAATCTAATCAAACGAGGGGATGTTAGGACTGACTAGAAGGGTCGAATAGAAGGTAAAGTGCCAACCTGAACATATGAGAGAAGGTAAGGATTTGGTAGGAAGACGAGTTAGACCAAGTACTTCAAGTGTGAAAGGATTGGACATATGGTTGCTTAGTGTTCAAACCAAAGGGCTACGGTTACTAAGGGAGACATCCTGAAGCTTGAAGTTAACTGTATTGACAAGGATCCCAAGAAGAGACTCTTGCAAAGAAAGAAGGTACTCAAGGGAATGAATTGATTGAAGAGGATGTGTTTGCTAAGGACTTAAATTAGTTAATCTTGGTAGTCCGGCATGCGATGAACTTAGAACCTTCACATGAGGAGGAGTAGAAGGAGAACTTATTTCATTTCACTAAGGCCACATTGGTGCAATTACCACTATCCATAATTAGCCCGTACACCTTATCATTCACCTTGTAGGTGAATGATAAGGTGTACGGGCTAATTATGGATAGTGGTAATTGCACCAATGTGGCCTTAGTTGATCTGATTACAAAGTTGAAGTTGTCGACTATTTCACATCTGAGGCCATATAAGTTGCATTGGTTAAGTGAGAAGGGAGTACTATATGTCACTTAGTAAGTATTACTGCCAATTACGATCGGAAATTACTTTGATGAGATTCTCTGTGACATGCTACCCATGTGTGCTACACATATGTTGCTTGGTTGATCGTGGCTATTTGATAGAAGAGTTATCCATAATGGATATAGGAACACCTGTGTGTTCGAGAAGGATGACAGGAAGATTACGCTAAACTTGATGCCGTCAAGTTAAGTTAACAAATTGCAGGCTAAACTTGCTTGAAGATTGAAGAAAACTCTGATGATGAGTAAAGCCGAACTTTAAGAGGCTATTAAGGCTAACGTGCCGACCCTTATGTTGGTTAAGCATCTATTAGAGTTGAAGGAGTAGAGTGAACTACCCTTAGAAATAAGAGAGTTGCTAGATGAATATGTTGATCCATTTCCAGAATAGTTACCCGAAGGGTTACCCCTTGTTTGAGGCATAGAACATTGCATTGACTTAGTATGTTAGGGAGCCCTAAATAGGCTTTTGAGCTTTAACGACAAGTCAATGAACTATTAGAAAAAAGATATGTTAGGGAGAGTCAAAGCCCTTGTGTTATTCCAATGCTCCTAGTGCTAAAAAAGGATGGAACCTAGTAGATGTGTGTTGATAACCAAGCTGTAAACAAGCTAACAATCAAATATAAGTATCCAATCCCTAAGTTAGAAGATATGTTGGATGAATCGAGTAGAGTTAAGATCTTTAGCAAGATTGATATGAAGTTTAGCTACCATCAAATTCACATGAGGCTAAGAGATGAGTAGAAGACTGTGTTTAAAACTTGGCATTGACTCTATGAGTGCATGGTTATACCATTTGGCTTGTCGAATGCCTTGAGCATTTTCATACGACTGATGAACCATGTGTTAAGAAATCTATTAGGAAAGTATGCCATTGTGTACTTTGATAACATCTTAGTATACAATATTGACATGCTGAGTCGCTAAAAACATCTCTGTACCGTATTAAATGTATTCCATACCAAGAGATTATTTGGCAATCTTAAGAAATGTTACTTTTACGAGGAGGAAGTGGTATTCTTAAGTTATGTAGTAAGTGGAGGAGGTTTATGAGTGAATGACCAAAAGATCCAAGTAATCATCAAGTGGCCAACTCCTACTACTTGCGTTAAGGTGAGAAGTTTCCATGGATTGGCTTCCTTCTTTAGGAGATTCATAAGGAATTTCAACACCTTTACCACACTTCTCATCGAGTTGACGAAGAAGAACACCAAATTTAGATAGGGAGAAAAGGAGGAGAGAAGCTTTGCCTAAGTGAAGGAAAGATGGACTTCTACACCTATACTAGTTTTACCTAACTTCGAGAAAATATTTGAGCTGTAGTGTAACGCGCTAAGCATTGGGCTAGGCGCTGTCCTAATGTAGGAAGGTCGACCAATTGCCTACTATAGTGAGAAGCTCAAGGGACTTCAACTAAACTATTCTGTATATGACAAAGAACTCCTGGCACTTATTTGAGCACTCTAAATATAGCAGCATTATCCACTGCCAAGAGAATTTGTCATTTATACTGGCCATGAGTCTCTAAGCTACCTTGAAGGATTCAATTTTGTAATAAAATACAAGCAAGGAAAGAGCAATGTGGTTGTAGATGCTCTTTCGAAGAGACATGCGCTCCTGATAGAATTACAGACCATATTATTTAGTTTCGTGAGTATCAAAGGACAGTACTTCAAGAATCCATACTTCGAACCCATACTTGGGCACTGTGCCGATGGAAGGACAGTTGATGAGTATCATATGGAAGATAAATACTTGTTCTGAAGAGGGAAATTATGCGTCCTGACTAGTTTACCGAAGGAGTTACTAATCAGAGAAGCCCATAGTGGATGACTCTTTGGATACTTTAGGGAAAGAAAGACGTATGAGTTGTTGAGTAGACATTTCTTTTGGTCAAGAATGAGACAAGATGTATACTGAGTTGTTAAAGGCTGTGTCGTATGCAAGAGGGCTAAATGTCGAGCCAAGCAAAGGAAAGCAATGCCTTTGCTTGTCCCGATGAGACCATGGACTAAGTTGAGCATGTACTTTGTTCTTGAATTACCACGAACTGCTCGATGCAAAGATTCCATAATGGTCATTGTCAATAGATTCAGTAAGATGACATACTTTGTGCTTTGCTCTAAGACTAATGATGCTTCGGCTGTTGCTTCTCTTTTCTTGCAGAAAATTGTTCGGTTACATGGCATGTCGATAAGTGTAATATTAGACAGAGATCCAAAGTTCTTGAGCTATTTCTAGGGGACGTTGTGGCAATGAATGGGGACCAAACTGCTATTTAATACTTCCTGTTACTCCCAAACAGATGACTAAATAGAGGTAGTCAATCATACTTTAGGATCGCTGCTCTAAGCTACAATAGGTAAAAACTTAGCTGATTAAGACGTCTGCTTACCAATGGTCAAATTCACTTACAATCGAACAATACATGACACCACCAAGTAAACCCCTTTCGAGGTTGTCTTTAGTTTTAAACATGAGTTGTCCCTCAATCATACCCTTGTACTTGTATTCGAGCAAGAAGACCCTGACATGAGACCTCGAGCACAATCCCTTCAATACATTTATAATAAAGTTACTCAACAGATTAACCAAGTTGCTAGAAGGATACGAGAGAAGGCCAAGGGAAAAAAGATAAGATAGTTTTAGCCTGGAGACTTGGTATGGTTACACTTGAGCAAGGAAAGGTTTTCAAGCAAGAGGAGGAGTAAGCTATCTACACAGGCTGAAGGACCTTTCAGAATCTTCTAGAAGATCAATAATAACGCCTACAAATTGAAGCTACCTGAAGATTATGGGGTTTCGAACACCTTCAACATTGTCGACCTTAGTCCTTATCACCCAAACAGAGAACTAAATGAAGACCAACTAGATTTGATCTCAAATCTAAATCAACCCGAAGGGAATGATAGGAATCAGGCTACTGGGTCTTTAACTTGCAGTCAAGCCCACGAACTATAGAGACTAGCAAGGTAAATTCTCTTGCTCCAACCAACTCTTGCCGAAGTCGAGTTGCTCCTTGCTACTAATTAACTCTCGGTATCATGCCTTATGACTGTCCATCTCTTGGAAGTTGTGTGCTAACTTGGAGAATGCCTTGACAGTAGCCAATCTTCATACACTTGCTTGGCCATGTTTGAGCCGACTATTTGCTTGACATCATTACTACCGAGAAGCTAAGAGATCTACCCTGAACGAATCCTTAACCACTCTTGTTTGGACAAGTCCATGCCTACTCAGCACTCTTGGTCAGACACCCGATCAGTTTGTACTCTTTTGTCTGCATCCTCTAACGACATCACCAATACACTGCTACCATGTGTCTGGGACCACTTGTAGAATTTATTACTTTAATAATTGCTTTTTCCATGAATATTCATTTTTACCTTTTGTATACTTTATACATTATTTCTTAGAACAATACCCTTTTTGTCTTTTTCCTTTTTAGGTAGGTTATCCTAAATTCTTGGGTATAAATACTCTTTATATATATAGCTGCAAACAAATAGATTATCATTAATATACTGAATATTTTTCCTCTCGTAAATATTGTTTGTTTACTCTCATTTCACTCTTATCTTAACCTTTAAGCAAGACTAGGTGATAAGTATACTCATCGGACCATCTTGTGTGTCATATCGAGTTATGCTATGAGTTCTCAGAAGTTCCATTGGTGCGTCATATCTTTTGAAGTAATTTGTAGGTTTTGCTTACTTTTTCAATCGTTTTTTGTCCTTACGTATGTTTCCCCATCACCCTTTCAAACTTTTGACAAGTTTGGACTCATCTCTACGACCAACCTTATTTGTCATTGGTTACAGTATGCATCATCTACTCTCTCTCTCTCTGTCATCGCTAGTGGTTTGTGCCTCTTTAGAGAAGAAGGAGACAGAAGAGCATGTGATAGGCAAATGGGAGTATAAACAGGAAAGAAAAAAAATTATTTTCTTAGTGACAAAAATTGCTCCAAAAACTACTAGGTTGTGAAATACTATTTTAGCTTTTTACTAAATTAACGCCATTTGAATGAGAAAGGATAAAAACTAAACAAGAAATAGAGGGTAGTCTATATTAGAACCTTCATATGTAAAAGGTGTTTTAATCATAATAAAACATACATGTTTAATGTTATGGATTAAATTACTAAGTATGTAGAAAAGACTATTTTTGTGAAACTTAAAGGATTGATCAAAACCAAAGAAAATTTAGAACCTGAATATACTTCTAGAAGAATATTTTCTTGGAAGCAATGAAACACGAGACAAAAAGCAGAACAAAATTAAAGATGAAAGAACAAAAGAAAAGTTTGAATAGAACAAGCAAACGAATATCTCAGAAGCTACAACAGAAGCTAAGAGATTTTAAGAAGTGAAGATAATGACAAAAAATGAATAAAAAGCTTAAGTTTAAATGCTAGATAAGTTTAATCTTAATTTATCTAAAATGATATTCTTCTTCTAATTAAACTTATATTATTATCTCTTCCTTTTAAACTCGATTGATATTTAAGCTTAATTCAAGCCTGATTGAGTTCATAAGCTAATTGAGTTAAAATCATAAAGTTTAAGCTCGATTTGACAAATTATTCAAGTAGTTTAAGCTCAATTTGATAAATCATTCAAGTAATTTGAGCTTAAGCTGTACTTGATTGGTGTCAAATCAAACTCAATAAATTGAGCAAAATTTGAGCATTCATGAATATTTTGGCTCATTTACATCCTCATAGCATTTTTGGTTGATTTTATCGAAGTAGAATCAAATAGCTCTTCTTTTCCATAAAGCTATTAGCCTATTATTATGTTTAGATGCTATGATCATTACTCCACAAAATTTTTATTACAAAATAGTGAATTGCAATTTTTTCATGAGACCAATGAAACAACTATTCATTAGTCCTTTTAAGCATATTTTTATACCTACTAACAAAATCCCTAACCTAGTAATCAACTTATGGATTGTCATGAACGTATTAATTATTAAATTTATTAATAATGCTATTTCAAGTACAACCAAATAAAGTAATAATTATTATTTATTTATTTTATTCTTTTAGAATTGCAATCTTATTCTCACTTTTTTTCATATTGAATGTGACATATTAATTATAAAAGATATATTTACATTTCTTCTATTTGATTGCTATTAATAGAAAGAAATAAAGTGTGTATTTAACAAAGTTATCCAGCTTTTATCTTAGCACATTGTTATAATATTTTCCATTTTTTCTTATTCTTTTTTAAATTTTAATCTCATTTCCTCCATTTTACACCCATTTCCCCTCTATTGTGGAAAGAAATAAAGAAGCCTACTTTAAAGTGAAAATATTTCCGTTTATTTATTCTCATTTGCATCAATTTCCTCACTTTAGTTAATTCAGCTAAACACCATGTCTTTTTCCATTGTCATCCGTATATATATATATATATCTAAGCATGCATCACTACCGATAAACTTGCATAAGAAATGAGATTCAAATATTTATATAAAAGTGTATGGGATAGTTATCCTGTACAATTACAATTTTTATTTTATGAGCTTTTTTTTTTCTATTATTTATAGAACAATTGTTAGGAGATGAGAGAGAGATTCAACTATGATCCATTAGAATATCAGTATTCATACTATCAACTTATGACTTTAACTTATTCTTTTGTTGAAAAGTAATATCTATATTTATATGATTGAAATTAAGATTTGAAACAATTAACGATGATATTACATGCAAATCATATTGTTTTATCTATTAAGGGAAAAAAAAAATAGGCAGGTATAATGTCGATCGTTTTATCATTATCTTTCACCTCATGATTGCAACTTCTCCTAAAATACAAGCTTGTAATTTGAATTGAAAACCACCTGCTTCTTTTACATTGGCCCAAAATTTTTTTTCCTTTTTTAAGCATAAACAAGATAGATCTTAAAATAAATTAGTGATAACAAAGTTTCATTTCTTGTGAAATATAAATATGGCAGTTTTGTGATTTTTCTAATTTTATTCTATTTGATAAAGGTGGGCATGATTCGATTTGATACGGTTCGCTTTCTTTTATTGAACCGAACCTAATATAATGATTCGGTTTTTTTTTTAAATCAAATTTAGCCATATGGTTCAGTTCATAAATTTTTCGAACTTAATTAAAATCGATTCGATTCGATTTAGTCTACATTTCGAACTGTTTATATCAAATTTTTACTAAATATTTTTATCTTTAATAAATATGAAATTTTAAATAGAATTTACTTAACTTAATTTTAGTAATCGAGATAAAAATATTATAAAGAATAATAAGATATGAAAAATTTAATGAAATTTATGAAAATTAATAAAAAAAAATATAAAATAATTGTATAAATATTTTTTATTTAACGAAATAATTTAATTTGGTTTAAAACAGTATAGTTTGGTAAAGCAAATCGCAAACCATTTATATAATTAAACTGAACTATAAACTAAACATTTATAAAAAACTAATTTTTTAATTCGATTCAATTTAATTTACAATTCGATTCGTAATTCACGGTTTTCCTTCCAACCTTACTATACTATTTGATGCATTATATCTTTTAAAGAATAGAATCCCGAGAAATCAGAACGGCATTCTCGGAAAACCGAACACGACCATGTTTATACAGCGTTTTGAAGATGTGGCAAAGCTGGAAAACAAAACCGACCAACCCAACCAACAACCCATGGGCCATGTCTCTAAGCTGAAACACGACCCCACAAAACCAATATATATATCCATAATCCCCTAATTTCTCCAACCGCCGCCATCTGGACCTGCCCAAGGGGAAAATTAGTAAAATTAAAAAATTATCCTCCATTAACCAACAAATCCATTCAAACACGTAAGGAACTGTGAATAACAATTTCCAGAATCACTTTATAAATTATCTCCTTGAATATCCATTTCCGGTTCTTATATGTTTGCCTTCATTGTGATCGGTTTTGACACTTGGGTCTAAGCTACTTTGATTTTCAATGTCTCGAGAACATTGCATGCACTTGAGAACGTGATCGATCATTGTCATGTCCCGGAATTTGCCTTGAATTATTCTATTCCCAAGTTCTAATATTTAATATTTTTTTCAGTGTAAATAACATATTTTAGTAATTGTTTCCAATGGTTGAAAAAGGTTTTGAAAAATTGGTCATAGTTTGACATGGTAGCATGTTTCAAGGAAGCTTTTCTAATAAATGTGTGAATAAGGTTTTCCTTTTGGATTTTGGCATTGACCTTGTTTGGTTACAGATGAATTCTTAATCTTGTTTTCTCAGACACGTTAAAGATGGAATCTTCTATATTTTCCTAAGTTTTATTAGTCAATTTTCATTATTTGGTATTATTATATTTTGTAGGTGACCATAAGGGAAGCCAAAGGAGCTATCTTTGGCTCCTCCATCTTGGTCTCCACTGCGGTGAGCTCTTGTAGGTTATGGTTGTTTGTCAATCCCGACGAGGTAATGCATATATTCTTGATCTTTTGAAATTTGAATCCGTTTTTTCATATTTCCTTCATGTGGCATGTTCTGTTTAGGGTTAGATTCTGAAAGATTCAATACTTATTTGGGTTTTTCCAGGGTATATTAGATTGTTAGTGGCTGGTTTGGGTTGCATGGTTGATTGGATTGAACTATTATTATTAAGCTCTTTAACGTGAGTTGAGTAAGTGGATTGTAAAGGACAGAAGGTACAATTCTGCTTGATCAAAAACTCACGAACAGAAGGGTTTTTGAATCAAGTTCTATTTGTGTTTGAGCCATAGAAAATTTAATTGTCCATTGAGAGATAGGTTAGTGCGGACACAATCATAAATATGTCCTCAGAGGATGAAAGAATTGGTGAGAGAGAGGCAGATGAAATGGATGGAGAAACCACTAGAGGCACTCGACGAATGGACACCCGCATGTATAAATACTGTTTTCCCGGGGCCATAAGACAAAAGGCTTATAGATTTGATGGTCAAGGGAGATTTTTTATGAACGAATGGGATCTTACAGAAGGTAGGGGCAATGAGTTCTGTTGGTACCATGTGGAACTTCCTAAAGGAAACCAGAAACTATCTCAATCTGCACAATACCTCATAGATGTGCTTTGTCCACCTTTGAAACTCCACGATATCCTCTCACTTGTAAGCAATGGGCCCTTTTGTGGACATGTTGATGGAGCTCTTGTATTCAGAGTAAATTCACCTGGTCCACTCTCTAGCAATTTTACATTTAGGATTGCAGCTAGAGTTACAGAGCATTCAGTTATCACCGTGTCTCTAGGTCGGGTTCCTCGACTGGGTTTCTCACAGCCAGGCAAGTCCCTTCTCTCGGAAATTCCTAGTGTGGAAGGTCCATCCTACTTGCACGGAAAGCAAAAGGAAGGGAGTGGGTTTGTGATTGAGGAACATGTTCTCGAATCATTTTTAAAGATGAACCATTCCGAGGAAGCTGACAATCCTGTGCCGAAGTCTGTATCAAATCTTGTTGTTCATATCATCGACACGCATGTGGATCATCTCCAGGATGTTGTGACTAAGCTTGAGATTGAGTTGGATTCTGTAGAGCTGGAGTTGGATAAAGGTAATATATTTATTTCTTTTTTTTTTTTTTGGTTGGCTACAATAGAGTAAACTGCAAAGAAGCCCTCAGTGATATATATTGGATTTATCAGTATATATATATATATATATAAATCAAGTTTTAGATAATAAGGACCATTTTTTCTTTTCTCAAATGTTCTTATTCAGAGTGTAGTGTTGATAAAGTTTATAAGACATAGGATAATAGAACTTTGATTGGTACATTGGCAAGAGTATGAGCTAAAAAAAGTACTTCACTCCTTATCTGTCTGAAATAATCTCAGTTATGTCTTTGTACCCAAAAACCCTTTTTCTCCTCTTTTGTTTTTGTTTGTACACCAAAAGCTTATTCTCAATTGAAAAAAAAAAAATCCTAATTAAAAAAGATCCATTTTAAATTATTTAGACCTGTAATTTTTTTTTGTTGGATGCTTTTTTTACAAACTGAGCAGTGTGTTTTTCTACTTCATAGGTGGTTTTGCATTGAAGAAACAGATGCTAGATGATAGAAGGTTTCCCAAAATGCACCTTAATTTGCAGCGGCTTTTACAGGTACATTAAATTCCTTCATGTAAGTTTACATTAGAGAGGAGCTAATAGACAAGGCTTTGTATGTATCTGGGGCTCATCATCAAATATATAAAATTTTCGACAACAATCAAAATGGTATTGAGACTTCAAATGTGTTACAGGATCTTTGCCAATGTCTTGTGTTAGGTCTATTAAGTGAATAGTCTGCTGCAAGGGGTTGTATAGAAGAATTTTTCTTTTGCTTCCAGTTCCGTATGTTTGCTGATGGTACAGGCTCTTTAGAGAGAACCTGGAGGTCTCTGGTGTGACACCAATGAAAGGAAAATACTGGACATTTTCACTACTAAGAGCTAATGCCACTTTTGGGGTACAAAATGGCAGTTATTGATGTGTAACTGCCCCATACAACTGACTATTGTAATTTCTGTCACCTACACATCCAAGAACCACCCTACTGCCCTTACAAGTGACCATTTCCCAATACATAGAAACAGTACAGACGCTCAACATCCACATCACAGTATAAGACAACAACAAACACATATAAGACAACAGCACATCATAAGATAACATCAACACTGATTGTAACATTCAATAAACATATAAAATCAGCTCATGAACTGATTTTCCTGTTATGTGCATTTTTTACACATGCTTAAAAGGAACAGTTGGCTGTGAGCTTGAACTTGTTTCATGCGTAACAAAATGATTGTGTTCAATGTGAATTTTTGGAGACTTGAAATGATTGTGTTGAAGGTAAATTTTCTGTGCATGAGGTTTCACCAAAAACCTTTAACAATAGCCAAATTTAGTTCACAAGCATTATTTGATATGTGTAAGTATCATTATCTTAACTGGATGAACAAATGGGATCAGGTAATTGCTCATGGTGAGCAAGTATTTCCCCGTGTCAAAGAAAAATGTTCTTCAAAAGCATGGTATGCCGCTGAAGATATTATTTCTCTTGAAGAGTTAATTGGTCGATTGAGAAGGCTAAAGGAGAATGTGGGATTCATTACAAATCGTGTCACAGCAATCCAGGCAGGTCTAGATAGCTGGCAGGCTGAGCAGATTAATAGGAAACTGTACTATTTGTCTTTCCTCTCAATAGTCTTTCTTCCTTTGTCAATAATCACTGGAGGTACAGGATAATTTTTTGTTGAAAGTTTCAATTTCTATTGCTCTTCATTAACTGTGTGAATTGGCCTGTTTAGTACTTTAGCCATTGTAGCAATTGATATTGCATTTTGTGTTGTGCTATAGTATTTGGCATGAATGTGGGTGGAGTTCCATGGACAGGGCAAGATGATCCAAAGTTAAAAGATGGGTTCCGCAATGTTATGCTTCTTTGCATTGCAATGCTTCTTCTTGTGTTGCTGTGCTTTCTTTTCCCATTCTTATATACCCAGTTAACTTCGTGGCAAAAGAAAAGAGCTCTGCGGAAAAGTTGGAGTCTCAACAGGAAGTCATTTCTTAAGAGGACTCGTGGTAGTGAATATAGTGGAAGAGGGTATCTGAGGATATGAGTAAAACTATTGGAGGTCCAAGTTTTATTTATTTTTTTTTTCAATTTCACTTTTTCAAGGCTCTTATCTCTTGTTTTCACACCATATTTCCTTTTTCTGATATTACTTTTGCATTTATTTTTCAGGAACATACTTCTTTGCTTCACTTAGTAACAGAAGATGTTAGTCCTATATGCTGGTTATTCAGAGGTTGTAGGGTTAGAATCTGCTCCATGAATAATTTTACACACTATTACTCTGGAGATGATACCACTGGCCCTGCTTTATAGTAGGGACTTGTAGCTTATTTGCTAATGATTCAATTGATTTTCAATTTTTTATGTGAGATTAACTCTCTCTCAAGGCCTATCTCGATCTCCATTCTGTTGTAATGAATTGTGGTTAAGGTTAACCTTATTTTGGGTGTCAATTGAATGAATAGATTTCAATTTTCCATTTTGATTTCATATTGTCTTTGTTGTTATAGTTAAGAAAGGGTAGGGAAAAATTCTTTCTTATGAATAATCACTATGGTTTCACGATCCATGCTTAAGAAAGATTGCATCATAAATGACGGGTGCATATTGGATTGTGCAAAAACTTTAGTTCTGCATCTCTATAAATTTGGATAAACATGTTCAAGCTTTTCATTATCTAATGAATTTCTATCTCTCTGCCTACTTTGTATGTTTACTAGTTTATAGGTCATTGACTTCATTACCTGTCAAATGATTTTGGCCTGTTACTTGTAAGTAGCCTTTGTATTTCCATGTCCTTGTTCTGGCTTGAAGCTTTTCATTTTGCAGAAATTTCCTTCTTTGCTGTGTCATATGTGTTGTTACTGGACTGCTATAGTTATCCATGCAGGACTGGTACCTCCACCATATATATATGGGGAGATAAATATTATCCCCTCTCATCTTGTTCATGTTTGTGCACATTCTACAATATTGTGCTCTTTTCATGCTAGAAAGTTAGCATCTGGGATGTTAGTGTAAAGATAACATATTGCCGTATTGAGTTTGACAATACAGGTGGTGAGTAGTGGACGCTGCTACAAATTTAGAACTACAGTTGCTAACCCTAACAATCCCCAACATTGAGGTATTTTGGCAGAAGAGCAAGAGAGAAAAGGAAAAAGAAACAAAACTACCTTCCAAATGTTAAGAATTTTTTGTTTAACAAAACTCATTTAGTGTTGTACTTTTGTTTTACATTGTTTGTTGTCACATGGGGAAAAGTGCACAGGATTAGGTATGAACACTTGGGTTATGATATGTGTAAATCATTATCGATATTCCAATCTCTAAAATGCTTAAAGTTGTTTGTCTGTAAATCTATGGCTATGAACTAAAGGTTTTGTTATCATCGTGATGAAATGACTTTACTGCAGATGCCTCTTCCACGTGCATGAAGTGATTGGATGGGTTAGGGTTTTTCTATCACAATAGTGCCTGAAAGAATTTAGTTCATCTCTGATGTTCACATCACTAACAATGCAATTCATCATGAGTTGATTCTCATTTCTGTCACACTGAACAAGTTACAGCAGAACATTTAGCTATAATAATATGTAAGTTGTGCTATATGCAGAGGCTGGTAACCATCCGGGTGGCTTAGTTTTTCTTTCTTGATATAGTTCACAGTGAAGGATTGTAATGCGTTGGATAGGAAATAAATACAAAATTTCTTTCTGGTTAGTGATAACTTAGAATTTGACTTCCATATAGATAGAGGCATGAATGAGGGGACATTCAGATTAAATATTAACATCGTATTGATTATATTTCAATAGTAGACTTTGTGGTTTTAGGTGGAAAACTGCATTTGATTTGGAAGCATGGTTGCCGCTGAACTGCAGGAAGTGAAATTGTTGGCCCAAATCAGCACTCCACAATGTGCCAAATGAAGAAAAATTTTGCCTAATTCATTCCTACTGGATGCTATTGCTGTTGTGGCCCATGTCAGTGATGCTACAGACAAACAATGAAGAATCTGAGAAAAGTTGCCATGTTGAGGCAACATGCCAATTGCCAATGAGAAACAAATAAGACAATAGGGAGTTTCTTATACTTAGAGGTCGGTACAGATTATTGCTTATACTTATCAGTCTACATACTTGAGCATTTAAGACCAAGGACTTGAGAATCATTTGGGATGCAGGTGAAGGAAACAAATAGACAAAAGGGAGCAGAGATTTCTGATGATGCTCAGCTGAGTTTCATCGCAGATCAATTGCAGAGAACTGAGATTATTGATCTTCACAAATATGGGCATTACTTTCAATGGCTCAGGAAGCTGGAAAAATTATTATGATGGAAAAATCTTGTCAACCTTTTATACTGAACCACTCAACTATTATGTGCTCTTAGGTTAAATTTGGAGTGCTGTGTGAATCCATTTAATAATCAGGTTAGATGAAGCTTGAAGCTGCAATAAAGGTGATATTTGGGAGGGATCAGAATCTTGCAGCAGCTCATGGTTCTCCATCTTAATTATCCTCCAGCCTATATGACATCTACAGATGTCACGAAGTGAGATGGAATGCTTAAGTGTAAGATGTAGTTTAGAGCTACGAAACATATCTAACAAAGTAATAAATGTTTTGTCTACTCAGAAGTAACAAGGTTCTCATCTCCTGCTGCTTGTTCTCTCTTTTAGACCAAAAGGCCATGGATTGTTTTGCAGTGCTACAAATGATTACCCTGAGCATGATCTCGTTGTTGAATTAGATTGTGAAGACTCTGGCTTTAGCGGTTTGGTTTCTTAAGAGCGTACAACACAGAGAAAATAGGGCAGTACGACATGAGAAGTACTGTACAATATAATTTTTTTTTTAGCATGTTTAGTATATGCCTTTAAGAGGTTGTTTTAGCTGTTTTCTTTTGACACTTTTTTATCTAGCATTGATACGATTCTAGAATAGAGTTGATATAAACGATGTGTTAGTGTGTGTTTTGTGTTGTTAGTGTACTGTGTTGTGAGTGATGGGTATGTGGAGTATGTGTCGTGTGTCATTTACATAAGGGCAAAATTGCAAATACTTACTTTAGTTATGTATAAATACATGGCAGGGAGTAAGAGAGAGTTAGTCATTTTGTTGAAAGTTGTTGAGTGAAAAGGGAGTGTCTAGAAGATTGTAGGCTTGATATGCCTACTCTAATTGTTGAAGTATTGGACTTCACAATTGTTTTAGAGTGATAAGAGTTCTATCAAGTATTCTTCTACTCTTTAGTTGTACATATTTTATGGGATTTCATTGTAATA
The DNA here is from genome assembly GCA_024138015.1 of Lumnitzera littorea. Lineage (NCBI taxonomy): Eukaryota > Viridiplantae > Streptophyta > Magnoliopsida > Myrtales > Combretaceae > Lumnitzera > Lumnitzera littorea. Next base: position 61,755,531 of record JAMXBB010000011.1, on the reverse strand, counting down.
TTGAAAAGAGTGAATTCACGGGTTGTATCAAGCATGATGCCCATTTTGCAATGCAGGCGAGCACAGCTTGCAGAGCGTAACACCTGAAAACGGTGACACCTAGTGTATTGGTGCAATGAGATATCCACATCAGGAAAGGATTCAAATGCTATGCCTTAGTAAAATGCTGCACACATGGGAGAAAATGATACTACATATAGGAAGACTAGATGGATCGTTGCGAAAGCATGTTAGATAATCATATATTTCACCCTGTCTATGTAAAATAGGATGAATTATGATAAGCCCTTTGATTGTTTGACACAGCAAGGAAAACAAAACTATGTAGGAAGAATAGATAGAAAAGTGCAAGTATGTCAGGGCTGTATTTGTTCGTGAATGTTTGATTTGCGATCATTATTTTGTAGTTCTTGAAGGCTTTCATAATTGCCGCAAGAGGTTGGATTTTTAATGTGTACGCTAAGTGATGATGAAAGGTGGTAACAGTGATGGACAACAGGCGATGGTGATGAAAACTGCTAATGGAAAATAAGGAAACATCTTTTTCTTTCTAAGAGTAGAATTCATTTTTATTATTTATTTATTTTACATTGACATTTATCGTTATGGCTAGTCTCCACTGTCATTATCGAGTATGGGTTATGATCTTCAACCTTCACCAGTAGTGTAGTAAAAAACCATCAGTAATGTCATTATTCCATATAATAGTTGACAACATTTAGATGTTTTCTTTCCAATAGAAAATGGAAGACAAACCTGTATGCTATCAGTGTAAAAACAAATACATCACCAACTATGGAGCTCTAAACTTGCCTCTTATACCATCCTCATAGTATAATTGTGGTAAAACTAAAACCTCCTTGGGATGATTTCATCAAAATAAGAATCCGAAGAACAAATTGCATAAAGGTCAGCAAGTTAAGTTACAACTCTGTTACATTCTTTCGTTGTTCATGATCATTTCACTTCCCTTTTGCTCGCATAGAATAACAATGATAATATTAGAAATATAATCAGTGTAAGGCATAGGTTGCTAATGCCATTCAATTGCAATCTTTAAATCCAATTCCACCACTAATTTCCCTATTCTTACTTCTTTTGCAAGGATCAATTGTCACAGGATTGAAGTGTTTTTTTCCATGTTTTACCTATGATAAATGGTGGTTTTGGGATTCTTAGAGAGAAATCAATGATCTCATTAAAAAGGTTTTTATGTTTATAATCAATAATTAGTTCATGAAGAGCACTTCCTTTTTGTGTACAACACCGCATGGGCAGTTGCATAACTGCCTATATTATCCGACCCACTATTGACATCACGACCAGAAAATAACTGATAATAGACTATCGCAACTTCCTAACCCTAGGATGTGTGTATTAGACAAGTCAGCCACACAAACATTGAAACAAGACAAACAACTAAACCCCATAGCTCCTGACATAATAAAAAAAAAAAAATTGACATAATTACATAAGGCGGCTCATATATAACTCGACAAAAACAGCTTAAGTCTTCTGCTTGCTCCCTTCTCTGTATATCTACACATGGGTGAATAACAGCTTGGACTAGAGCCTTGCTGATGCGTAACAATGTAGCTGGATCTGCCCTCCCTCCCTCTTCAGATATGAGATGCCCAAGATAAGCACTTGCACCTGTGCAAAGGCCCATTTCTTTTGTTTAAGGAAAGGGTGATTTTCCCTTAAGATAGTGAAAACTAGACGCAAGTGTTCTACCCAAGTTTTAATGTAGATTAAGATATCACAATGAATCCTAGCACAACCTTCTTAGTACCCCTTAGAACACCTCGTTGATCAAAGCTTTAAATGTGGATGGGGCGTCGGATAGCCCAAAAGGCATAATGAAAAATTTGAAATGCCCATGGTGAGTAAAAAAGCCATTTTCTCCATGTCTTCTTCATTAATTTGCACTTAGGGGTAACTTGAAAACAAATCGAGCTTTGAGAAATAACAGGTTCCATGTAACTCTTCTAAGAGTTCTTCCTCAACCGGGTATTGGAAACTTGTCCTTCATCGTTTTCTCATTTAAGCCTCGATAGTATACATAGAATCTCCAACATTGGTCAGCTTTTTGCGCTAGCAACACCAGTGAAGAGTAAGGAGATTGATTAGGTCGAATCTACCATTGCTTCAACATCTCTTTGCAGTGTTTCTCGATTCCATCCTTTTGATGGTATAGATACTGACAAGGTTTGAACATAATAGGTTAGGTTCTTGGTTGAAGGTGTATCCGATGAATCACAATGTCTCTTGGGTAGAAATCCTTGTAATATATGGAATGAGTACTCAATTCAGACAATTACACCTTTATATCTCTTTGTTTGTCAGCTCTTATCACTGCTGCAACCATTAAAGATGAGCGAACCACTCCTCCTCCTGGCTCAAAATCCATGTGCATAGCCACAAAGTCCCATGCAATGGGGCCTAAAGAGTTGAGCTAGTTCGTGCCTAAAACCACCCCTATTCCACTTAGCGCAAGGAGTTAAAGATCAATCACAAACTTTGCTGCTATCAACGTTAACCCAACCCTTCTGCAGATCCCTCACCATTGATTATTTCTTTATTAGCCACCACTACCCTTAAGCTTTCATGGGGCTCCACTTCAATTTTTCAGCTACCACTGCATCAATGAAACTATGCATGCTTCCTGAGTCAACAAGCACTGGCACCTTCTCACCCTTTAGCTTACCCTCCAATTTCATTGTTTGAGCTTGACCTATCCTTACCATAGCATGCAAGGAAATTTCCATCGCCTCATTTATCTCACTCCCTGGTTGCTACTGTTTCAACCTGCTTCCTCCTCCGTCATTTCCTGTAGACATTCACACTAAAACAACCTTTTACACTTGTGACCCACCATAAAAAGGCTCATCGCAATCGAAACAAAGCCCCTTCAGTCACCTATCTTCCATTTTTTACTTGCCCATTTTCTAGACATAAGGTGTCGTGGAGGTAGACCATGGTGTGTTTCCATTGCACACAATTGGAGTGCCCTCCTTCACTATCGTTCTCTTCCTCCCAATTAATCAGGCCAAGCTCATTGCCTCTGTCAAATTCTTCGACTTGTGTATTGCAACATCCTTCACAATATGCTCTTTCAACCCACTCACAAAGATATCCACTTCATGCTCTGGAGGTAAGGTGGCGCCTGAGCCAATAATTGTTCAAACCAGCATTTGTAGGCAAGCATTGATCCAACCTGCTACAACTTAGACAGCTACCCAAGCCTACTGCCATGCATGTGAAACCCAAACCTCAAGCCACAACAATCTTTTAGTTCTTCCCAAGTATTACCTGGCTTGTCACGCTCCAACTTGGCAAACCATAGCTGTGCCTCCCCTTCGAGATGAATGGCAGCAAGCTCCACTTTCTCCTATTCCGATGTTTTCTGATGTATGAAAAAATGCTCACACTGATCAATCCATCTAACTGGTTCCACGGATTCATCGCACTTGGGAAAATCAGTTTTGGTCATACGTGGAACAACTAGGCTCCTTTTGAGAGGCTCGCAAGCTGCTGCGACGTAGCCTCCACTTGAGCCTAGTCAGCATTGTACATCGCAAGGAATTTCTTGAACTATTGTTTGAGTTGCCATTTCTACAATGTAATTAAAAGTCCATTATTATAGAGACATACCTCAAAGAAATTAAGGCTGTTCTCTATGGGATTAATGAGTTTTTATGTGATCCAAGGAACAATACATCGAGCTAAAGGTAAGAGAGCTTAAAAGATGAGGAAGTAGGTTTCAGCAATGTCCAAACGCTAGAAGCGCTAGCATCTGGACGCTCTCCTGAAATTCTAACGCGGCTTTTTATTTAATTAAATTTAGTTTATTCATGACTTTGCCTTCCATCTAAGTTACTATTTAAACATTCTTTTCTTTCTTGGTAAGGGAGTTAGCCACCTTTTTGATATTGCAAATTCATCTTTTAAGGCTGTGAACCTTTATTTTCATTGAATAGATCAATTGATCTTTGCAAACATTTAGTGGAGTGTAATATTATATTGAGATCGATTCATGATTGGTTATTCTAATTGTATCTTTTATTGATCTCTATTATCATTAGTATCAAAATAGGATTTAATATCCTAGTTTATTTATCGATTCAATTATCAATGGATAATTGTCCATATCCATTTTTATATCCTGTTATCTTAAACAAAAACCAAAAAAATTCAATCTTGATATTATTGCATGACATTGAATCATACCTAAATTCATTCCTAGGGTCTAACACACATCATCGTTGTATTTGAACTTTGGTTCACATGCTTTGTGATAAGTCTTCAAAATCTCAACTTGTTTGAAATTTTGATGAATTGAAGAATCGAGCGTTGTTGGGATTTGAAAATTACAAGAGATTATTGAGGTGTGTGTGGCATATGATTAGAGTTTTGAGATTTGACATATTTTGTTGATTATTAACAAAGGGTTGTACATTATTAAAAAAAATTGTTAATATGGAGGACAGCAACAATATGGGTGAATTAACTAATTTAATTCCTAAGAAGTCAAGAAAGATGGTGTTGTTAGATTTGGCTAGAGAACTAAGTAATGCAAATGTTAAGTTTTTAGAGGATATAATTCAGGGTGTTACTAGAGAGCCCATGATGGAGATGCTAAAGACGATGCTATGGATGCATATATTAAGGCATTGTTGACTCGATAAAACACTCAAATGACTAATTTGATTACTTAGCAAGATGCAAATATGAAGGCTTTAATAGTGACTTTTATGGAAGGTGCATACAATGTTGCAAATTGTCTAAATCTAGCTAATGTAGGGAATGTTAATAAAAGTTTATAGAGGTGAAATTAAATATGGTTGAGTTAGAAGAAATATAGCATCGTGGGAGGTTATGAAAAATCCTGTATTTGATGATGTAGATAGCAATGGAAATGAACCCTGTGTAAGGTAGTAGAGGCAGATACGAGACATAAATACTAAGGAGCTTGGAATCCCTAAATTTGATGGCAAGGTAACTACAAAAAATTACTTTGATTGGGAGAACAAGGTTGAAACGTTATTTGAGGACCATGAGTATAGTGAGGAGGTGAAGGTAAGATTAGCAACGCTCAAGATTACAGATTATGTGGCGATGTGCTAGAAAAACTTAATAGCCTAGAGGAGGAGGAATAGAGAAGATTATGTTACTTCTTGGTAAGAGATGAAACAAATGATGTATAGAAGATCGATGCTAGAATACAATAAGCAAGATTTACATAAGAAGCTTCACAATATTATTAAATAGGGTGATTAGAGTGTTGAGGAATACTGAAGGAGCTTAAGAAACTACTGATTAGATGTGATGTGTTTGATTCTAGTGAGTAGACAATTGTTAGATTTTTATCTAGATTGAGGCTTGAGATTCGTAATATTATTGAACTCTACAAATTTGACACCTTGAAAGGTATAATCTAATTAGCAACTAAAGTAGAGAGATAAAGATATAAAGGAGTTCACATGAATCAGTTAAATTTGAAACACTCTTGTAAAAGATGTTTTTATCTAGAGATAATCATGTGGATAAAGGCATCATGAGTAGGAAAGTGGTTGAACAGTCTAATTCTAAGCATGTAGATAGAGTTGAGGAGAAGGGAAAATATGTTGATGGTGTTGATCAAAAGGCCTAGAGTTTAGGAAGTTCCTAATGAAAACCTAATCAAGTTTAATGTTTTAAATGTTAGGGATACAAACATTTTCCAACATAGTTCCTAAATCACATAATTGTAGTAATTAGGGGTGATGGAATGATTTATGAAGATGCTAGAGAAGTTGTAGAGGATGCTAAAGAGAAATTGGCACAATTTGATTATGAAAAGGATGGAACTAATGGAGTAAAGAAAGGCATTGCATATAATGTCATCAGACCAACATGGTATAAATACTGAGGAATTTGGAGGTATTAAGTAGAGGGAAAATTTATTTTACACTCAAGGAATATTAAATGGCAAATCATGTTCTTTTGTAATGGATGGAGGGAGCTATGCAAATTGGGTAAATGAGTAAGTTAGGGTGTAGTTTAATATAGGTAAATATGTAGATGAGGTAGTATATGATATGATACCTATAGATGTAGCGAATATCTTATTTTAAGGACCATGGCAATCAAATAGGTGAGTGAAATTTGATAGAACCTAGAATTGGTATGCCTTCATAGGAGGAAAAATAGATTACATTGATGCCCATTAGTCCTATAGAGGTAAAGAAGGCTCAAATTATTAAGAGAAATCCATAGACTATTTAGAAAAAGTTTATTTTCAAGGAAGGGATTCTATAAGGCAACAAGAAGATTTTCAAATTTGAGGGTATTACCTTTTCAATTGGGTAAGGGGAAGGAATGATGTGATCTAAGGGGAAATATATTGACCTAAAGGTCTAAGAAAGGATCAAGGAGAATATAAAGATAAAGAAGTGGGTTGCAACAATGTTCGGATGCTAGGAGTATTAGCATTTGAATGTTAGCCTAGAAATCTAAAGGGAGTTTTTATTTAATTATGTTAACTTTTTATTTAAATAGGTTTAGTTTATTTACAACTTTGCCATTCATTTAAAGTTAGTATTTAAACATTATTTTCTTCCTTTATAAGGGAAGTAGCTACCTTTTTTATATTGCAAGTTCATCTTTTAAGGTTGCGAACCCCTATTTTCATTAAGAGATATGTCGATCCTTGTAAATATTTATTGGAGTAAGTTCCTCTAATTGATTCGTGAGTATTATTAGTCAATCTAATTATATCTTTTATTGATTTATGTTATTATGAGTAATATTGAAATTGAATTCAATATCCTTAGTTTAATTATTGATTGAATTGTTAATTAATGATTATCCATATCCATTTTTATATGTCGTTATCTTAAATATATACCATAAGGATTCAATGAGGAATGCACTTACCTTGAAAAAAAATAAACAAAAACGAGGGGGGGGGCGCTTATCAAGAAAATATTACTTATAGGGAGTAGAGAAGGTGCTTTTGTGAAAAACGCCTTCTCTTTTTTAAAAAAATATACAAGAAGACGCTTTTAGAAAAAGTTCTTTCTTCTTCAAAAGAAGGCTAAAGAAGAAGGCGTGCTTTTGGAAAGCACCTTCAGTGTTCTATAAATCCTCCCTATGCATTTTTTTTCATAATGCAACCTATACACACCCAAACTTCCTCAACTTCTACCTTGGCCAAAAAACCCATTTCCTAAAAAACCCATTTCCTCTACACTCCAACACTTCCAAGCCATTTTTTTGTGATTTTGTGACTAGGAATCGAAGGTAAACATCTCCATTTATCGATTTCATTTTTTTTTACACAAATCATTTCCATACATATGTATTAGATGAAATCAATGTTAAGGTTTCATTTTTTTTTATCGAAATTATAATATGCATGTTTTGAAGTTGATGTTGTGTGTTAATATGATGTTTGAAATGCTTGATTAGGTGATTTGTTCGTAGATTACTAATTGGAACATGTATTACCTATTGTGGAGTTCAATTTAGAGCATGTTAGACATGGAATGTAAGGTATCCAGTGAAATAATACAATGGAGTTATATGATAGTATAATGCATATTTATATGAATGGGTGGTTTAGTCGTGTTATAGTTGCTTTGCTATCTATTAGAAATCATTGAAACACGTAGTTAGTTTTTTTTTTTTTTTTTTGTTAATTGCACAATGGTACATATTATACTTGTTGTGGTGTTAAGAATTGATTAGGTAAGATATTGCATGATAGGGGATTGGGAATATATAAACTTTACATTAGAGAAATATTTTGTATGAGTTAAGAGTAAGAATTTCATGAATTAGAAAGTCCCAGTGCATGGACTATCACAAGCTAATTGAGATGCTCATGTTGATGTTAATAGTTTGAAAATGATGGGCACAATGAAATTTATGATTTATACCAATGAAATATTATAAGAGGAAATTTTGGCCCGAAGTATGATTGGGACCTAATGAAGATATTAAAAATAAGAACAAATGTGAACTTCTCAAAATTATTGGAAAGGGTTTATCGGGGGTTGGGATCGATTCAAATATAGTTATCAAAATTGCGATTATATGAGTTTACGATTTTAGGAGGCTCTTTCGAATTAATCGTGCATAAAATCATTTTTGTGAAGAAACTTACAGTTTTAACCGAGTTTACACTTACTTTTTTTTTTTTATTGAGTTTACCAATTCTACATAAACGAGTTGAATAGGCTTAAAATAAAAAAAAAAAAATACAACAAAGCTTTTATAAGCCATCAATAATTAGGGCATAACATCATCTTCCCTATCCTATTTTAATTTTTTTCCTCTTTTTCTTTCTTAGTCCCTTATTTTATGCATATAGCCTTCATTTAGGTTTCAGTTCCAATAATAAATATTATGAGAAAAACTATCTATTTCACGTTATACCATCAATAATTTATAATGAATTAAAATGTTTAGTTCTTTTTAATTCATTTCTTTTAAAAAAAATAATGAAAAAAGTTTAGTTTCAACTTTTTTTGTTCCTCTTCCATATATATTAAATTATATATTACTAGGAATTTTTTATGAAAAAAGAACTTAATTTTTTTTATTTCTTTGCTTCCATCATATATTTCAAGTTTTGAATAATTATTATAAGTGTATGTATAGTTTTTTAAAACTATTTTACATAGATTATAGAAACTTATGCTTTTACATTTTAATTTTACATTCCAATTCTATCGATGCTCTAGCGATTCTAGATAGAACTGTGAGTTTTACAACCTTAAACTTAAGTGAAGGCGAGGTTGAGATATTGCACCAACATCCTAACGCTTATTCTGGAATTGTGTCTTATACCTTAATTGCCATCAAAGACGATGATGGTGTGGAAAATTTAATTGAGATGACTGAAGCATTTGGGCAAACCCACGTTCACCAATTGTATGTAAGGATCTTAGAACCAAAAGGAGCCCCCATGGTAAATGCGATGCATATATCTTCAACTCAATTTAATGAGCCAGTTGATTATAAAGATGACCCATTACCTATTTCCACCCTTACATGAAATGATGATACTACATTCAATGAGGCGGTTGGGCCGGTATTTAAGAAGGACTTTTCGCATGATTGGGTAGTTCAACAAATGGGAGCGATGGATGATGAGGATGAGGATGATGACGATGATGATTATGAGCCCTGTATGGATGAAGAAGATGACAACAATGATGACAATAGTAACATTGTTATTGAAATTGATATGCCTCCATTACCCTTAATTATTCCTATGATGGGTGGTAATCATACCTATATGCCAGAGATATTACCTACATACTATTACACCTTTAGGTTAAGCTCAATGGAGCTTACACAAGCATTAGGTCACCCTTTAGATGCAAACAATCAAATCTGCTATTAGGGATACAATATCATTTTTCAATAGAGGCGAAGACAATGGTTACGCACAATTCGAAAGGAGCGTTAACAAAGAGTTCAACAACATACAAGACAGTGAAGACTTATACATAGGTATAAGATTCAATGAAAAGAATGAATTGATGAGAGCTGTCAAGCATTACCACATCAAGTATCATGAACTTTAGATTAGTGGAATCTAAAAAGAGTAAGTATTCAATCAAGTGTTCAAGGTGCAAAAGCGAATGCAAGGGGAAATTGAGGGCATGTAACAAAAAGTTAAAGTGCATCTAGGTCATAACAAGGATAGTTGGACCTCATACATGCATGAATCCACTAATAAGTCAAGATTACTCATAGCTGGATTTGAATACTGAGTTTCCGAATGTTATTAGAGAAGAACCCAACACAAAAATTTCTTAGTTACACAGCATTATCAGTGAGCAATTCTTGTATATGGTTAGCAACAGAAAGTTATGGTCAAGAAAGATAAAAGCTATTGAAGTAGTCTTTGGCAACTAGGAGAGATCGTACGACAATCTTCTAAGACTACTTAACACCATATAGTGGAGCAATCCTGAAACAAAGCTTGAGTAAATGTGGGGTAAATCGAAGGGACTAGGGGTAATGGAGTTACAATGGGTTTGGTGGTCTTTTGGCCTATGTATAGAGGCTTGGAAGTTCTGTAGGGTTGTTGTTGCTATCGATGGGATAATTTTATATGGAAAAATACTGTCATAAGCTGCTAATTGCAACCAGCGTAGATGGTGCAAACCACATAGTCCCTCTGGCCTTTGAATTAGTGGATGAAGAGACTACGGAGGCATAAGGTTGGTTTCTAAGGAATCTAAGCCAACATGTCCGTAGCAAGAGAGTGGGTTGAAGGACCATATGCCTTATTTCAAATAGAGTGGTAGGTATTTAGTCAGCTCTAAGAGGGAGGAAAACAAATGGCATCCCCCCTTTAAGGATTGGTGTTGGTGTATACATTACATTATGAGTAATTTCAAAAAAGTACACAAGAACAAGCAATGCAAGAAGTGGGCTACGTTCGATGCAATGTAAGCTTACCTCCAAAAGTTCAAAAAGTGCATGGAGACTGTCCTAAGCCTGATGCTCCTAATCGGTTTCGACCTTTATTGATGGACTAGTGGACACTTGTCTATGATGGTGGCTACTAGTTTGAATACATGACATCGAACCTTATGGAAGCTTATAATAGGGTTTTAAAAAGTGCTTAGGGCTTACTGGTTACAGTACTAGTTAGGAAGACCTTCTATAACTATGTACTATTATGGGACAAGAGACATGATGAGGCCCTACAGTAGGTCACTGGAAACTGACCCTTAATGAAATATACTGCAGATATGTTAGAAGAGTGGGTGTAGTGAGCTAGTTCTCACGGTATAGTGAGATTTAGTAAATATAGCAAGATATACGAAGTTGTGATAAGTAACACGCGTATCAACAATGGGATGAAAGGAGGTGGTCATGTGCAAATGTTCGACTTTAATAACTGCATGTGTACCTGTTACAAATGGTAGAGATATTGGATCCCTTGTGATAGGGATAACCGACCAATCATACGCTCCCGAGCTCCTGGGCTTACCTAGTTAGCTTGTTGACCTGTCCAAGGTAAATTAAGTGCCGAAGAGTAATGCAATCCTCAATCTAACTTACTATGTTACTTTGCTCTTTACATCATCCAGGAAGCTGCCGAAGAGACCAATTAACATGCTAAGCTAACCCTTTTGCCACATATTGATCCCAGCCTTGAATTGGGATCATCCTTTGCAAGCACTGAAGCTAAGGTAACAATTGTTAGGAGCCAATCACCCGAGGCTGACCCAAAAATGAGTTGCCCTTAAATCAACCCTTATCCAATCCCAACTGTCCGAGCTACCGAACTGTCGATATTGACCTTACTTTATCAAAATTCGCCCTTGCTTGAATAATAGTATCATGAAGACCATAGAATTAGCAAACCGTACATACGCTATCCTTTTTCTAACATCCATATTGTCTTTTCTGACAAAGGACATTCTTTTTATATGAATACATTGATACCCCTGTAAATTATTTCTCTTTTTCCTTAGTTAGTAAGGATCCTTTTCTATAATTTCCTATAACCTAGGACTTACCTTAATTGGGTACTATAAATACTTGCAAATTGTAATAGCTGTAAGACAACATACGAAGAATACACTAAACTTTTACACTCTCTTGAGCTAAGTGTTATTTTGCTTACTCTTAAGCTATACTTATCTATCCCATTGAGCGTAGACTAGTGGCGAGTGACCTAGTGGCCACTGACCTCCGATCATACTTGTACATCATATCAAGTGTAATTCGAGCTCGTGTAAGGCGTTGGTGTGTCATATCCATCGTCGGTGCACAAGAACCCCTACTTAACTTTTGACTATCATTTATCCTTCAAACCATCTTATAGTTTGAACCTACTCCTTAGTTATGCGTGATATTGGGCTCATGTGTTCATCCACGAACTCGTATCATCTTGGTATTAGAGCTTATACTACGTTTGAAGGCTAGTTTATACTACCTTTTTCTTTGAGTAATTTGCTATTGATTTTATATGTTCGAGGTTTCTGTTAACACTTATAGTTTATTAGGTGACTAATGTTGAAGACATTTGATGCTCTATTTTCCCCTATGATGGGTTACCGACCATCGGCCCAATCACTTAAGCACGCCTCAAAAGCCTTTAGTCTCTCACCCGACGGATTCTCTCTCGTCAACCCATCGATGATGAGAAACGGTATATTGAAAGAGTATGGCTAAACTCCTTGAGAGCTCTAAGTGGTTGTTCTATGCTCTATTCGTTATCCTATGCTAATGTTGACTATCCTCTGGCCGAAAGCTTTGCGTCGAGTGATCAAACATTCACCTGCCAACTATCTACTACCGAGTAATGAGATCTACCTCCCTGGCCAATTATTTCTCTCTTGGCCTCCTACTAACTCTCATGGCATCTCCTTCATGTCTCGGCCTCTGTCTCCATACGTCTTGACTCCTCCCACCTGTTATGCTTAGAAAATCTTGGCACGAAACCAATATTACGTTGCCACTTATCCATTTCATCTAACATTGTAGTATTTTTCCTTTTTTTGTCTTTTGTCCATTTTACCCTTTTTTGTATGTACTAAGAATTTCCTTTTTGTATATGCCCTTTTGTAATTTTTTTATTTGTATTGTCGCCTTAAGGACTTACTATAAATAGTCTCTTCTCATTGTAAGTAGGAATCTAACTTTACACATAGATATTGAATATTCTATTATTATGAGACGACCTTCTCCAAGTCTATTTTTCATATCCTCTTATCTAATCTTGCCGAGTAGGTCAAAATTAGTGGCAGGTAGACCTTGACATCAACTTGTACGTCATATTAAGTGAAGTATCAAGTCACATTGTATTCGTTAGTGTATCATATTCTCTAAGCAACTTTACATCAGCTACTCTAATTAGTTCGTAGTCCTATTCGTTCTACTTTTTTCGATATTTCGAAAGACCCATTTAGTTCAACCCTGCTACGGTAAGTTATAGCGATAACTGAGCTTCTAGGCATATCATATAATCCCGGTATCAAAGCTTGAGGTTGTAACCTAAAGCTGTGTGGCGATAGTCTGTACTTGTTTGCTAGTTGAGATACTTTATTTTCGTTTGGAAGAACAGAGCAAGTCACAGTTCAAGTTCGAGTAGTACTTGTGTGTGTATAAGTAAAGGTTTCCTGCATGAAGAGTATTTTCTAAAGCTTTGTTTTAAGAACGTCGAATCTTAGTGTTCAGGGAGAAATTAACAATGTCGAGAGTGATGCTCATAGTTATGGTCGAGTTACCCAATAAACACCATGTACTACTAATGAGCAAATATAAAATCTTGCTGCTGTTGTGGCCAACTTAGCTGTCTCAGTAAACAGAGTCTTAGAGATTGAATTGCATTAGAGAGTTACTGAGTAGGGCTAAGAGATGAGAGATAGGCTGAGAAGGCAGATGAATGAACAAGTACCAGAAGCCTTTCTAGTGAACTAAGCACCATCGCGGCATGTCGATAGAGCCATGAGAAGAAGATTGGAGTTGGACGAAGTGGAAGAGTATGAAGAAAAAGAAGATCAGTACGTTAGGATTGATGAACGTAAGTTTAGAGCGTTGAAAGGTGCTAAACACCTTAAGGTATAGATTCCAGGCTTCAATGGGTCCAGTAGTGCTGATAACTACCTTAATTAGGAGGAGAAAATTGAAAAGGTATTCCATTGTTATGATTATGAAGATGTTGTCCATATATGAGTGGTCGCGTTGGAATTTTCCAGATATGTGGCAATGTGGTGGAAGAAACTATAGAATGTTCGCTTGAAGGCCTGACGCGAAGTCTAGACATGGAACGAAATGAAGAAAGTCTTGAGAAGTAGGTTCCGACACACTATGAGCAAGACACTTTCAAACAGCTCCAAGACCTGAGGCAAGGTAACATATTAGTAGATGACTATGCCCGAGAGTTTCAGTTGCTCATGATCCGATGTGATGTTGACAAACATGAGACACAAACTATAGCACAATTCATCTTTGGGCTAAGGACCAAGATTGGTAACATAGTAGAACTGCAAAGTCTTTGACTTTAGACAAAGCCAACCGAGTAGCATAGAGAGTCGAAAGGTAGAGGTGGAACTAGGTAAGCTAATTACCGAGTAGCCGAACTATGTTGTCGAACAAAAGTGCCATGCCAAGCCGACTAGTGAATGATTGAGCATCAAATAGTTCCATGGTGGAACATTGAGGACAAGTGTCGAGCTAACCAAAAGAAGGCTAAGGCAAGAGCAAGGCCGAGGAACCTAAAGTTCGAAGAGACCAAAGTCAGAGCTCAAGAAGAAAGACCCAAGAAATTAAATGTTTTAAATGTCTTGGTTATGGACACATAGCCAATCAATGTTCGAACCACCGAATCATGACCATAAAGGGAGAGAAGCCCCATTTTGAAGTAGAAAGTATCGGCGAAGGAGAGGAAGAGGTAGGAGTTGAACAGATGCTAGAAGAGTTTCAAGAAGACCCTAATGCTGAGACACCTCCTAAGGGCGGTGCCGAGTACTGTTTTGTCATCAAATAGTCTCTTAGTGCATTTGTGGCAAAAGAGAATGAGTACAGGGAGAGCCTCTTCTATACGAATTGCCAAGCGAATAACACGCTATGCGCCATGATTATTGATGGAGGGAGCTGTACCAATGTCATTACATAAGGGGTAATCAAAGCCAAGAAATTGCTAACCCTTCCATACCTTAAGTTGTACAAGATTCACTGGTTGAATGAAAAAGGAGGCTTATATGTTGTTAAGCAAGTCAGAGTACCGATTACCATTGATAATAGGTACGTGGATGAAATGTTATGTAATGTTCTTTCAATGTGTGCTTTGCATATATTACTCAGCCGACTATGGTTGTTTAACTTGAAGGTGTTGCATGATGGGTATAAAAATACCTACATATTCCAGAAGGATAGGAAGAAAATAATGTTGATACTCATGAGTCCAAAGGAAGTGCAGGAAGCCTACAAAAAGGTTGCTAGATCTCTACAATGGAAGTCCTTAGTGATTTCCCGAGCTCATTTTGTCCGAAAAGTCAAGGTCGAGGACTATGTGCTTCTTTTAGTTAAGAGACTCTTGGAAGTAAGAGATGCCGAGAATTGCCTAACCGAAGTAAGAGCTCTATTGGAAGAGTATTCTGATCTATCCCTACCAAGATGCCGAAAGGTTTACCACCCTTAAGAGGCATTGAAGATTGCATTGATCTTTAACCTAGAGCAACCCTACTGAACTGACCCACTTATAGGCTCAATCTTGAGTAGGCAACTAAACTGAAAAAGCAAGTTGATGAATTGGTGGGTTGCGGCTATGTTCAAGAAAGCATGAGCCTATGTGTCGTCCCTACCATGCTAGTACCTAAGAAAGATGGGTCATGGAGAATGTGCATTGATAACCGTACCATCAACAAAATTACTGTTAAGTACCGATATCCGATCCCATTGTTGGATGATATGCTTAATGAGTTGCTTGGTGTACAAATCTTTTCAAAGATAGATTTGAAGAGTAGCTACTGCCAAATGCGAATGAGACCAGGAGATGAATGGAAGACGGCCTTCAAGATACGAGATAGTCTATTCAAATGAATGGTAATGCTGTTTGGTTTAACTAATGCGCCGAGTACTTTTATGCGACTCATGAATCATATATAGAGGGCATTAATTAGCAAATGAGTTGTGGTTTACTTTGATGACATTTTCATCTACAATGCCAACCTCATCACCCATGCTAAACATTTAAGATCAGTATTCGACATCGTTCGTACCAAGAGATTATTCAGCAACTTGGAGAAATGTATGTTATATCAAAGCGAGGTTGTATTCCTTAGATATGTTGTTTCGGGGAGGGGAGTTCGAGTTGATGACAATAAAGTTAGAGTTATTCTAGAGTAGCCTACGCCGATTAGTGTTACTGAAGTTAGGAGCTTCCACAGTCTAGCTTCGTTCTATCAAAGATTCATTTAGAACTTCAATTCCATAATAGCACCCTTAACTAAATTGACCCGGAAGAATTCCGAGTTTAGGTGGTCGGAGAAAACTCAGAAAAGCTTTGAAGCTATAAAATCTAAACTAACGTCTACCCCAATACTTGCCCTATTAGATTTTAAGAAAGTTTTTAGGTTGAATGTGACGCAATGGGAGTTAGTATTGGTGTTGTGCTTATGCAAGAGCGTCGACTAATTGCCTACTTCAGCGATTACTCAACCTACAACAAAGAGTTTTATACCCTTGTTTGAACCCTATAGAGCTGGTAGCATTATTTGTTACCAAGAGAATTCATCATCTACTCAAACCATGAGTCTCTTAAGCATCTTTACAGGCAACAGAAACTTTCTTAGTGTCACACTAAATGGGTTGAATTTCCAGAAACTTTCTATTACATCATTTGGTATAAAAAAGGAAGCACCAACATGGTGGTTGACGCTCTCGCTCGTCATGATACCCTTATTACAACTATGCAAGCAAAGGTACTTGGATTTGGTACCATGCTCGAACAGTATGAGCTCGACCAATATTTTGGGCCCTTAGTGGCCAAGTGTAATGTTGGAGTTGTTGTGGATGGGTTCTACTTGAGTCATGGGTTCCTGTTGAAGGGCAAACAAATTTGTGTCTAGAGTGGTTTGGTAAGGGAGTTACTCATTAGAGAAGCCCCTATCAGGGGTTTGGCCAGCCATTTTGAGAAAAAGAGGATGATTGAGATATTGAAAGAGCATTTTTACTGGCCTAGGATGATGAAGGATGTGCATCGAATACTTGAGTGCTGCGAGGTGTGTAAACATGCGATGAAGAGGAGAGAGCCCCATGAGGAGTACATACCCTTACCTATCCTAGAGCAGTTGTGGATCGATCTAAGCATGGATTTCATGCTCGACCTTCCCCGAACGATGAGAAGACATGACTCGATCATGGTAGTGGTCGATCGGTTTAGCAAGATAAGCTACTTCATCCCCTGTTACAGAACTAATGATGTTTTATTCGTTGCTAACCTCTTTTTGCAGGAAATTATGCGGTTACATGGATTGTTGAAGAGCATTATGTTTGACCATAACTCGAAGTTCACGAGCTTCTTTTGGAATACCTTGTAGAATAAGCTTAACAATAAGCTCATGTCTAGTATTTTTTGTTGCCCCCAAATAGACGGCTAAACTGAAGTTATGAATAAAATCGTTGGCAGCCTCCTACGAGCAACTGTTGGGAAGAACTCACATGATTGGGATTTATGCTTGCCCGTCATTGAATTTGCTTACAACCGCTCGACTCACAGCTCAATTGGAACATCGCCTTTTGAGGTCGTTTATGGACTTAACCCAAACTTATCTTTAGATTTAATTAGCAGTCTGACTACACAAGGGGAAAGTCAATCCGACCTACAACGCGCCAAGGAATTCCAAAAGTTGCATCAGAAAATGGTCGAACAACTGGCTAAGACTGTGGCTCGATAAAAGGAAGTGGGGAGCTGAGGAAGGAGACAAATCTTTTATAGCCTTGGAAACCTTGTCTGGATCCATCTTAATAAGGAACACTTTCCTAGTAGAAGGACGAACAAACTATCTCCCAAAGCAGATAGGCCTTATAAGATCCTTTAGTACATTAATGATAATGCCTATGAGGTTGATCTGCTTAAAGGGTACGGTGTGTCAACTACATTCAACATTTCCAACCCGATGCCCTATGTGTTAGATGACAACGATGATTGTGATTTGAAGGCAAATCTCCAGCAACCTTAGAGAGTTGATGGGTTGCCAATCACAAGCCTAATCACTTGAGCATGCCTTAAAGGCCTCAAGTCTCTCACCCGACAAATTTTCTCTTATTAACCTACTGATGACGAGAAATAGTAGATTGAAGGAGGATAGCTAAACTCCCTAAGAGCTCCGAGTGGTTGTTCTATGCTCTATTCATTATCCTGTGCCAATGCTGACTATCCTTTGGCCGAAAGCTTTGTATCGGATGATCAGACGTTTACCTATTGAGAGTCTACTGCTGAGTAAAGAGATCTACCTCTCTAGTTAAGTATTTCTCTATCGGCCTCTTACCAACTCTCACAGCATCTTCTTCACATCTCAACCTCTGTCTCTACACGTCTTGACTCCTCCTGCTTACTCTACTTAAAGAATCCTGGTACAGAACTAATGTCGTGCTACCACCTGTTCGTTTCATCTGACATTGTACTATTTTTCCTTTTTTGTCTTTTTTCCCTTTTACCCTTTTTGGTATGTATTAAGAATCCCCTTTTGTATATGCTGTTTTGTAATTTCTTTATTTGTATTATTACCTTAGGGACTTACTATAAATAGTCTTTTCTCCTTGTAAGTCGGAATTTAACTTTACACTTAGACATTGAATATTCTGTTCTTGTGAGACAACCCTCTCCAAGTCCATTTTTTATATACTTTTATCTAATCCTACCGAGTAACTTAAGATTAGTGGCAAGTGGACCTTGACATCAACTTATGTGTCATATCAAGTAAAGTGTTAAGTTGCGTTGTGTTCGTTGGTGTATCATATCCTCCGGGCAACTTCACGTCAGCTACTCTAGTTAGTTTGTAGTCCTATTCATTTTACTTTCTTTGATATTTTGAAGGACCCATTTAATTTAACCCTATTACGGTAAGTCCTACTGATAACTGAGCTTCTAGGCACATCACCTTATTTCTTATATGCAAAAATAGAGTGATTAACAACTTGTTCACTATACGTAGTTATGGTAGCATTAGTTACTATTTTGTTGTTGTATTCGCAAAAAGGACTCTGAGTGGTATTTTTAAACATCAATTTTGTGAGTTAAACCAATAATGTCAAATTTAAGTGTTCAAGGAACTTCGAGAAACCGAGAAAATGGTCTTTGACATGGTTAAGGGCAAGAAGGAAGCTTTACACCTCAGTCAATGAGCGATTGCTTAGAAAGGCTTACCAACTTGATAGCTAGTTTGGTGACTATTATCCAAGAAGATAGACAACGAGTTAGAAATAGCCCAACTAGAGGACATGAGTAACAAGAGCGAAGCAATAGTCAGTTTAGCCAAGCCAATGTTTGACCACCCTGGATTGAAGGAATGGGTAGAGCTGCTAAGCATAGGCTAGCACTCGAAGAAATCGAAGAAGAAGAGGAAGGAGACGATGAAGCAAAGGAGTACTATGAGCTTGAAGAAATGAGTGCACAAGCCTTTAAGATTGAAGGGTTGAGGATGCGTATTCCAAGCTTTTTTAGAAGTGGAGATATCGAGGATTACCTAGATTAGGTAAACAAAATTGAGAAGCAATTTGAATGCCATGAAGTGCTTAATAATGCAAAAGTTAGATTTGTCATGTTGGAGTTCACTAGTTATGCCGCTTTGTGGTAGAAAAACTTACAAGCCACCCGACGAAGGGAAGGAGAACAAGAAATTAGGAGTTGAGATGAGATGAAAAGGGCCATGAGGAGAAGGTTTGTTCTGAGCTACTATCCGCATGATGCTTTCAAAAGGTTGTAAGAACTGAGGTAAGGAGGATCGACTATTGAAGCTTATGTCAAGGAATTCCATATGTTGATAATCCGATGCGAAGTCAGCAAGCTAGAAGACCGAACTGTATCTTGATTCATTGGTAGATTAAAATACAAGATCGGAGATATCTTAGAAACCATGGATATTAGGATACTTGACGATGTAATCCGAGTTGCCCAAAGGATAGAAAGGTACCAAACAGGAAGGTTCCGACCACCAATCAATTGACTTAGCAGTAATCAAATCATTCCAAGCAAACCTGTGTAAATGAAACTAAGTAAGGTTGTTGAGATTCGACCTGCTCAAACTACTCAAGTAGAAGGGAAGAAAGTCCTAAGGAAGTTTGGGAAAAGCTAGAGTTCGGGGAGGAATACAAGTAAGATAAAGTGTTTCAAGTGCTAAGGATTTAGACACATGGCTACTTAGTGCTTAAAAAGAAGAACTATGATGATCCAAAGTGATGTATCGACTATCGAAGTAGACAGTACTAATGAGGAAGTAAAGGAGTTGAAAGAGGACGAACAGGCTGAGCTATCCGAGGAAGAAGTTATTTACAGTGAAGAAGGAAACTTTATGTCGACCACTCTCATGTTGAGAAGAACGATGAGTGTTAGTCATGTGCCCGAAGATGAACAAAAGGAAAATCTCTTCCATATCGGGTATAAGGTAAATGAGTCTCTGTATATGCTGATCGTTGACAATGGGAGTTGCATTAATGCAGCCTCTGCATTTATAGTCCAACAATTAAAATTGCTGATTAAGCCTTACCTAAGGCCTTATAAGCTTCATTGGCTTAGTGATAAAGGATCCCTACAAGTGAACAAACAAGTGTTCACGCCGATCTGCATTGGCAATTACCAAGATGAAGTATTCTATGATGTGCTACCCATGAGTGCATCCCACATTCTATTTGGGCGACCATGGATATTTGATCGAGTAGTTATATATGATGGAAGGAGGAATACATGGTCTATAGAGCATGAAGGCAGGAGGATAAAATTAAGTCCTATGACAGCCAAGTAAGTAAAGGTCATGTAGTCTCAACTAAGCCGAACCTTGAAGAAGGAGGCTTTAGTAATAACCCGAATTGAGCTTAAAACAGAGATGGAGCTTAAAGGACCAACCTATCTGCTAGTCCATAGAATTCTAAAGATGAGACATGAGGAGAAGGAGCTACCTGTCAAGGTAAAAACCTTACTAAAGGAGTTTGTCGACCTGTTTCTAGAGGAACTACTGAAAGGTTTGCCCCCAATCCAAGGCATCGAGCTTGTAATCGACTTACAGCTAGGAGCCGCACTACCAAACAAGCTAACTTATAAGCTGAATCTTAAATAGGTCGCTGAACTACAAAAGTAAGTAAATGAGTTGATGAAGAAGGGGTATGTACACGAATCCCTTGCCCCTTATGATAGGATTCCAAGTACTGACCCGACGCCACACTAGGTTTCGAACCACATGGGAGGCTTGCTCGCGAGCTTTGCGCACATGGGTGACCTATTTATAAGCTATGTCAGTGTTGGATGACTTGCCCTACTTTATTGGGTCTGCCCTGATATGTTGAGTATGCCTCGTTCTACCTTGATCGAGCCTTCCTACAAACCTCTCCATGAATTATAGCAATATTGGAAGACCTGACGTACTTTGCAAGTTTTGTCCTAGGCCACTATTTATGCCTTATTGTGTCGTGTCTTCCTTGCTATACTTGGTCCATTTTCCCTTATTGTAGTTAGCTTTATTCTATTCTACCATGTCTGCTTTAATCAGCTATACAGGACTGTCCTATTTTGCCTATCCGCTTTACTTTACCAAGATCGATTTGCTCAACCAAGTCTGTTCGGCCAAGATTTGTTCGATCATGATGAGGCTGCTTGGCTATTCCATATTAGCTCAGCCACATTAGGACATATTAAACAGGTTAGCCACGTCCGCGCTAGATCAACCTGACCATATGAGGTCAGTCATTGTCATATCAGCTCAACCACTACCATATCAAGTCGGTCTAGCCATGCGAGGTCGACTTTGGTCTTGTTAGGTTGGCTATGGACATATTAAATCGGCCTTGGACAAGACAGGTTGTCTAGAATTAGGTTTGCCCAGATCACAGCTTTAAGTCTCCAACAGCTCTTCAGAATGAAATGTCATCCCCTCACCCGAAAATCTTGTGCAGCTACTCATTTTACTTATGTTATTTGAATTTCCCTTTTTCTTATATTTTCCCTTAGTTGTCGTTCATGTTTCATTTATAATTACTAGAATGCCACTAGGATATCCTTTTATTCATTTATTTACAACTTTACCACTTTGTATAAATAGAACACTTGTATAGGGTTTTATAGAGATTTTACAACATTAATGAAAAACACTTGAGTCTTTTCTCTTCAAAAGCTCTCCTTTACCTACTCTTATCAATCCCTTTAGTGAGGATTGTGGTAAGCAACCCTATCACTCAAACCGGTGTGTTACATCTAGTGAGTCTTAGGTTCGTGTATAGTTTTATGGTGCGTCATATCCATAGAGTTAGTATGCGGGATTACTAAACCATCGACTATGATTTACTTTTCGAGCTTTCTACAAGCTTGGACCCACCCCTTAGTTTTTGTGTAATATTAGGTTCGTGTGTTCACCTGTGAATCCGTATCATCTTGGTATCAAAGTACAGTTCTGAAAGGGAGCGTGTGAAGTTACTGCAAAGATTTGTTTGTGTTTACTGATTAGTGGTTATGTTCCTTTTGTAGATATTGGAGTTAGTTCAATTAAAGTAGGTTTGGAGATCTTGAGCTACAAAGTGGAGATTTGTAGGTCGATAAGAGTGGTTCTTATTGTGCTTTGTTGTACTCTATACTCTATTATGAAAATAGAAGAGGTTCATTTTTGTGTATGCTTAAGCATTTGAGTGTATTAGTTACCGGAGTTAAGTCAAAAGTAGGTCTATAAGATTAAGTCATATATACTGTGGGTTGGTGTAGCGAAGTGTACAACCAATTCACAAGTGTTAAGAAAGTGATTGTTATAGGGTTTAGAGTCAAGAGACCATAGCTGTAGAAATTACAAAGAGTTTCAAATTGGGTGCCTTAAACTGGAGGTAGGTGTTCAATTTTTTTAACAAAATGTGCTCAAATTCTGTGGTTTGGGTCATTAAATTTGGATAGAGGGTCATTCAACGAGATTCTTTCGTATTATCACAACAACAATTAGTGGAACGTATTGTGGCTACTTGTATTGAAATCAGAGTTTTCGACATTAATTTGTAGTGTTTGGTGGTTGTTGGTTGCAAAAGCTTTGTTGTTACCACAGTAATAGGTGGTAGATTTTCTTAGGTGTTGTGTTGGACAAATTGGTCCTAATGGTGATTACGATTTTGCTAGTAGGTTGTGCTGCTATCTTGGGGATTGGCATATTACTTAGTGCTTGAAGTGTGTGTCTAAACTAAGCCAAAGAAGTGAGGCCTCTAGGTACCAAGCTGTGCAAGCATCTAAGCTACTTCAACTTAACAGCTGAGCTGATTTTAGTATCCGAGCTAAGTCGAAGTGCCAAAGTGAAGTGGAAGATTTGAGCATCCGAGCATAGTTCTAGTCATTACCAACGAAACTCCTTGTGAGTCAAGTTAATCTATTGAAGTGATACCTTCATTCAACATGACTTATGACAATTGAGGAAGATATGGTTATGACTATGACTATGACTATAACTATGAAGATATAAGGTTAAGAATACTCATGTTTAATGGTTATGGACCCCCAGGCGAATACTTGGATTAGGAGTTTCAAGTCAATAAAGTCTTTGAAAAGCATTAGTGCCTTGAACGTGACAAGGAATATATCATAGAGGATCAACTTTAAGGCCTTGCTAAGACTTAGTGGAAGAATGTTTTAAGGCAAAGGATCCTAAGAGGGGTAAGTATTACATGGAGCTCAATGAGACTAGTAATGAGAGGAAAATTTGTACCTCCATCATATCAAGACGAGTTGCATGAGGAGCTATCTACCTTAATGTAAGGACAAATGAGTGTCTAAGAATTTGCCCAAGAGTATAAGGCGCTCTTGTGGTGATGTGAATTGTATGAATCTCTTTCGTATATTATCTTACGATTCATGAAAGGGATGAGGCTGGAGATTGCCTGATGTGTTAACCCCTCAAGAGTAAGGAGCTTAAATGAAGTTATCCAATTAGCCTTAAGAGAAGAATCCACCATTGGTACCGACCATTATGATGTGCAGGAATAGTTAGAGGTTATACTTAATCAGCTTGAGAAGCTCAAAGAGGAAATGAGATAGCAAAGGGATATTCATATAGAGACAACCGACAATAAAGAAGACCGAGGAGAGGAAGTAAGAGAGGGAGAGGTGGAGGTTATTGGAGAGACAATTAGTAGAGGCGAGAAAGACCGAGCTAAATTGTAGTTGAGCCCCTATATTCCTGAAAGGGTTCCATTACCTACTATAAATGCTACAGATGGTAGCTCCAGGAATTACTATGTTTTCCTTCCTCATATCGGAATTTTACGTCCTAGTCATTTGACAAGTTTACGTGGAACTGATATGAGCAATTACAACATCGCACTTGTAAGCTATTATCGACTTTCGATTGGAGTTTATTAGGGATGAGGTGATGGATACATGTATTGGGGATATATCATGATGACTCTTGGTACTCTCGTGTTGGAAAGATTTGAGGTATATAGATGGAAGGAGGAAGAAGAATCGATTTATGAGGAAGTAGGGGGAATACTGATTACAACTGATGAAGGGATCGTAATATCCGAGTTGGCTGGGCTTGAAGAGGTAGAGGCACTTCCAAATGATGAGCTATCTTATATCCTGCCGGCACAAGATCTATGAGCTCGTAATCTTTTGTATGACCCTAAGATCGTGTTACTTCCCCTAATTGATGGTTGTTAGGACTACCAAGGTGTAGTTGATTGGATCCATGATAAGTAGAAGGAAAGATCCAAGATAAGAGATTTAATTGATAAAGCCCATGATGAGTGGAGGGAGCATCGATTGGTGATGCCCTTGTTGTAAGAGCTAAAGTGTATTCTTGTGTTTAAATTTCAATTTTGTCGATTAGTGTTTGACCTCGGAGGGATCTAAAGTCGCCAACTGCCAAGTTTTGGGTCGAAACTCTTCTAAGAGGGAGGGGATGATAGGATTCCAAGTACCAACTCAACACTATGCTAGGTTTCGAACTACATGGGAGGCTTGCTTGCGAGCTCCGCGCGCGTGGGTGACCTATTTATAAGTTATGTCAACGTTGGATAACCTACCCTGCTTTGTTAGGTCTACCCTATTATGTTGAGTACGCCCCGCTCTACCCTGATCAAGCCCTCCTATAGATCTATCCATGAACTATGGCAATATTTGAAGACCCGACGTACTCTGCAATTTCTATCTTGGGCTACTATTTATGCCCTGCTATACTAGGTCTTCCTTGCTATACTTAGTCCATTCTACCCTACTATGGTCAATTTTATTATATTTTATTGGGTCTACTTTGGTTAGCTATATAGGATTATCCTGTTCCACCCGTTCACTCTACTTTATCGAGATCGATACTTTATCGAGATCGATTTGCTCAACTAAGTTTGTTTGGCCAAGATCTATTCGATCATGACGAGGCTGCCCAGTTATTCCATATTAGCTCAGCTATACTGGGACATATTAAACAAGTTGGCTACATCCATGCCAAATCAACCTAACCATACGAGGTCGGCTACTGTCATATTAGCGGGCTACTGCGAGGTCGGCCTTAGTCCTGTTAGGTCGGCTACAGACATATCAGATAGGCTATAGACAAGACAGGTCATCCAAAATCAGGTTTACCCAGATCACAACTCCAAGTCTCCAATAACTCTTCGGAATCAAACATCATCCCTTCACCCAAAAATCTTGTGTAGTTACCCATTTTACTTATGTTATTTGGATTTCCAACTATCATTCACTTTTTCGAGCTTTCTGTAAGCTCAAACCCACCCCGTAGTTTTCATGTGATACTAGGTTCGTATGTTCACTCGCAAATCTGTATCCCCTTGTACCGTGCTGGCTTTGTTAGTACCAAAGAAAGATGGGTCTTGGAGAATGTGTGTAGATAGTCAGGTGATCAATTGAATCACCATAAAGTATAGGTATCCTATCTTAAGGCTCAATGATATGCTAAACGAGTTAAGTGGAGAAAGGGTGTTCTCCAAGATTGACCTCAAATCTGGATACCATCAGATCCAAATGCATGAAAGAGATGAGTGGAAGACCACCTTCAAGACACAACATAGATTATATTAATGGCTTACGATACGCTTTGGGCTATCGAATGCCCCGAGCACATTTATGCGCTTGATGAATCATGTGCTTTAAGAACTAATAGGTAAGTTTGTCATAGTTTATTTTGATGACATTGTGGTGTATAGTCTAGACCTGGAGACTCACCAAGAGCATCTCTAAAGAGTCTTTACAAAACTCCAAGCACAATAACTTTACGTCAATATGAAGAAGTGTAACTTTTGCCAACCCAAAGTAATATTCTTAGGGTTTATTATAAGTAGTGATGGCATACGAGTTGATGAAGAGGAGATTAGAGCGATCATCGAGTGGCCAGTACCGACCACTTCGGCCAACGTAAGGAGTTTTCATAGCCTTGCATCATTCTATTATAGGTTTATAAGAAATTTTAGTATGATTGTGATCCCACTTATTGAACTCTCAAAGAAGAATGTCGAATTTAGATGGGGAGAAAACGAGTAAAGGTGTTTCAAGGAGGTGAAAGAGAGGTGGACCACAACCCCTGTCTTAGCTTTGCTAAGCTTTAAGAAAGTTTTTGAAATAGAATGTGATATGTCCGGACTAAGCATAGGTACTGTACTAATGCAAAAGAGCAACCTATTGCTTACTTTAGTGAGAAACTTCGAGGAGCTACACTCAATTATTCTATTTATAACAAGGAGTTCTACTCTTTAATCCGAACCCTAACAGTATAGCAACACTATTTATTACCTGAAGAATTGTGATATACACAGATCATGAATCCTTGAGATATTTAAAGAGCCAATTGAAGTTGTCTCTGAGACAGGCCAAATGGGTCAAGATCATGGAGGGATTTTCTTATGTTGTGAAATATAAGAATGGGAAGAACAATGTAGTAGCTAACTACCTATTGAGACGACATACACTCCTGACTAAACTACAAACAAGGTCACTTGGTTTTTCAATAATAAAGAATTTGTATGCTGAGGATCTACACTTTGGTTCTATTTATGCCCAGTATGAGGAGGGATAGACCTTGGACGACCATCATAGGGAGGATGGATACTTGTTTAGAAAGAGGAGATTGTATATCTCGACCTGTTCTATAAAAGAACTGCTAGTGCACAAAGCGCATGGGGGTTGATTAACAGGACACTTTAGCCAGCACCGAACCTATGAGGTACTCTCATCTAGATTCTTTTGGCTAAGGATGAAGAGAGATGTCTAATTTGTATTGAAAAGTGTGTGAGCTGCCAAAAAGTGAAGAGTCGTACAGAGCAAGGATACTATTTACCCTTACCCATCTCAACCAAACATTGGTTCAGGCTAAGTATAGACTTCATGTTGGGGTTATCGAAGGCATCTCAAGGGAAGGACTCTATCATGGTAGTTGTAGATCGATTTAGCAAGATAGCACATTTTGTGCCTTATTCTAAAACTAATGACACTTTAGCTATCTCTTTTCTTTTCTTATAAGAAATAATTAAGCTTCACGAGGTTCCTAGGACTATTATTTTAGACTGAGACCTAAAGTTTATAAGCCACTTCTAGAGGACACTATAGAGGTGAATGGGAATTAAGCTATTGTATAGCATGTCCTACCATCCACAAACTAATAGATAGACCAAGGATATCAATAGAATAATAGTAACTTTGCTATAGGTTACTGTTGGATGGAACATAGTTGATTGGGATCTGGGCTTGCAAATCATTGAATTTGCTTACAATAAGATAGCCCACAGCATAATGAACAAGTCTCCCTTTGAGGTAGCATACGGGTTTAACCCCGAGCTTCTGATGGATCAAGTTCCCCTACCGAGACCTAATGATGACTTGCCAACTATAGAGAGGGTCGAGGCCATCAGAGTTATGCACTGAAAGGTGGTAGAGCAATTAAGCCAAGCTACTACTAGGCTTGAAAGGAGAAGCTGAGAATGGAAAAACAGAGAATTCTAACCAGGTGATTTAGTTTGGATCTACCTCAGTAAGGAACGATTCTCGAACTTAATGAGGAGCAAGTTATCTCCTAAAATCGATGGACCTTTTGAAGTGCTTGAAAAGATCAATCCTAATGCTTACTGGATTGAATTGCTTAAGGAATATGGAGTCTCAAACTCCTTTAACATTGTCAATCTCTAACCTTATATTCCCGAAGACGAGAAATCTAGAGCCCAGTTAGATTTGATCCTAAATCAGAAACATACCAGAAGGGATGATAGGGATTACAAACTAATCACGCGCTCCCAAGCTCTTGGGCTTACCGATATACCCGAGGTGAACCGAGTGCCAAGGAGCAATTCATTCTTTAGTCTAACTTACCGAGTTACTTTACTCTCTACATCATTTAGGAAGCTACTGAGGAGATTGACTGACATGCTGAGCTGATCCCTTTACTATACACTAGTCTCAACCTCAAATTGGGATCATCCTTCGCCAACACTGAAGCCGAGGTGACAATTGTCAGGAGTCGATTACCCAAGGTTAACTAGAAAATGAGTTACTCTTGAACCAACCCTTATCCAAGCCACTAAACTACCGACGCTGACCTTACTTGATCGGAATTTGCCCCTGCTTGGATAACAATGTCATGGGGACTGTAGAATTGCAAACCGCGCATGCGCTGTTCTTTTTCTAACATCCGTACTATCCTTTCTAACAAAGGACATTCTTTTTGCACGATTACATTGATACCCTTGTAAATTATTCCCCTTTTTCCTTAGCTAGTAAGGATCATTTTCTGTAATTTCCTATAACCTAGGACTTACTCTAATTAGGTACTATAAATACTTGCAAATTATAATAGTCGCAGGACAACATATGAAGAATACACTGAACTGTTACACTCTCTTGAGCTAAGTGTTCTTCTACTTACTTTTGAGCTACTCTTATTTAGCTCATTAAGTGTGGACTTCTGGTGAGTGACTTTCGGCCATACTTGTATGCCATATCAAGTATGACCCTAGCTTGTATAAGGCATTAGTGCATCATATCCATCGTTAGTGCATGGGAACCCTTGCCCAACCTTTGATTGTTATTTATCCTTTAGACCATCTCGCGATTCGAACCTATTCCTTGGTTACACATGATATTGGGCTTGTTTGTTCATCCACGAACTCGTTTCACCTTGCACACATGCAATAGCCATGGCCAGATTTGAGTGGTTTGATGTCATGGACTCGATTGGGGAATAACATAAATCAATCCATCAGGCATAATGTTTTCTTCCTAATCAGAGATGAGTCAGCATGGCCGGTTATTCCACACCTACAAAGGACATAAGAAGAATATGTCTACATAGGAATCAAGATGGCAATGTAATGAATAATGCTAGAGTTGTTATACATGTCATGAATATTTCTTAATTGTCATTGCTATTATTTGCTTCTCTAAACAATCTCGATGTTTGACTTTTTACTATTTCAAATATTGCAAGATAGCTTGGACCTATTGACGGATTGATTCTCAACGGACATGATAAGCACAGGTTGCAGCGGATCTAGGCAAGACACATGAGTTATTAAAACCGTTTCTCCTTATGACTATATGTTATAATGATTTTTTCATTACTTTATAACATCATATGGTAGATGTACTTTGCAGTCAATTGAGACACTTATAGTGTAATGTTGAAAGTGAAAGTTACGTTGTGATTAGGACATGAATGATATTGAATTGGATCGATGAATGGAGCCCTATCTAAAGCAGGTTGGATTCACATGATTGAGTTGCTTCCCATATATTTGGCTGGACCACCACTTAATCACTATTCTCATAAGCATTGGAGACAAGAGACACATACGTTTCACATAACTCATGGGGAGTATACCATGGCTTATCTTGGTATCATGCCTAAGGGCAAAGAGGGTCAAGGAGGACGTACTAAGTTAACTTGGTTGCAGAAACATTCTAGGTTCCTATTGTATATGGTTGACAAGGAGTAGGTCAGGAGACATACTAGGGCATACATCTTGCAAATCTTGGGAGGGTATGTCTTCACAAACAAGTTTGGGAATATGGTACATCTCATGTTCCTTCTACTTCTGGCGGACTTCAGATGAACTTGGGGATGTAATTGGCAGGTCATAACAGGGTACCCGACCTATTATGAACCTTATAGGATTTAGGATTGGGTTGTGGAAAATGATTTAGAATCAGATAACGATTGGGGTTGGGCTATGGGATTTATAGACACCTCATTTTTACCATTTTCATTTTATTATTTTTATTAAGCCAAAAATAAAAAAATTAAAAGATATAAAGAATCAAGTGAAGTTGTATAAAGTCGAGTCGAGTCGAGTCGAATCAAATCAAATCGAATCGTATCAAATTGAATCATATCGAGTCGAATCGTATTGAGTCCAATCGTACAAGTCAAGTCGAATCGAATCAAGTTGAGTTGTTTGGGATTAAATCGGATAATAGTGTATGTGATCAATTTAATAAATTCTTAAGTCATTAAAAGTTCGGCTTTATTAAAATAATTTTGGTCTAGTCCGATATAAAATAGATTTTTTAATCTAATTTTTATATTAGGCTAGAATAGACTTGAGATTCATTAAGTGAACTATTGGGCTAAATCAAATTGGATCGAATTGGGCTCGGAAAATAGAAAACCCAAATTAAGTAGGGTTTTTAAAAGTTATACCAAATCTTCGAAGAATATGATTGCGGGTTTATAAATAATAAGTAGGTAGGTGATGTTGGATACGGTTTTTCCATTATACAACCCCTACTCACAAAAACATTATCCCATAACATGATTACTTTACTTCGATCATACCACCTTCAATAATTCGTTCACACTTCATAACACATCCATAAATATACACTATCCAAGCAACTCACACATAGAATCATAGCCCCCTTACGCCCACAACAGCATAACATAGTAGCCTCCTTATGCCCACATTAGCCCCTAACTGAAGACCTACACAGCAGACTGACATTGACTCCTCACCTTGATTGCTGCCCCTAGCCGACACAATTTACATAATCTAATCTCCATGTACATCCATTTGCATTGTCCTTAATTCCACTCCCCAATAGCATCATCTAACAAATCCACGCTATACATCGAAGCCCCTGCCACGTTCCATTGCTTGAAGCACCAATCACTCACTCCGTCTGTGACACACCCCTCCATCGATTACACAAACATTTATGTTGACCCAAGCTTCCAATACACATCTTGATCATGCCGAACCCCCTTCAACAAATACTGACCAATGCTAGTCTTACATCGATAAACATAACATTTGACTGAGCACTTGACCAACGCTAGCTTCACACACGATTCACAATGTGACTCCTTACTGCCTGACATTCGCACTAATGCTGATTTCTTGGACTAATTCACATAAAAAACATATGATAGCTCCCATGCCCACAATTTGATAATCCCCCTTGACCGTACAACATAGCCACATTGAAGTACAATCCTTGCTATACGTAGTGATCGCACAAGTCACTTTGATACTAAATCTACAATTCATTGCACGGTGCACACCATGCGAAGTCCACACATATGTTGCACATGATCATAAGTGCACAATCACATACGACTCAGTTTAGTAAAAGTTGTTTTATTTTATTAGTTATTTTAATTATTTTTTACTAATTTATTTTTTGTTTAAGTGCAGGTTCTTTATTATTTTCATATTGCGTGTTTTTTAGATAATCTTGATTTTTTTTAAATAAATTTAGCTCAATTAAATTTTTTGGTAAAATTGTGTGTTTTTTTTTAAATAAGCAATCTATGAGATATGTATCTTCAAAGAAGATACTTATTTTGCATTTAGAATTTTAAAAAGATACATATGAAAATATGTATTTAGATCGTTTCTTAGTAGGTCTTGCATGTAGAATTTAAAAAAGATATCTTTTGATACGTAGTGATTTTTGTAAATAAATAAAAAATCTTAACCGGATATTTTAAAAAAAATTTAGTTAGTTAGGGTTTTCTCATATTCATGAAATTAGATATTTTAGGTTTTTTTTTTAATAAATAAATGATAAAATAAACGTAAATCTGGCTCCATGTCAAATCTAAAAGAAATCAACTCACTAAATATTTTATATAAAAAAAGAACTATATTGGTTTAATCTCGATTAGTAGGTATGTATACACCTTCGAGGAAATCGTATAAAAAAAGACTTTTTTTTCCTTTTTTTTGAAAAATTCGTAATAAAAAAATAAAAAATTCATTTTAGTTATGTTTTACATATTTGTATATAGTTTAGTATTTTTAGAAAAATATAAAAATAAAGCCTATTAGTTGATTTTTTTTTATTTTTATATAGTAACTTAGTTTTAATAAGTTAGCCCTCAAATTCAACTTTTCTAGTTATTTTTCTAAAAATTATTTTCTTAGAAAATCTATAGATCAGTGGCAAAATTAGGGTTTTCACATCCGAAAACCCTAAAACCCTAATTTCAATTTTTTATCAGTTTAATTGGTTGATGACTCCAAATTTTAAAAAATATTTTTTCAAAACAATTTTTTTAAGAAAAATGTTTTCTTAATTTAATGTCGAGTAATTTATATTAAGCAGATTAAGCTTAATGTGGATTAAGTTAAGGATGATCGAAATAGGGCTCAACAAGATTTAAAAGAAAAAAACTCGATGGAAAACCCAACCTAAGAAAAACAAATAAAAAAAATATATAAATATTTATTTGATTATTATTGCTAAAAAAAATAAGAATGCCCATGTGTTTAATATGAGTGTAGAGGACTATTGTATTATCTTGTTTTTCTCATTTTCTTTATCATAAAACACTATTATGGTATTTTATTTGAGTGTAAAGAATTATTAATATGATATTATGATTTGGAGATGTTTAGATAATCAAGTGTACTATTGGGAAATTTTAAAGTATCATATAATCCTTTAAGCGATAGATTTCATTCTTTTAAATCTATTGTTACATATTTTAAGGACAAACATTAAGTCTTGGTTGTTTATTTGCAACATTTGTTTCATTTTTTTTTTGTTTTTATTTTTTTAGACTAAGGCTTAATGGAAATATAGATTATGGCAAGGATAAGTGTGTCAATTTTTCAATTTAAAAACTAGCTAGTGATCATGGCCTTAATTATTATAGTTATAGGTATACTATGATTTGTGAATGTTAGATAGATTTTCATAATTATATTTATGAAGTTGTTGTAATTACACATTTTTTTTATATGTTTCATTGCTGCCATTAGCATTTCCTTAATAAAAAAAGAAGAAGAAGAAGAAAAAAATTAAGGTTTTTCACGGGTCAGGTTCCAAGTTGGCTTTTTTTTTTTATAGGGGCAAGTTGCAGGTTATTCCTTAAAAACCTTATAAGGTTTTTCATAGGTTTTGGAAAATAATTAACGCAACCAGGGTAGGTTTGTGTTTTATAAAATCTGTTCCGTACTTACCCTAATTGCATTCCTAGATGAATTGGCTAGTACTAATGGGGATCGACATGTCTAGCTTGGTTGTATAGATAGCTGTGCTTAACTTCTAAAGATACAACGCATGAGATGGGAAGGGCAGTCATCCTCCTTTAGGTTTGGGCTTAGGATCGATTCCTACATATTACCTCCTTTAGTCGGCATGGTATGGTAGTTGATAATAGTCGACCTTTAGTGGCTCGATGGAGTGTTGAGCAGGATACTACATACTACCTTATGCATGTGATAAGGGCATCCTAAGATGCCTTCGATCAATAGAACCTGGATCAAGTATGCGCAAATGAACATGACTTCTCCTTTTTCATTCTATATTTATACACAGTAGTTGGCATTTCTTACATATTTATGTAGGTCATCTGGTAGCCCTATACTGATTACTTCATCCAGATTATAGTGGACTACTATAGTCGTAGTAGAGATGTGAAGACAGCTCGAGTACTCTTGATATGCTTTCACATTATTGAGTGGCTCCATATGGAGCGAGTGGCGCATCAGTTTGGAGGGTAGTAAAGAGTTCCCCACAAATTGTGACATGGTTGAGGTTGAGCGTTTCCATTACATAAACTTGAGGGGTTACATCGACGTTGACTGGATTAGCTACTATGTGGGCTATATCGACATTTGAAATGATAGACATGCTCGTGTGCTAAATATAGAGGATCCTAGAGGTATTGAACATGGCTACTAGCAATGGTACTAGACCATTACATGCTGTTACATTGGTCATGATGAATTACTACTTTAGGGATTGGTAAGTATATATATGTTACCTACTATTCATGTTTCATCATCTTACACCAACTTGTGCTAATGCTCCTTCATTTTATAGGTGAAGGAGTTCCAGCAAGTTTGGATATCTATAGACTAAGCTAATTAAGTCATTGTTTGGGTACATGTTGATTGAGGGAAGCAGATGTTGAAGGACCATACCATACTGTGATTATACTGTACTCACCTCATCTGGCCAAGGCGTAGGTACAAGAGCAACATGACTTAGACGAGCTAGACTACGACTCATCAAATCTACCTAGGGGTGGTAGGCATATGAGGATAAGGGGTCTTACATATCGGTAGGGATGAGGTCGACCAAAACCTGATGCTATAGGGCCATCCAATGCCCTTCCATCAGCCATTCATTATCTTGACATAGGGATCATGTCGGGCTCTCCATTTAGCTCCTTCAAGATCAACTATCCCCCTCTCCCCCCCTACCCCCCACCCCCCTTTATATAGATGTAGCTTAATCTGACGTTCATACTACTTGCTCTACAAAAAAGAGGGAAGTGCTTCATGAGTTCTTAAGGTGAGAGTTCCTCCTAAGCTCCAATAGTTACTCTACTTATATTTGTAAAGCCATCCCTTGAGCACATTCAGACGCAAGAGTTACAGGCTCTACCCACTACTAATGATAGTGGGTCTAAGCAAGGATTAGCTTTTAGGATAGGTCGTGTATTCACTAGAAGTAAGAGAAGAAGTGACTAGCCCTATACATTATTTTGTTTTGTATGAATTATGAACATGTCATTTTTGGTTATGTATATTTACATATGAGAGTGCTTCTTATTGTTTCTTTGTTTCCTCTAGCTGTGTTACACTTTTTGGATGGCTTCTTATGAGCATATATGTAGGTAGTTATTGAGAGGATTATTGACGAGTTCGGTTGAATATGATGGAGTTTAGAGATGCTTATTTGAGATTAAAGTGGAGCATAGTTGTTTAGCCTGTTTTTATTTTGTTTTTAACTTGGATTTTTACATGTTAAATTCATTTGTATATATGGAAGCTTGCTACAATTGCTGGTTATTGTGTGGTAGGCATTTATAAAGAAGGCGCTTTTTGTGAAAGTGCCTTCTTCTTTTAAACATAAAAGAAGAAAGAAGGCACCTAATGCGTCTTCCTTATTATTGTATTAACAAAGGAAGGGGCACCTTCCTTGTTATTTTCAAACAAGTTGAAGGTATATTTTAGGAATACGCCTTCGCTACTCCTTAGTTGCAATATTTTCTCGATGAGCTCCTTATTTAATTTTTTTTTTTTAGCCTTCAAGATTCAATCTTTATATTATTACATGTCATTGAATCATGCCTTGATTCATCCATAGGATCTAATGTACATCTAGTTTTCTATTCCTTTTCTTTCAAATACCACACAAAATATAAAGAAACTTATATTATTAGGGTCTACGTCTATCACTTCTTTGTTGCCTCTTAAATTACCACTCACCTCAACTACTCCCTTGAATTTAATAAAAAGGATCTCTACCACTCCAATGAATCCTTGATTTTCCTTTATATATTCTTTGTTCACATGTGGTCATCTAGGATATGACTTATAATCCCATCTTTTATTCCATAGAAAGGATAATCTTCATTAACATTCATATCCTTCTTCCTCAAATTATGTTTTGTAGGTAAGGTATTATATATGCATTTCAAGATAAATATTTGAACTGGGTTTGTTGTGGCCTTTCAAATCCATCTATAATTTATCTCCACCCTTTTAGGATCCTCTTCTTTTAAAAGGAATGTTGTCAGATCCAATAGGAGTAATTGACTTGAATATATAAGAGAGGGTTAAAAATTTGAGGGGTAGAGTTGGATTCAACCAAAATTAAACCAGTGTTAGATCAGACTAATTTTATAATCGAATCAGGTTGAACATGATTGAATTGCAAAAGTTAATTTGTATTTGACAACACTGCTCAAAAGAAGTTCATATGGCCATTTAGCAGAGTTTCTTATTACATCCAATTTTCTAAATGATGTTACTTTTGAAAATACATAAATGAAGAGGACTTATAAAATCATACATATAAATGATTTCAATAAGTTGATTCCCATAAATCTTCAAAATTTTCTCTTTCTAGTAAGATTTATATAGAAAAAGAGAATGAGAAATATGCTAAGTAAAATGTTTTGTTTCTTTATTCACATAAAAGAGATAATATCTTATATGTAGATTCAAGTGTTTAATAATTAATTAAAAAATTAAATAAAGTTATGAAATTATACATATCTTTTACAACTGGATTTGGCCGAACATGGTTGAATGGCAAAAGTCAATCTATATTTGATAATATTGTTCAAGTTCAAAAGAAGTTTATGGCCATTTAGCAAAGAGTTTCTTACTACATCTAATTTTCTAAGTTATGTTACTTTTGACAATATGTAAATGAAAAGGACTTATGAAATTATACATATAAATGATTTCAATAAGTTGATTCCCACAAATCTTCAAATTTTTCTCTTTATAGTAAGATTTATATAGAAAAAGAGAATTAGATATATGCTAAGTAAAACATTTTGTTTCTTTATCCACATAAAGGAGATAATATCTTATAAGTAGATTCTAGTGTTTAATGATTGATTAAAAATATAAATAAATTTACGAAATTTTATATATCTTTTATGACTAGATTAAGTCGAACAGGATTAAATTGCAAAAGTCAATCTATATTGGATAACACTGTTAAAAAAAAAAGTTCATATGGCCATTTAGTAGAAAGTCTCTTGCTATATTAAATTTTCTAAATAATGTTACTTTTGAAAATATTTAAATGAAAAGGACTTATGAAATTATACATATAAATGATTTAAAAAAGTTTAATTCCCATAAATCTTAAAATTTTTCTCTTTATAGTAAGATTTATATAGAAAAAGAGAATGAGGAATATGCAAAGTAAAACATTTTGTTTCTTTATTCTCATAATGGAGATAATATTTTATATGTAGATTCAAGTGTTTAATGATTGATTAAAAAATTAAATAAAGTATGAAATTGTACATATCTTTATATATTTACGGAGTTGATTCACTAATTTAAAGGAAGAAACCACAATTTAATATCTTCATATCATATATATTCATATTAGTTTTCATAATTTCCTGAAAAAGGATTATATGGTGAGGATTCTTGGTAATTAAAAATTCAATAAATATTCCTCAAACAAGTTAAAGTGGCAAGGAAATTAAAATTCCCCAACGGCAGAAACAACGTTAAGCTGGAGGAGAAGCCCTAATCACTAAACCCTAGCGTCCTAACTTTTCCAAACAAAAACCCTTCCCCTTTCTCTCTCTCTCCCTTTCCCTCTCTATCTCTCCTTAACCGAAGACAGAGGTTCGTTATCGCTATGTTGAAGATATTTACTTGAACTTCATTGTGTTCTCTTGTTTTCTTCCTGTTGTTTGAGCATTTAGGGTTTTGTGTAACTATATGACTATAAAGTTCGAACCTTGATTGAGCTCCCAAGTATGTTCTAGAATGACTGAGCTAGTCGACTCAATTCCGAATTGAATAAGAAAGCTTGAGTTTTTCTTCATTATTTGTTTCTTGTTTTACATTTCTGTTTTCTCTATGATACTTGTTGAAATTCAATGTCACTATGGTTGAATCATGTGTATATTCCTTTTCATTGAAATTTAAATCGGTTCTAGTTGATTCATGTGTGTTTGGAGCATCTGAATTTACATCAACCTATTAAGTTAATGTTGTGATAGTCTCAGAAAATGAAACGGTTTCGTTGTAGTAAATTTTCTTGCTCGAAGTCCACTGTGATCATAATATTATAAATATTAATAGTTATAAATTTTTAACCTGTGTAGTTAGATTATGATGTTTATGGTTTAGTTTCTAAATTCAATCATTTAAGCTACGATGTTAAGGGTGCAGTTAATACCAATAAGTCCCTGAAGCTCATTTTTCCTCTTTTTCTTCGTTTTTTCATTTCCCTTTCCTTTGAGTCATCTATGGAATTTTAATCGTCATATCCATTCAATACTCATTTTTATTGTTATTGTGCAGAATCTTCTAATAAAAGTATTAAAATGGCAAAGAAGAGGAATTTTGGTGATGAAGATAATGTGGGTGATCAAGTAAACAAAGCAAAGAATGAGGTTATTGTAGAGCCCATTAAGGAGAAAAAGAAGGAAGTTGGGAAGAAAAATAAAACAATAGAGGAAACGGAAGATGGTTCTTTGGGTCCTTCTACTTCAGCTCCTTCTAGATCTGCTTGTGACATTAAGCCCATGGAGAGGAAGAAGAAGAGGAAAGCATTGGATAAGGAGAGACATTATTCCACAATTGAAAAAGAACAACCAAAGCCTCAGCTATTAACCTTAGAAAAACCAGAGGAAACTACTCAGGTCTCAAGAAATAGTGAATTGCCCGAGTTTCATATTAGTGTTTTTAAGGACTTGGCGTCCATGAATGTTTCTGCCCGGGAAGAAGCGGTAGCTACATTGACAACAGAATTGGAGGAAGTTCAAAAGGCATATGATAAGATTGAGAGAAAGGAATTAATTGAATGTGGACCTAAACTGGAAGCTGAGAAGAACGACGGCTTAACTGATTGTGCACCTTCTCTGAGATATGCCTTGCGGAGGCTTATCCGTGGGGTTTCTTCCTCAAGAGAGGTTTGAGGTTTTTTTTTCCCCTTCTTCTTCTTCTTCTTCTTTTTAAGGGGGGAAAAATGATGTGTGGTTTATTTTTGAAGTGAGTGTGTTAATTATATATGCAAAATTAAAGTATAGCTTATTATATTGGAATATATTGCTTTTCTTTGCTAATGTTCTGTTTGGATAAATGATCACTCATTTGTTGTTTATGCAGTGTGCCAGACATGGGTTTGCTTTAGGATTGAATCTTTTAGTAGAGAAAGTTCCAAGTATCAGATTGGACTCATTGTTAAAACTGACAGCTGAGTTACTGGAGGTTTCTTCATCAATGAAGGGGCAGGTAGCAACCAGTCTATAATTTACATAATTCAAGAAATTTTCTTTCTTATAGAATTTTTGAATGTGGTCTATTTTTATTGCAGGAAGTGAAAGAGAGCCTTTTGGGCCGTTTGTTTGTCTATGGTGCCCTTGCTCGATCAGGAAGACTGTTTAAGGAGTGGGTTTCTGACAAAAATACTCCATATATTAAGGAATTCACGAATGTTCTTGTATCTCTTGCTGCAAAAAAGAGGTACTTGCAAGAGCCTGCTGTACACATCCTCTTGGAGTTAGTTGAAAAGGTACTTTGTGGGCATATCTTTATCCTAATGGGACAATATCTTGGTCTTTATTATCATTAAAGCCACTGGACATTAGGATAGACTACAAGAAAATATTTCTCTCTTGAGTTGTTAGGATGACCTTATAGCATCATGCTTAACAATTGTGACGTCCTTTCTTTTACGTCTGCATGTATTTCTTGTTATACAAGGTCATTCGTAGGAAACTATTTTGTTATATCATTGCATCCAAACCACTTATTATAAATTTCTGCATTGTCATTTTATTCTGTTTTTGGGATAATTTAACTATTTTATTCTCAGTTAATGTTGCAAATATTTTACTTTAATAGTTTCATTTCTTTCTTTCTCTTTTTTGCTTGTATAGAGAGGGTACATTTTGAGCAATTGAAACTGTAGATTTTCAAAAATTCCCAATATAGAATATTATTTCCAGTGCCACAGGATACAATTGGTTAGATAATATTTCAAAATTTAATGTTCCCAACCACCAAAAAAAAAAAAAAAAAGGTTGAAGTTTCCCAAAAGGCCATCATCTAGAGTTACTGGACTAATTGTGTGCTTCACTTGTGTTCCCTTTATTGTTCTTGGGTTGGAGCAACATATATGCATGGATCTTAAGGGGATGTGGACTAGATTCTGGTCCTTCATGTACTTATCTTGCTGTAAATTGTTATGTTTTAAGGTTTGGCATTGACACGTCACATTTTACAGTTACCTTCTGATGCTGTGCTGATGCATGTTGTTGGTGCCCCTGGATTGCATGAATGGTTTGAGGGGACTGCTGAAAGTGGAAATCCTGATGCTTTGCTTCTAGCTTTGAGAATTCGAGAAAAAATTTCTAGTGACAACCCAACATTGGGAATTCTTTTGCCAAATCCCTTCAGCCCTGGCAAATTCTTCACCCCAGATCATTTGTCCAGTCTGACTAATTGCTTCAAGGTGAAAATTATATTGCATAATTTTTCTTAATAGCATTTTTCCTTATTTTTAAATAAAATTTTTGCGACTTTTGAACTTATTCTGGTGTTTATATTGCAGGAATCTACCTTCTGCCAGCCTCGCATTCACAGTTTATGGCCGGTCTTGGTGAACATTCTTTTGCCTGACCTGGTTTTGCAAGGCGAAGATGTGGCCGCTGCATCAAGTTCCTTAAAGAAACATAAAAAGGGTCGCAAGAGTAGCTCCTCTGAAGAAGACATTGCAAGGAACTTGCAGAACTTTTCTGCGGTTGTGATTGAGGGATCCCTTCTATCATCTTCACATGATCGTAAACATTTAGCATTTGATGTCATGCTGCTTTTCCTACCAAGGCTGCCTGCATCACTTGTTCCAATTGTTTTCTCCAATAAACTTGTCCAGGGTCTTACAGACATACTTTCATCAAAAGGCTCCTGGCTTTACAAGGTTGCACTGCATTTTCTTCAGGAGGTATCAGATTGGGTCAAACATGATGATGTTCGGAGGGTTGCTGTCATTGTGGCACTACAGAAGCACAGTAATGGGACATTTGATAGAATTACACAGACAAAAACAGTCAAAAGTATGATGGCAGAGTTCCAGACAGAATCAGGCTGCATGCTGTTTATTCAGAATTTAACTAACATGTTTGTGGATGAAGGCCCTACTTCAGAGGAACCCTCGGATCAGAGTCAAACAACAGATGATAACTCAGAAATAGGATCAGTTGAGGATAAAGATACTCTTTCTGCATCTGGAAATTCTGATTTTCTGAAAAGTTGGGTGATTGAGTCCATCCCTTCTATATTGAAAAATTTGAAGCTGGATCCTGAAGCAAAATTTCGGGTGCAAAAAGAAATCCTGAAATTTCTTGCTGTTCAAGGTCTTTTTAGTGCCTCTCTTGGCACTGAAGTGACATCATTTGAGTTGCAGGAGAAATTTAGGTGGCCTAAAGCTACCACGTCAGCTTCCCTATGCAAGATGTGTATTGAGCAGCTTCAGCTGTTACTGGCTGCTGCAGTGAAAGGAGAGGGCCCTCGTGCTCCACTGAATGCTGCAGAGTCAAATGACCTTGGATCTTACTTCATGAGATTCCTTTGTACTTTACGCAACATTCCTTCTGTTTCACTCTTTCGTACTCTGAGTGATGAAGATGAGAAGGCACTCAAAAAGTTGCTTGCTATGGAAACTAGGCTTGCCAGAGAGGTAGTTTACTTTTTATCTTCGGCTTGATCATTTAAAATCGATAGATCTTTTTATCATCGAGGTCAGGGTGTAAAATTCCTTCTTGTCTAAATCTTTTAGTCTTTATGATATTTCATGGCACTCATAAAAGATTATCATTAAGATCTCTCTCACTTGTTCGAGCAATATTGCTGATTTTGAGCTATATAACATGAATTTCAGGAAAGGAGTAGTGGGCTCAGCCCTGATGCTCATAAGTTGCATTCACTGAGGTATTTACTCATTCAGCTGCTACTGCAAATCCTTTTGTGGCCAGGGGAATTCTCAGAACCTGCCTCTGAACTTGTAATGTGCTGTAAGAAAGCCTTTTCTACTCCAGATCTTCCTAACTCATCTGGAGAAGATGAAGCGGGGGATGATGAGGAACCTGAATTGATGGATGTGCTTGTGGATACCTTGCTTTCATTGCTGCCTCAATCATCAGCGCCCATGCGGTCTTCCATCGAGCAGGTATGGTCAATAATGAAATTTTCATGTGGAAGTGATGTCCTATGGCTTTTTGTGTAAAAAAGCCATCACACAGCACCTGCCTGTGGCCTTCTTGCTTTGCAACCCTGTGAATCCTTAAAGAAAACACAACAGTGACAACTTCTTTGAAAAAAAAAAAAAAAAACAATGGTGACAACTTCTCAAAATTTGGTGAAATATGGTGAACACAACCCTTGAAGAAAGCTGGCATTAAGAAGGAAATATGATTCAATGACTACAATTCATGTCAACATAACCTACTGTGGTTTTAGTATTTTACTATGATTTTTAATTGTGCATTTAAATTAAAATGCACAGACATGACACTGATTTTATTCCCTTCCTTCTGGGTTGCCTTAGATGTTACCATGAGATAAACTGGAGAATCCTGATAGATTGGCAGAAACCTCACAGGACCTTTCTAGTGCTTCAAACACTGGGGTCCTTGTTTTGAGCCATCCCGCGGGGGGTGGGGTGGGGTGTGCGGGGTGGGAGTGGTGGTGTAGGGTAGGGTGGGTCCAGTGCATCTTGCCTTTCCTCTAAGCTGCATGGTGGAA
This sequence comes from Lumnitzera littorea, assembly GCA_024138015.1. Classification (NCBI taxonomy): domain Eukaryota; kingdom Viridiplantae; phylum Streptophyta; class Magnoliopsida; order Myrtales; family Combretaceae; genus Lumnitzera; species Lumnitzera littorea. The sequence continues at coordinate 61,713,147 of JAMXBB010000011.1, read as the reverse complement.
TAACAAAATATAGAGTGAGGCAACATTCTTTTGCTCACTCATCAGGGTCTGGTTTCATCTAATATATTACCCACCAATCTTTTGGCTTCTTTATTTTTCTCTTGATAACAAGTTGTAGTTTATGAAAATTATGAAGCTTACTGGCTTACCCCAAAAAGAAAAGTTGTAGTTTATGAAAATTATGAAGCTTACTGGCTTACCCCAAAAAGAAAAGTTGTAGTATGTGAACATTATGTTAATCTTGATCAAGGTATATTATATCAGAACCTCCTATTAGCTAGCATATTGGCATTTTTATCCTTGTTGGAAGTTTTGATTCTGAATCCAGGCTGATTTCTTTTGGGGATCTTTACAGGTATTTAAATATTTCTGTTCTGATATTACTGATGATGGGCTGAACCGTATGCTACGGGTCATAAAGAAGGACTTGAAACCTGCAAGACATCAATCTGCAGAAAGTGAGGATCTTGATGATGAGGATGATGATGAAGATTTTCTTGGTATTGAAGAAGATGAGGAAATTGGTGAAGCTGAGGCAGGTCAAACTGCCAATAGTGATGACCTGAGTGACAACTCTGAGACATTGGCTGGAGATGAGGAGCCTGATGGAGCATCTTCTAAAGGTTCTGATGATTCTGATGGAGGAATGGATGATGATGCAATGTTCCGTATGGATACTTATCTTGCACAGATTTTCAAGGATCGTAAAAATCAAAGTGGTGGTGAAACTGCTCATTCTCAGCTTGTGCTGTTCAAACTTCGTGTGCTTTCATTGTTGGAGATATACCTTCATGAAAATCCTGGTAATTGTTGATACGATGGACTATGAATACCTTGTGAGATATTTTCTATTTCTCGTGCATGATAAAATAATTATGAAAATAGAATCATAGAATTTGATATAAGGTAAAGGATGTGGGTCATTAGGAGAAGGCTATTGGAGAACTGAAAATAGAAGCAAATGGGGATCATTTTTATTTTCCTATTTTTATTCAAAGCATTGCATATTGCTTTATGTTAATGGTAAACATAGTTTTCTTTGAAGTAAAGTGTATTGTTAAAGGGTGGCATGCATGCTGTAGTTTGGAGGGGCAATCTTGTTCTGGAATAGAACCTATATCTTAAATATAAAATTTTGGGATGATGGGTAATTAAGATATATCTACTAAGTCATGGGGGGAAAGAAATCTATTTTGCAACATATGATGTCCGTCCTTGAAGTTATTATGCTATTGCTTTTTTTTCATATTTTGTTACTCATCTATATAGCTTCAAAACAAAATGGGAACAGCTACATTCATGAATCAAAATATAATGGCCCACAAAGATATCTTAAGTGTTTTCTATTTGACTGAGTTTGTTTCACTGAATGGTTGTGGCTGTTCAAGATGTACAGCCTTATTGTTATACACCATGCAGAGGGATGATAGAAGACACAGGATTTCAAAATATATATGTTGTGCATTTTACATTCTCTCATTGTGACTGATTAATTCTGTGTACAGTTAAACCTCAAGTATTGACAGTTTATTCAAGTTTGGCTCGGGCATTCATTAATCCCCATACAGCAGAAGGAAGTGAGCAGTTGGACCAACGTATTTGGGGAATTTTGAATAAGAAAATACTCAAGGCCAAGGAATACCCTAAAGATGAAGCTGTGGAATTATCTACTCTTGAGTCCTTGTTGGAAAGGAACTTGAAAGTGGCATCGAGACCATTTAAAAAGAAGGCCGGTAATGCATCCAAAAAGCAGTCAGCTTCAGTGAACCGACACAAAATGATAGTGTCTCTTGCTCAAAATTCGACTCACTGGGTTCTGAAAATCATTGATGCAAGGAACTTTTCAGTACCTGAGCTTGAGAAGACTCTTGATATTTTCCGCAATGTTTTGATTGGGTATCTTGATAATAAAAAGTCCCAGATCAAGCCTGAATTTCTGAAGGAAATAATTCGAAGAAGGCCATGGATTGGAAAACATATTTTTGGTTTCCTTGTGGAGAAGTGTGGGTCTGCAAGATCTGATTTTCGACAAGTCGAGTCTCTTGACCTGATCAATGAAATTTTGAAGTCATTGATTCCTCCAAAAGCTGATGAACTACATGAGGACTTGAAAAAACTATTGAAAACCTATCTTAGCAAGCTTAGTAACCTGATAAGGGAACTGATGAATAACATGCCCAAAAAGCAGGCTAGGCGGGCTGATGTGCGGAAGTTCTGCACCAGGATCTTTCAAACTGTTTCAAATCTTGAGCTCAGCAAGTCCTTTCTCAAGGAGTTAGGCCCAGATGGTCAAACTGCATGTGAATCCCAGCTTGGCGACTTGTTTATCAACTTCAAGAAGTCCATGTGATGATTAAAAGATCATATGCATTGGACAAAATCAACGTGGCAAGTAGAAGGCAGATTGCATTATTCATCAGCTTTCGACAGTGATCACAAATTTGGGTGGGCTTTCGGCAGGGTACATCTGCATTGGGTTTTTCTTTGGGGTAAGATCAACTTCCAACCATAGGGCTACTCATTATTTAGTTACTCTGAGCTCTTAAATGTTCTTTCTCGTCAATGGGTATTTCTGGAGTTCATCCTGAATGTGCCACAGGCTTCCAAAATTTTGTACGAGAAACATCGATGTTAAAAGTCTTTTTTCTTTTAAGCAACCAGTGGTTTTATCCTGGTATTCATATAGGGAACCATAAGACATGCAAGATAATGATTTTTTGATAAGCAATGTCTTGTACTCAAGAGGATATCTTTTGTTCACTCCTGTTTTTCCACTCGGTAGCCTGACCTAGACACTCGGCAGGGTTGGTGAATTGTAACTGGCCCAGTTCAATAGGCCTGTCAGTTCATGGGCTAGTTCTTTGGCTTGTGACCTGTTCTCTCTCTCTCTTTTTTTTTTTTTTTTTCTCTTTCTCGGGTAGTTTTATTTTTCTCATTTTCTGAATTATACGAGCTAACATATATAAATTTTAAATAGTAAATATTTATGCAATATTTTATTACGTAACGATATTGCATTATAAATTGAAAAATTATATTGTATATGAAATATAATGAGAATACAATTATTATATTTCAATGGCTTTAAATTAAATATTTTTTGGTTATGTTATGTTAATAGTTATCTATGTATTTGGTACATATAGTCACATAATTGAAGTTTTAGAATAGTTTTTATATATTTTTTAAAACCTTTAGTGTATTGTTTAATTTTTATATTTGAGAAAAATCGTGATATTTATATAATCAGTTATTTTATTTTATTTTTTAAAATATCTTATACTACAAAATAATTTTTATTTTAACACTTTCAATTTTTAAAATAATAGTAACATCATTAACTTCTAGATTTAAAAAAAAGGTGATTAAGGTTTTTTTTTTCAAATTATTTAATCTAAATGTTGAATATATAAAATAAACAGGAGAAAAATTATAAGTGTAATCAGTTGAAAAATTTATCTTTTTTATTTTTTCTCATTGAATTTGATTGAATTAATAGATTAAACCGTCGGTTCACATCTTGGGTTAATAACTTATCGACTAAGGTAGTAGTTTATTACTTATCGACTAAGGCAGTAGTTTATTACTTGTGACCAGTGTGGATCTACCAAACTTATTGAGTCTAATTTCAAGTTGGACCCGGCCAATCCGGATCCAAGGCCGGTTCAGACCTCTCGACGCTCTCCTAGGTCTAACCTAGCCTTAAGTTTGTGGGAAGCATTGCTTCTAATGTGGTTGGTTCTATTATGATTGATTATAAAAGAGTTCATTTTCAACCGCTTGTTTGTTCCCAATATCTTGTGTTTGCACGTGGGGACAATCTCATGTTTCCGGTTGAATTGAGAAAAAACTTTGCATGAATTGTACGATGGCTTATATATTTAAAATATTATTGTAATATAATTTATCAATAAATATGAATATTACAATTAGGATATTATTTTGAGAAGTACAATACGAGGAAGTTTTTTGAAAACGGTTTTATAGTAATATGTATCCATTTTTCCTTTGATTTATTGATTAATTATTTATCTTTTTCTTTCTTTTGTTTTTTTTTTTTTGGTTGGGAAGGCGGATGCAGTGTTCACTTGTGATACTTAAAAGCATTGGATTGGATGTACGCTTTATGAAGTAAAGCAGAACCGATAGGAATGCTGCACGAAGTTATTGGATTATTCGAATTATTTTTATTTTATTTTTTTAAAAGAAAACGTCTAGACTATCATTAAACTTACATGTGTTTAATATTTCTGCACACATGTTCAGGGACAGTAAGAATAGATTTTAATACGTGTCGGATTAACCTAATTCAAGTTAAAAAGCAGCAACTGACTACAAAGCCATCTAATTGCTTTATGTTAATACGCTTAGATCTTGTAAGCTATATTGGTCTAATAAGTACTGCAATTGGTTATTTGTATAAAATTAGTTCACCAGCAGGGCATCGTGTAAAAATAAGGAATTTAAGTTTTATTAAGAAAAATAATTTCCGAGAATTATCTCTCAAGCTTCCTTTGATGAAGCCTTATAAAAAGAAAACGTTCTCCATTACTCTGCTTTTATTTTATTTTATTTCTATGATATCATTGAGAGAGAGATTTAGATTTGTTCTACACCACGAGGAGACCAATAAGAAAATATATCGGGAAAATTACAAAAAGAATACCTAAATTTTGATTTAGGTGTGGATTAATCTTCTAAACTTTTAAAATGAGATTTTTGATCCATTAAATTTTGAAAAATTGATAAATAACTTCCATAATTTCTTTAAACTTTAATTTTGGAGAGTAAATACCCCTTAAACACCCATAATTTAGGAAAATATTTAGGCACCAAAATCAAAGTTTAAGGGGTGTTTACACACTAAAATCAAAGTTTAAGCGTTGTGGGGATTATTTTGCTAATTTATTAAAGTTTAGAAGATAAAAAACTTTACTTTAAAAGCTTATAGAGTCTGTTTGCATTTAAGTTAAAGTTTAGAGGGGTTTTTTTTTTTTGCATCTTCTCCAAATATATTTGATGCTTAATTTTGAAAATTATAATTCAAATACAGATTTTGTAATTAACATGCTTGTTGAAAAATTATTGAAATAAGCTAAAGATGCTGCAATCATATGTTAAAAAAATCATCCATTTTTATATATTTATTTCACGCTCTGTCCTTTGATACAGTGTACTTATTTCACTATGTTGTTAGGATTTAGGAATATATTTATATATGCCTACAATTTTCATAAAATGCATGAAACAAATATTGGAGAAGTCTTTTGAGTACATTTTTGTCAAAGCAAGTGAATACATAAAATATGCCTTTGGAAAATATTCTATAGGAAACATGTTTTTCACTAATGAGTGGTTTCGCAGAAACGAAAGAGTCAAAAATGGCATTAACGTAATTCGCCCTTTATTTCCTTTTTCCTTTCCCCCCTTTTTTGTTAGCTTTTGTTATCTAGTAAATGAAATTTCAAGTTCCTATGTGGTTGAAGAAGTACAAGCTGTTCTTATGTTACACAATTTAGAAAGCTGTAGGATTGGACCTATCAAAACATTGAAAAATTATAGGTGTAATTTTATATTTTTTGGGGCCAAGCTGCATGTACAAATTGAAAACAATACATTGTCAGAAAAGCATTCTGAATTGCAACTTATATTATGTAATTAGATGAAAAGAAAACTACCAGAAATAGTCTAGTTACATACAGAAAGAAACACAACTAGCAAATAAACAAAGAAAAAAAAAAATCAAATATAAGTGACTCATAAATATTCATTAGCTCCTTTTTCCTCATCACTCATTTAGCACCCAAATATGAATTACGCATCCTACCACACAAAGAAAAAGGGGTCGCAGCAGCACTGATCGAACAGGCAGCAGCAACAAAAAACTGCAAGACTAAACAATAAAAACGAAAAATTTGCATACAAAGATGGTTAGTTGAAAATTAAAAAAAAAAGAAAAGAATAAACAGATTTAAGAGTAAGAAAAGGATAAAGATCAGATGAATTCTAATAATTGTTTTAAGTATGTCCAAGATAAAAATTCACCCTTAGTACAGGACTAAAGGAGAGTAAGTGGGTGCTTTTATAACATAAGATCTTTTAATTAGCTGTTACAACTAAATATTTAATAATCACAAATATTATAAACTGATCGTATTTTAAATAAAGTTACAAAATCAATGGTTAAAATTGTTAAAATATTTAAAATATTTTGTGATATCATAATGATATCATCTTACTTAAACTATTCTCAATTATTGATTACACGTAATAATATTTTAAAATACTTTAAAATCGTTGATTATATGTAACAATATTTTAAAAGAATAATTTTAAAATACTTTAGAAGATAGAAGGATGGCATTTAGCATTACTGATAGTTAAAGATCAGTGGTCGACCTTAAAATCAAATTAATGATAACTGAAAAATGGTTTCTGTTTTTAATAACAAAAGATCAACTCTCCTCATGATTATCAACCGTCATAACCGCTGTTATCACCTTTCATCTTCATCTATCACTAAAAGGTCATTATTAAATGCAAACCTCTAAAGATTATTAGAATATTCTAGGGCAACTGTAATTGCAAAGATAGGAAAAAAGAATCATCGGAAAACATTTCCTCAAAACAAAATGATTCAAACATACCATGCCTCAAGAAAACTGGGCTCATATCGTGGCGGCGGATAAGCATACTGAGGAGGAGCCATGATCTGAGGTCGTGGTCCATAAAATGAACCTGCATGGGGTGTCAATTCACCAATTGTTGATCCTTCCTTCATCTTATTATTATTATTAAATTTCAAGCCAAAAAATGGAGGAAAGAGCAGAGGAAGAAAGGAACCTGGAGCAGCATAAGGATAATGATAAACATGTTTGGACTCCCCCATTATTGATTCCAAGAATAAATCTGTGCACAGATGGAAAGCTGGATATAGCAGATTAGTGCTGGCAAAGGTGGTCGCCTTTAATGTGTTTATGATATGGCCGAGGAAGTTCATTTTCTGCTGCATGAAAATATATGGGTCCTTTTTTTGTTTCTTTTTCCCTAGTGAGTCCGGAGACGTACTATGACCTGTCTATGTTGTAGTTATCAAAACCAGCCAGCTTCTTGTCCCCATTGAAAAAACAGGAACCCAATATAAATGACGGGCAGTCTTTTTGTCTCACTTGTGTTTGGGTGAAACATATCTGAAGTTGACCAGATCCATTAAATAGGGTTGTAAATAAATTGAAATGGGGAGAGGAGTATTACGTTTAGAGTCCAGTTTTAGTTTGAAATATAATTTAACAAGACCAAACCCGACTTGATAAGTTTTATCTTTACTACTAAATTTACATTAAACGCCCATCTTATCCAATTGGATAGGATAAAGCATGATATATCCTCGAACTTGATTAGTCAATTCGATAGGGCATGATATATCCTTAAACCTGATTAGTTAGGTTTGCAAGCTCATCAAAATTCTGTAGGTTCACATTCAAACTCGATTTAAGCTCTAGGCTCGATTATAATTCAAACCAACCCAACTGGATGTCGACTTGAGTTTCAAGCACTTGACTTATTTAGTTTCTTCAGATCCAAGCTGACAGTCCAGAAGCAGCACACATTAATTGTGTGCAATGATAATAGTGGTCAGGCCTTAATCCTATTCTGCATGGGTGAAAAGTGAAAAAACACTGCTGGAGCCCATATTTTGGCAAGTAGAGAAATTAAGCAATTGGAAACATTATGGTAAAGATTTATGTTCTTCACTTGCTTAAATTTTTTCTTGCAGTAACTTTTTCCGGTTGATGAACTATTTAATTAACTTAAAACATAAGAAATTCACGTCAATTAACATAACAGTTGAATCGATTATAATTTTAGATTAATTATTTTTTTTTTCCAACAGCGTCTTACTTTATATTTTTATTTACATGCTATGATATATAAAGTATAATTAGTTGGGGGGGCCTTGCGGCTTTACATTTCATTTCTTTCTTTACATGTATGCGGTACTACGTAATTGAGACCAAAGGTGGACCGAAGGGAGGGCTAAATATCCCATGGTTGCTGCTCATACTAATAAACTCTTAGAAAAATTATCCACTAAAATTCAGAAGAAAAAAAAAAAAATTGAAAATATATTCAACCTTTATGTTTTTACCCTTTTTGTATGTAATCTCACCCTTTCTCGAATCCAATATGAACATTTCGGATGCGTCATTATCCTAGAAAAGAAGATTTAGAATAAACTAAAAATAACGATGGACTATATATGCTTTTAATATTTGAAAATACTAGAAGACAACATTATATATCGTCGTTTTGTAAAGAGACAGAGCTGGAAGTTAAAACCAAACAGGCAATCTGATTCTGATTTCTAGGCGCAGGTGTCAAATTTGAGATCAGACACCATTACTGAAGTTTTGGTTGTGGTGGTAGAGAGCACTGCACCGCCTTCTGCACTGAGGGCCGAGTGGGCTAACGACATGGTTGGCATATATATCATTATTAATGGAATATTGTAGTCCTAAAATTATCGATAATAAGTAAAGTAGTGTCCTCGTTAGATATTTGAATATTAAATAAACTTTATTTGAAATTTAAAATATAAATTTAATCATATAATCAATTAGAAACACTTATGTTGATATAAGCTTGACATGTATGTGATGCTATTATTATCTGTATTACATAGTTCAATGTAAATGTAATATCAACATGTTTAAAGCATAAGTGAAAACGAAAACAAATGTTTTTATAGCATGTTTATGCTTGGTAATATTCTATTGCCATCTCATTATAGGTTAAGTTATCACTACATCCGTTATATTTACTCCATGTCCGTTTAGACCCATTTTCTTTGAATTTAGCTTTTAGAATCCAAAAATTTGAATCATGTTTTCGGCCCTTTTTTACTATTAACTATTAGGTAAAATAATTATAAAAAAAAAAATTTCTATATTATCTTTAAAGGGCAAAATGGCTATACGAGAGAATGCGAGAGGCATTTGGTTCCCTTTTACAAGAGCAATAGGCTTTACGGTTCTGCAAAAAGAGGAACCAAGAGTTTTGCACCTTCATAAAGAAAAATGGGGCGAACTTATCATATTGCCATTGACTTTAATATAAATATCTTTGGTATTTCATAAGCTTCCTTAGAAAAAAATTTGTCCAATGGTTGGATAATTTATTAGATTAGTTATCTTACAGCTTGGCTTCAAGTTTCCAAGTAGCCTTCTTCTCTTAGTGATTACTCTATTGAAACTTAACATGCCTTTCTTGGATGACACAAGATTTCTAAATTATAGTCTTTCATTCATTTCAACCACCTTATTTGTCACATGGTTAATACTTTTGGCTGCAAGAAGTATTTCAAACTCTTGTAAGCGGTATGATTTGCTTCAATTTTTCCCATATAGGTAATGTCTTCATAGCTTTGGTGCAAAGTCCACTACCGGTATTTTTTTAACACAATGCATTGAATAATTCTTTTAATAAGGGACTTAGCTGTTTGAAGCATAGGTCACTATCCTTCCATGTTGCATCAGATGCACCCAAGCCTTCACTTAAAGCATCATTATAAATTGTGGATTCTACTTCCCTTTATGGTAGCGAAGAACTAGAATTGTGGCTGACCTCTCTTTTAACTCTTTAAAGCTTGCCCCATACTCATTATCCTGTTTAAACTTTACCCTTTTTTGACTTAATTTGGTAAAGGTGGTTACCATCTTTGAACAACTTTCTATAAATCTCTTATAATAGTTGGCTAGCCCTAACAAACTTTTGGCCTCTATTATTGCCTTCAACATTTGCCAATTTACTACTACTTTGATCTTCTCTAGATCAATTAATACACCTTACTTTGTGATTATGTATCCTAACAAGGCTGCTTACTCCAGTTATAACTCATACTTTTTGAATTTATCATGAATTGCTTCTCCTTAAGTGTTTGCAAGACTATCCTCAAGTATTATAATTTCTCCTAATTTATCCAATACATTAGAGTGTCATCTATAACACTACAAGAATTTGTCTAAACATTGCTTAATACCTGATTCATTGAATCCATAAATGAGAATTTGTCAAACTAAAGCGCTGTATCTAGAAACTCATAATTACTATAAATTGTGAAAGAAGACTTAGGAGTATGTTTAGAGTTGATCTTCAAATAATGATACCTTGGTCTCCCATCGATTTGAAAATACTTGAGCAGTTGAGCTCCATTCAATGAATTGAATGAGTCATTAATCTTGGCAATGGGTATTTATTTTAATTGAAAGCTTATTTAATTCTTCACAATTTATACATAATGGCATATTACCATCTTTATTTTTTAACAAATAAGACAAAAGCATTGTAAGAAGACACACTAGACTATATGAATCCCTTATCTAACTTTTCTCGTAAATAATCATTTAATTCCTTTAGTTTTGGTGCTATTTCGTAGAATGATTTAGATATTAGAGTAGCATGTAGAGCAACTTTCATGGTAAATTTTATCTCTCTTTTGGTGGCAAGTTTGGTGAATGCTTTAGAAAGACATCTCGAAAATTCACATACTACTAGAATTTGCTCGATCTTGGGCACTGTATAAGCATCAACTTTTAAGGATGCTAACTTCTTGTTATCTATCTCCCTATAACTGGTCCATCAACAAATCTAATGGCCTTGGGACGTCTTTATTGAAATTAAGGCCATCCTCTCTTGGCATTTGTAGCAATTGAATTGGCATGACATCTTAATAGCTAATTCATAATCAAGATAACATCTAGTTCTTGCATTTTCTAATACTATTAAGTTTGCAAGTGTTAGGAGTTTCTCCTTACCCATTTTTCCATTTATATATGGAGGTTTGCTGAGTGCAAAGATCATGATCAAGTCTTGGTCCATTTCTAAGAATGTTTTAGAAGTATCCAGACAAACCTTAGTTGATGGAGGTGGTTGGATTGGGTTAAATATGAATCTATATTAGCCTTTAGATTATAATTATTTAAATTGACCACTGATAGAGGCCTTTTGTATATAACAAGGTTCTCCCATCATTTGCGAAATATCTAATACACTTAAGAATTATACATACTTTTGCAAAGTTTATCTTTCTAACTTTCTCTCTCGAGTATGTAAGTTCTTGGGTATTTGGCAGTAAGGCTAACTTAGCCTTTCTAATGAATGTTAGGAGGGTCATATTGCTGCACATGTTGGTATTGAGAACACTCCACATGCGATAAGTGAAACTGGAGCATGCCTTCGATTAAGGATGGAGGGAAAGGTTACTTTTCACATTTTTACTAAATGTGCTACTGCTTTTGTAGCCAATGAGTCGGCTCTTTAAGGAAGGTCTTGGGACAGTAAAGCATTGATAAACGTTAGGATGCTAGAGTTATAGCTAATATGATAGATTGGGTTCAATGTAGGGACGAAGGCTTGGGGAAACTTAAGGAAGAGCTTTCAAAGAAAATGCTAATAACTTTGATTGGGTGGAAAGTGATTTATGGAGGTGGTATGTTACCTTATAAAAGAAGGTGGCTTTCTTAAAGAAGTAGTTGGTGGATTTGAAAGCTAAGTACCATAGTGTCTTAAGGTTAGATATGGGTAAGTTTAAGTTAAGGCAATGACAAGAGTGAATGTGCTAAGGCCCAAAAACTTTTACAAAGCCAGAAATGCTAGGGAATTGACAACTTTTTCTAGACCATGGAGCAATACTATTTTGCAGTTGGCATATTAGATGATGTAGCGAGGTTAAGGGCAGCTTCTTTGTTCTTAGATGGTGTAGCCATACTAAGTGGTGAAGACATTTTGAGGGAGCCATGCAGATTTTTTTGGGCAATCAAAACATTAGAAGAGTTCAAAGCTGAGTTGTAAGCTTAATCTTACTCGAGCAATGTTAAGAGGAAGGCTTAAGCTAAGGTTGTTAAACTTGTAATTTTATCTTTAGAATTGCTAGAGGGTTTGTAGCATCGGAATATAAAATCAAAACATAGAAAAGTAAGTTTCTACGACTTAATGTAAAATAACTTAAAAAAAACTATAAATATACTTATAATAATTACAAAAAACTTGAAATACACGATGGAGATGAAGAAATGAAGTTCTTTTTCCATTAAAAAAGTTTTTAATCTATAATCTAACATTTATGAAAGAAGGATAAGCATAGTCAAAACTTATTTTTTTCCCCATTATTTTGTTTTAAAAAAGCAAAATTGAAAAAATATTTCAACTCATGTTCAGTTATTAATGGTATAAACTTAAATGTATTATTTTTTTAATAAATTTTTTAATTGGAGCTAGAATTTGAATGAAGACTATGAATATCGAACAAGGATTGAAGAGAGAGAAAGAGGAATAAAGATGGACTACGTTAGGAAAGATATTTAATACTTTAATAGTCAATAAGATAATAGAAGCTTAGTTTTATATATATTATTTTTTGTCCATTTAACTTATATATGTAGAATTGATAAATTCGGTTAGAAGCGTAAGTTTTTATTAAGTTTGATATGTAAAATTTAGTAAAAAAGTAAGTTTTCACAAGAAAATGATTTTATATATGAATTAACTCGAAAAAACCTCATCAAATCATAAACTTGTTGAATTGTAAGAGTATAATTGCAATCTTGACAACTATTCATTGGAGATATTTTAACATAAGTGATTAGAATTCTTTGTTTTCTATCTAAGGTGGGCTATAAGGATGGACCAAGATAGATTTGGGGAAGCGAGGAGTATAGACATTAGCCTAAGTCTTAATTATAGCATAAGGCTTAATTCAGTTCAAGTTGGTTGAACATCTTGATTTAAGGGAAGGGAGAAGGTCATGGAAGAGTAGAAGAATATTAGAGGAGATGGATTCCAACCCAAGTAGAAATGAGGGAGGCCTTAATCTAAAGGGATAAGCAAGGTTGTTAAACTCACGATTTTACTTAGAATCGTTAGAGGAATGAAAAATGAAAACGTATAAATGTAAGTTTTCACAATTGTATGAATGTGTAAACGTAATTTTCCACATTTCTATGTAAAATAGCTTGAAATACATGATGGAAATAAAAAAAAAAAAAAATAAAGAAACTGAGTTATTTTTCCATTAAAAAATTATTAATCTATATTCTAAAATTCACAAGAGAAGAATGAGAAGAGTCAAAACTAAAATTTTCTTCTATGTTTTGTTTGAAAAAATTGATAAAGTGAAGAAGAACCAAAATTTTCAACTAATTTTTGAGTTATCAATAGTATAAACTTAAATCTATAGTTTTTTTTATAAACATTTTTCTTGGAGCTGGAACTTGAATGAAGGTTATGAATAAGGGACTAGAAGAGGAGAGAAAGAGGAAAAAATCAAAATAGGGTAGGAAAAATGATTTAATGCCCAAATAGTTAATGAGCTAGTAGAAGCCTCATTATATTTTTATTTTCGGTCTATTTAACTCATACATGTAAAATGGGTAAATTTGGTTTAAAAGGTAGTTTCTACTTAGTTTAACATGTAAAACTGGTAAAAAGCATAAGTTTTTACAATAAAATAATTTTGCATGTGAGTTGACTTGGAAGAGACTCTTAAAATCTTAAACTTATAGAATCAAATTTGTTGAATCGCAATTTTGACAACTGCAAGGATAATGTTCTTATAAATTAAGGGGATCAACCATTAAAGAAGTTATTTTGCTTGTTATTTGTAAGGGAACATAAAATAAGAGATTTCCTAGTCTATGATAAATTAGCAACTTTAGTTATAGTGGAAGAAAAGAAAGAAGCTTAAGTAAGTTCTAAGTTAAGAGTTTTAAAGCAGTTGAGTTCCATCCAGATTAAGCTCTCTAAGGGTTTGAAGAGTCTAATGTGTGTAGAGGCCTTTGTTGTAGATCAAATGATAGATGCCTTAGTGATATTGGGGCAACTAACCTCTTCATCTCTAAGGAGTTATTGATAGAGTGAGGCTTAAGGTTAGGAAGGGTAATTGTAGGTTAAGGAAGGTAAACTCATAGTATCCCTATGACTTGTATGGCCTGAGATAAAATCGGAGGCAGTCTCTTTAGATGACTATGAGTTGGTCAATGATATGGAATTCCTTGACTAGGTAAAGACTTTAATTGCCTTATCAATAAATTGCACTATGGTTACATAGGAGGGATGACAACAATGCAGGGGCCCTATTAATTGTTACCATAGCTAAGCCCTTGTATATAAGTTGTTGGGGAATAAGACCAAAGAAGCCAACTACCTAGACATCAAACAAAGTGGTCTAAAAGGCATGAAGCTGCTTAAGGGGAATGGAGAAGCTTAGCTAAGGAGCCTTGGTATCTTCCCAAAACTAAGCTACCTAAAGAAGAGCCTAAAATATAAGAGAATAGTTTAGTTTAAGAGATGGAGGACAAGAACTTGGAGAAATGCTATAATAGATTAGGATAGGCTTAGCTTAAGATCTTTAAGCTAAGTTAATATTGGACCAGGGAGGTTAGGCTAAGAAGTATTAGATGGATAAGCCTAGGCTAAGATCTTCAAGTCAAGTTGGTATCGGAGTAGGAAGGTTGTGCTAAGAAATATTAGTGGAGAATTGATTACTTTGTTGAAAAGATAAAAGGTATATATATATATAAACCATGAGAACCATTGATAAATGTTATAATAAATTAGGATAGGCTTAGCCTAAGATCTTCAAGCCAAGTTGATACTAAAGAGAGGAGGTTGCATTAAGAAGCATTAGATGGAGAATTGACTACTTTATCGAAAAGACATAAGGTATGTGTCTGAACTATGAGAACCTTTGAAGGAAGATTCTTGAGAAGTACAATAATCTAAGAGAATTGGATCACCTTAAAGTTCATTAAACCCTAGAAAAGGTGGAGGATAAGTTCCATTAACTAAAGATGCTAGAGGGCATAGAGGCAAGAGACTTGTGTGGAAGCTTGCTTAGTTTTCCAATTTTAAGAGGGAAGAAACCTTAAAAGCAATCAAAAGAAGGATCACTAGAAGTACAAGATAAGCTTCAAGGGCACCTAACATGAAGTTCGAGCCAATTGTCATTCTTGAAGTACCTAGTATTGTGAAAAAGTTTACTTCTAAGTGAAAGAACCTAGGTGATCCAGTTGATTATGCATTCCTTAGGCTTTAAGTAGATCGGTTTTCTACAGAGCTCAAGTTGATGGGTACGTTGCCGGTTTAGGTGGGAGAGAGTGTTATAGGCTTCTCCTTAATCTCATTTTTCCATTTTTCCTTTTGTATATAGAGACCTATTGAGTGTAAAGCCTAAAGAAGGCTTGATATATTTCTTGAAATGTTTTAGAAGCATTCGGATACAATGAATCTTGTTTAGTGGAGGTAGTTAGATAGGGTTAGATAGGAATCTATATTCACCATTGATTGGAATAATCTAGATGTCCATTAATCAAGGCTTCTTATATGTTCTCTCCTCATTTGTCAATCATCTAATGAATTATATACACTCTTTTAAAGCTCCTCTCTAACTTCTACTCTTTAGTGTACAAGTTCTTGAGTATCTAGCCATAAAGCTAACTTAGCCTCTTCACAAAGAGTCTTGAGTCTAAGTGCGACATATATTGGTATTAAGAACATTCTACATGTGACATAAGCATCTATATCCCCTCTACTTCTATGTTGGTATTTCTACAAACTTTGTTTAACATTAAGTCTTTACCGTTGTTGCATCTACCACTAAGTCTAAGATTGGGGATTCTACACACCATAAGCATACATAAATGACTTAGATATACAAGAATGGGTTGCATCGAATAAAAAAGAGTGTAGGAATTGTGTTATAGGACAAGAAGTGTATTTACAATAATGTACATTAGAGGCATCTTATTGGTGTATGATGTATACCCTAGTTAACATCCCAGGTCGCTAACCTCCTCCAATCTATCTACTTATTATTGTTAGAGTTGTTTGCTTCTTCTAACCTCTCTTGAAATCCGGCATCATTTATGCCCTTTGCTTACATAAATAATAGAATACCAATAGAAGTGTTAGGTTCTTATGGGTCTTACTAGCATGACCTTGTTGACTAAAAGAAAAACATATTCGTGGGATCTACTTTCAATTTTTCGTTTATGGCCCAAAACATCTCTTGCACGTATTGCCTCCAATCAATTAAGGCATAACTGTCTCAACCTAGATTGTTGCCTAGTTAAGAGTCTCTTTCCCTTAATTTAAGTTTGAAAATTGTAGATACCTCATTTTTGCATCCTTAGGATTTTTTTTTTTTTTACTTATTGGGCCAGATTTAACAAATTATTATTATTTTGAAGAAAAAAAAATTTAAAATAAAAAAGCACGAAAATTGAAAAAAATAAAACAATAAAAAATAATAAAAGTGTCAAGTCAAGTCAAGTCGAGTCAGTTACTCAGGGTCGAATCGAACGATGGTTGAAGATGTAAATTCAATTTAATAAATTTCGAGTCTTAAATAGTCGGGCTTTATTTAGAAATATTTTTGGTCCAGTTTAATATAAGGTGGATTTTTTATCTAATTTCTATTAGACTAAATAGACTGAGAAATTATTAAATAGGTTAACGTGTATTTCGAGCTAAATTAAGATAGACTGAATTGGGCGCAAGATAGAAAGTTCAAATAAGTGTGGGGTTTCCAAAAACTAGATGAAACCTTCAATGAATTTAATAAATCCAAATTATGTATTATTGTATTTTATAAACATTGGATTTGTTAAGATTGAATATTCTTAACAAAAAGATCTAAAAGATCCAAATTAATGGCCTATAAATAGTATACATTAGGTTATAAAAAAATACACGTTTTCAATTACACAAAGTTCACATTCCTACAACACACACAACAGACCCCATATAGCATCCCCAGATCTTACTTACTATTACTCAACACATGACCCTTACGTCTATTGCATACACGCCTAATTCATAACACCGTCCACTGCTAGCACATGGTCGCTCCAACGCACACACTCCATCGTCCACTCACACATAATTCACAGCATTGTCTACTCATAGCACATACATGCTTGCACTCCACCGATCACATGAACACTCATGTCTATGTCTGATCATTGACACGTCTACACACCAATCACCACATGTCCGTATACCGCTCACTCATACAGTCTAACACTCACTCACTACTTATGTTTACTCTCTCACACACGCTCACTGGCCCATGCCCAGTACATTCACTTACTGTCTTCATGTTATAACACACACGTCTAGGTAATACATATACAATCACATGCCCAGCACTATCTAACATGATCAGCATCGCATGTTTGACTCTGTCATAGCATAGTACACACGATTACGCCTGGTTCGACTTCATACGCGATTAGTCCAGTCCGATTACATGCATGATCCAACTCGCTTAGGTAATTAGGTAAATTATTTTCATTATTGATTTATTTTGTTTTTAATTAATTAATCACTTTATTTTACTAACTTTTTTTTAGTGTAGGTTTTTTAATAAATTTTAACATAAACTAATTTTTAGATAAATTTGTAAATTTTTAGGTAAATATTTTTTTTAGATAAATTTCATATCAGTTTAATTGCTTTTTTAGAAAAAAGTTGTATAGCTTCTCTGAGATTGATATCTTTGGAGAAGATATGTATCTAAATTTCATATTTTAATAGATTTTGCATTTATGATTTAGAAAAAATAAAATTTTGACACGTAATAGTTTTTTAAAATAAAAAAGTCTTAATTGGGGTTTTCAAATGATTTAGTTAGGTTTTTTTTTTTAAAAATAGATTCATGAAATTAGATCTTTTAGGTTTTTTTTTTAAATAATAAATTGATAACTAATATAAATTCGACTTGATTTCTTTAAAAAAAAAAATAAACCTACTAAATCTTTTCTAAAAAGCAGAATTACATTGGTTTAATCTTGACTAAACACATTAGAGACAATCGCATAAAAAATAATTTTTTTCCTTATTTTGAAAATTCATAATAAAAATTATTAAAAATTCATTTTAATTATACTTTTGCATATTTTTACATATTTTGGCATTTTAGAAAAATTATAAAAAAAACTCATTATTTTTTTATTTTTATATGGTAACTAATGATAATAGGTTAGCCCTCGAACTTACATTTTCTGATTTAATTTTCGAACAAATTATTTTTTTAGAAAATTCGTAGACTAGTGGCTCGTTTTTTACTAGTTTAATCGATTGGTAACTCTAATTTAAAAATTTTTTTAAAACATTTTTTAAGAAAAATATTGTTCCTTAATTTAATATTGAATAATTTATATTAAGCAGGCTAGGCTTAATATAGGTTAGAATCAAAGAAAACCAAAATAGGGTTCAATAAAAACTATAGTAGGTATTTTCCTTAGCACCACTTGTGTTGTGCGATGGTGATGGTCTCAAACTTTATCCATGACCTACTCTAGTAGCTTGGTCTTATTTATAAACTTCGAATAACTCAATAACTCAAATTAAATCACTTTGTGCTATAATCATGACTTTAACCTAATTAAGAATTTTTGAATCTTTGTCTATTTTAAAGGCTTTTGGTGTAAACTTGACGAACTAGTTTATCTTAACTTGATAACCTTCCATTGATATGTTCCATTTCGCCATAGTGAAAAAATCTGCTAACATCCTTTTACATAGACTATTTAGGAAATACTTTTTGAAAAAGACATCATTAATGAACACAAAATCACATGTTGAGCTATTAATTTGTATTGCTTTCCACCTGTCACATGTGGTATTCCTTAACATGAATACCATATAGGCTACCTTCTTATCTTTAGAAACTTTATATGCTACAAATGTCTTTATAGTGTCTTTAATCCACTCTTTAGCCTCAAATGGATTAACTGTTGTAACACTAAAGGATTCACCAAATTGACAAGTCTTGTCAACTTAGGTATAGAATTTTGCTTACCATCTTTATTGAACCTTGCTTGTCCATGATGGCTATTTTCTTGAATCAATACAACACTATCTTGCATGGCTTGAAAATCATATTGCTTCCATTGCCTTTGTCCTTATACCATGCTAACAAAGGCCCTGACCTAATTACTTAACTACTTTGTCACACTCCTTAGAGTGATGCCTTTAAGAAGAGTTAGAGTTGTTTTAAAGACTTCATTTGGTTTGTTTGGAGGACATAGGATAAGTTGAAATTCATATTGAGTTCATTCAAATATCTCTAATTAGGAGTCAAGTGAAGCGTGCTTGATATGTAGTTTCCCTTGAAACTTCACTTTGTTTGAATTCACGAAACATCGAGTGGATCTTCATCAACTACTCATATTAGCACTTCTTTTTGTAGTATTTCTCCATTTCTCTAACTTAAGTGATAGACACTAAGTTAATGACTTGCTTGTTTGGATTTGTTATCTTGACATAAACACAAATAAAATACATACATTTAAGGCCAAATGATTATTGGGTTTATTATCTACTTCTATACATACAACCAACAACAACATTAACCTTTGTACTTAAGATCAACAAACTAACTTATAAAAAGTATCACTTCGAAGATGATCCTATTATAGTTTATAAAAACATTTGATTAACATTATTAATTCCACATAATGAATCCCTTTTTAACTTAAAGTTTCTAAAAACATTACAATTGGTCAACCATAAGTGATATTAGGTAAACTAGGTCCCTTTACAAAATAAAATGGTTGACTTTTTTTTGTCGTTTAATTAACCTTTTCCTTGGAGAATGTGGTCAACCTAAATGACATTCGATCAACCATATTAATATAATAGTTGTCCACAATATAATGAGCTCACCATTTTGGCTCTTATACATAATTTTTTGACTTCGCTTACTAGTACTCTACTTAAGGTACCCTAAGTTAATTTCCTCAACTTAAAGCCACTCCTAATACACCTCAACTACCCCACAAGAACCTATAAAATGATCAACTAAATAATTAGTATCTCCAACGACACTTTTCTCTAAGCAGCATTACAAAATTTATGATTTTTCTAAACTCTTAAATCTCTACAATTTCATAAATTTATAAAACACATCTGTAATTTATAAGTGAAATTAACAACAACAATAAAATCTAATTTGAATCTTAATCGCAATATTATATTTTCTATAATATACAATTATAGACCTAAAAGATGACTTAATTATAGTTTTCTATGAAAATCTTAAATAAGGCTTAAGGTTTGGGGCTCTTACCTTAAGATGGAGCACAATAGAAAATAAGGAATCTCCTAAAATGCTAAAGTCAACACACCTAATAAATTGCCTTTTGGTTTCTTGATCAAAAGATTCTACATAAGCATAAGTTAGGACCTTCATATAAAAGAATAGGGTAGGTATTGTGAACAAACATTGTACAATGACAATGGATAGGTAGCAATAGTGACTAAAGGAAGAATAGTGAAAGAGGCTTGGGTTTTTTTTTTTTTTTATTATAATTGGTTGAAGTGGGTTTTAGCGTTTTGAAAAGACAACTAAGAGTTCAGTCCTTCTTATAGAAATCTATGGATGAATTTACCATGTTACCCTTGATTTGAAATGATATTTATGGTTCCTTTACTTAGAGGTGATAAAAAGAGAATAAAATAAGTATTCATGCAATACTTCCTATTATCTTGTTCACTTCCAAATTACTTTGGGAACTTTTCTTTTCGATAATTTTTCTATTACCTCTTTATAGAGAATAGTTTGTCCTTTATGTAAGATTGAATTTATTATTCCCTTTCTAAAGAGAATAAAAAATTTAAGTAATGAACAACCATACCCTCAATTACTAAAGTTAAGCAGTTTTTAGTTTTTTTTTTTTTTTAGACCAAATAGAGTCATATCGATATTTTTTTATTATATCCCTATCTTAATATTATAATATGAAGTAAACAATATGGTTACACAAAGTAAATGCTAAAGTATAAATTTATAGTTCATTTATAAGAATAGTTATTCTAAAACCATATATTTTTTAATTGCCTTTCTACTTTATTCCATAAAATAAATGGACGATTAGCATATTTTACTTCCATGAAAATATATTATTGTACTATTATAATTTGTTCAAAATATAGTATTGGGCACTTATTCTCCATTAGTTTATAACTCAACTTTTTTTAATCCAACTACATATAGTAAAATTGGAAACACCATGCCATCTACTTGAAACAACTTAGTTGAGCTATCACCGTAAAATCAAGCTATGAGAGGGGGAAAAAGAAAAGAACGCTATGGACAAACCAGTTTGATAAGGTGCCAATCATAGAAAAGAGACTTCTTCACATGAAATTTGCTAAGATTTAATGTTTGGTTGTACATTAGCCACTTAAGTGTGGTATCATTGTAGTTATGGCAATTGCTAATATCTTAGGAAGAGAGTCAAATTGATATCAAATCTTTTGGAAGGGGTTATTCTTTTTTTTTTTTTTTTTTCAAATTATGGGTGTTAAAAATAGTAAAAAATGGATGAAGGGAATTAGGACAATCCATTAGGGGAAAAGAAAAAAAAAAGCCAAAGATACTGTTTTTGGGAAAATATTCTTAGGAATATGGCATCGAGGCGATTTTAGACCAAAGAGACAATTTTACATAGAACATAACCCTTGCCGAAGCTCCTCTTCTTCCTCCTCCATTGTCACTACAGAACTCACTTACTCTCCCTAAAAAACTCCTACACAAAATCTTCTTCACATATTACCATTTTCAACTCATCTTTTTTCCAAAAAAATTGTAAATTCTACATGGCAATGTATTGTACGACAGTTCCTCAGGAAAATAATACCAAAAACACGTGATCTCTTTAGTTTCTTTCTTTAGAAGTCGACGAATGAAAAAGTAACATTTTTTCCTCTTTCAATTAGTTTCATGAGCATATAATTGTGTGAAATAGCATTGTTACCGAAAATATCATGGTACATTGTTTTTTGTGTCA
The DNA here is from genome assembly GCA_024138015.1 of Lumnitzera littorea. NCBI lineage: Eukaryota > Viridiplantae > Streptophyta > Magnoliopsida > Myrtales > Combretaceae > Lumnitzera > Lumnitzera littorea. The sequence continues at coordinate 61,691,296 of JAMXBB010000011.1, read as the reverse complement.
AATTTTTTTACGTTTTGAATTATCCACATTACATTATTATACATGTACCCATAGTATGTGATATGAGTAGACATATTTAGTATCAATGCAATTGGTTGGGTTAATCATTTTTTGTATGAATAAAACGGTTAAGAAATAACTAATTGTAATAAGATGTACAATTCTTTACATTGAATTTAGTTACAGTGCCAATAGGTATTCACCAATTTGTGGCTGTACATGTAAGATATGGGTTGTTTTGGTATTGTAAATTTTATTGGGTTGATTTAACAAATAGGTGAAAATGGATAATGTGAGGGTGGTTTGTGACATTAGAGGAAATATTGTGGAAAGGGAAGATGAGATGCGCTACCATAGGTGCCTGACAACAGTAGTGAGGGTACTAATTGAAGTAACTTATGATCAATTGCTTGGCTTGATATGTAACTGACTCTGGATTGACATAACAACTCGCTACGTCGATTTGATTCATAGATATCCCCTTGTAAGAGGTAGTAGAGACACATTTTATATAAATGATAATTATGACATCCAACAATTAATGGCATCCTTATAAGGATGTGGTGGAGTAAGCGGTTTGGTAGAATTATATACTGAAGTTTATGAAATTGACATAACCTTTATAGAGGGCCAAATTTAATATTGGGCTTCAAGCCCATTAATTAATTGGGTTTGACTCTTTGGGNCACCATTTTATTTTATGAGATAGAACTCAATTTAACTATTCTAATTAGACAAATGAAATAATCTAAACTAAAGGGAAAAAAAAGGAAAATTAAGTTTTTTCATTTTTATTATCGCCCCGTAAGGGCTTACGTACCCGCTATTCGAGATCAAATGTACGTAGTTCTTTTTTTTAAAACTTTAGTGGATTGGTTTTGTCTTAATTTGAAAACAATCGAATTTACGTTTTACTCTATTTTGATTTGTTTAAGAAAATTCCTAAAACGTCCTAATCGTTTTTTTAATTTTTTGGAAACTTTAAAATAGTCCTAATTTGGAAAGAGGTCTATTTATTTTCATTTACTTTTAGAAAATCAATTTTTCTAAGTGATTAATCTTATTTTATTTATTTTTATCACTTAATTTATTTATTATATTTTATCTATTTTTATTAAAATAATAAAACAAACTTAGTTTTTTTTTTATTTTTTCCTTTTCTTCTTTTTCTTTTTTTTTCTCTTTTACATTTACATTTGGAAGTAAATAAAAAATAAATAAAAAAATAACAAAATCAACAATAAATAAATAAACTAAACAAAAACAAAACAAACAAAATAAAAAAAAGAAATCGAAATAAACAAAACAAGGGTTTAGACTAGGGTGGAGAGCATGGGTCGGGTTTTTGGATCTCGAGTCAAGTCAGACACATGGATCGGGTTGGATAGATTACACTATCTTCAATATAGCGGTGGGTTGGGGTCGATTCTGACTGTTTTGATGGCCAAATTGAGGGGGTAAGCGGTCTTTTGTGAGTTTTAGATTAGGAATAGGGGGGTAGAAAGAGTGTTGCGGGGTTTAGAGTTGGTTTGGATGGTATTTGGGTATAGTGGTTGGCGATGGTGTTTGGGTGGTGTCATCGGGAGTTGCTGGAGTTGAAAGGGGAGTGTGGTATCGGGTTTTAAGTCGTGGGTTTGGTTTGGGTTAAAGAGGGTCGGAAGTGGTGGTTCGAGGAGAAGGGGTAGGGCGATTAGGGTTTCAGTGGTCGTTGTTTGGTGGTGTGGCTAAGAGTTACAGCAGAGGTCAAGAGCAGTTAAGTTGGGGAGCTTAAGCCGTTGGTAGCCTCCCTAAAGTAGTGGTTCAGCTCGGGTTGGAGTGAAGAGAGAGAATCGAAGAGAGAGAGAGAGAGTGGGTTAGAGAGAGAAAGCTCGCAAGATTGAGAGAGAGGTTGTTTTGAGTGATTGTGCAAGGTTGTCTGTGTGTTCTTCTTACTTGTGTGAGCTCCCCCAACACCCTTTTATATACGAATTCGACCTAGAAAATTTGGAAAGCTAGAATCAACCTTCAATGTAAATGTCGAGATTTTAGTTTTTTTTCCAACATAGGAGCTTTACTTGAATTCGTTTGACTGAATTTGGACAAGTTAGTGGGTCTAATTCATAATAAGCTATGTGTTCAATAGGATTAAAGCAAGTAACTATGTGAGTGTGTGCAGAATTTGTGTGGAAATTGGAGCTGAAGTGAAGGGGTTTGATGTTCTTGAGCCGAGAAAAGGGGAGAAAATATGGGAAAAGTGAGGGAAAGAGAGGAAAACAAAGGGAAAAGGAAAGAAGGGGAGGGAAAAAGGGGATGACGTTGCACTACGTCAACCATGCCAGCTAACCTCGACGTGCCACATGTCATTCGTGACACTTAGCAGCTGACATGGCATGCCATGTGGATTTTATGTGGAGCTACGTCAGCATGGCCATCGAATTCGAGGATGCCACGTGACAAGACATGTGGCGCAATAAAATCCTGACACATGGCAGTCCTTGATGTGATTGAAAACAAAAAATAAGAAAAAGACCTTCCTGCCTTTGCTAAGTTTTGAACCTAAAACCTCATGCTCAATGCTAATATTATGTTCATATGCTTAACTATCAGGTCATTCACATGTACCTTGTCCATATGTGCAATCAAATTGCACATATGGACTCGGTTAGTATGAGCTAGATTTAAATCAAAGCCCAAGTTTAATGGCCCAACTTCTAAACCAAAATTAAAATCTATTTTAATAACATGTTATTTTCTAAAATCTTTTATTTGAATTTAATTTTTCTACTTTTTTTTTTGTAATTTTTCAAATTTCTAAATTTTTAAACATCATTTTCTAATTTTTTTTATCTTTTTAGGGTTTCTTTTTGAAATTTCTTATTTTTTTTGTATTTTTTATGATCCTTATTTTTTCTTAATTTCTTAATTTTTTTAAGTTTTCTTTTAATTCCCTATTTTTTGAATTTTTTTCTAATTTAGGGCTTATTGAAAAAAAAAAATGAAATAAATAAAATAAAAAACAAATGAATGGGGCAAAAAATAGGTGTCTATAGCTATGCAACAAGGAGTAATTTCCTTGAATCTTCTAATGTAGTGTAACAACATACCCTACCTAACCCTCCTGTTGTCAATGAGAATGTCACTCTTAGGGTTAGAGAACAACTTCCTACTGTAGAACCTATAGCTACGCAAGATTCATTACTTGAGGTAAGGACTTAAGGAGTTCAGATTGGAGGCGCATTGTCCTCACGTGTTATACCATGTGTCACAGTTGTTGACTCTATTCAACTAATACCAATGAATCCCATGTTTGCAAGATCTACACCTGGGAATCTAGCGGCCATGCATCCAGCTCCTATGATGTCGCTAAGGGTAGAAACATCCACTCAAAGAAGCTCATTTGTAACCAGAGAAGATTTGGACATATATTTGAAGGAGATGCAAGCGAAATCTACGGTTGGAATACCAAAACTGAAGCTTCCATATCCCTAACATATTGCCGCGAAGCCGTACCCTAAGGATTATGTTAGTCCAAAGTTCATGCTATTTAATGGCAAGAAGGGAAGTGCCAAGGAACATTTACTGAAATTCATTAAGATGCTAGAAGTATATAGCCTAGATGACGATTTGAAACTGAAAGAATTTCTTAAGTCACTCACTGAGAAGGAGTACACTTGGTATGTTAATCTCCCTCTAGGATCAATAGATTCATGGGATAATATATGTAAGATGTTTTTGGAAAGTTCTTCTTCATAGAAGAGAGAGTCACCCTTATTGATATGGGAATGATCTGACAAAAGTCCAAAGAAGATCTAATGGACTATATCAAGTGCTTTAGGGAATGCTCGCTAGATATACAAAATGTTTGTGATGAGAGAGAGTTAGTTAAGATTTGTATCCAATGGATGTTTCCTGAGTATGCGGTTTACCTTGAAAACCTTTTGTTGGCTTCCTTTGCTGCGTTAGTTGAGAACGCACGAAGGACTAACAACTTAATGGCACGATAAAGAAGTGAAATTGGGAGATTTAATAAGCGTGCTTCATCCGTAAGTGCAGCTTAGGGTGAATCACCAAGGGAAGTAAAGAAGTAAAGAGATGATAAGCCCACTAATTCTAGACCATCTCTAACATATCCTTGTCCCATGGCCAAAGTGCATCAAATGCTTGACCAGTGACTCTATGATGGAAATATCAAGCTCTTAAGGGTTGAGCGCCTCCCTATAAATGAAGAAAAGAGTGATCTAAAGTATTGTAGATTTCATTGGATTATTGGTCACCTAACTAAAGATTGTTTCACTTTAAAGAAAATATTCAATGATTGAGTTGTACGTAGTGAGTTGATCATCGATAACAACGATGTTAGAAACGGTCCACTTTTCACCTACAATAACTGAAGGGGCATTGTCAATGTCATTAGCCATGATCCCATCACAACTTAAGTGGTTGATGCCCAAGTTACTAGAAGTGATGAAGATAAAGGAAAGTCGATTGGAGCTCAAGATGATAAATACCCACCTATTGTTACGGCATTGTTGAAGGCATCTAACTTTAGGAATTTCTTTGATCTCTTAGAATTCAATGAGAAAGCTTAGCTTATAGCAACAACTACACTCACATAGATCTTTGAGTCAATGTACAGAATTTAGTGTAACCCAGCCTGTGAAGAGGATGGCCATGGCACACGAAAATGCAATTTTATTTACTAATGTAGATATGTATGTGAAGAATTCTAATCACAATTGCCCCTTATATGTGGAAGGTGTGCTTAATGGGTCCCTGATCAAGAGAACATTCATTAATAATGGTTCTTCGTTAAATATCATGCCAATGAGTACTTTTAAGACTGTTGGAATTGATATTTGATGATTAGTTAAATAGCCTATATTGATAAATGGATTTAGCCATGCTCCTACAGATTCTATTGGGTATGTTAATGTTGATCTCAAGGTTAGCCCTATCCATGGTATTACTACCTTTCATGTGATTGATGTATTGGTCCAATACCATCTATTCATTGGTAGGAAATGGCTGTACGATCACAACTTGGTCCCATCCACATTACATTAATGTATCAAGGGCCATTGGAAAGGGAACGATGTATTTATTCTAGCTACCAAGAATCCTTTCTAGCAACATGAATCATATTTTACTAAGTTAGCCTACTTTGATGAATTTGATGAAGAAGGCGAGACTATGATAGCTAAGCCGTATGGTGTCCCTTTACCTACATGGGAAGAAGTTCAAGAGGGTCAGTAAAAGAAAAGAAGGATGCGTGGATGTTGTGGGGGAAAGAAGAACAAGCAGGCTAAGGGAATTAAAAGCTTCATTCGAGAAGATGGAAGAAGGGTATATCACTTATGATGGTCTGAAGGCTCTGAGGAGGTATATTTCTCCTCTTCAAATCCTATACCAGTGCAAGAAGTCCACCCTGCCCCATAACAACTACAAGACCAAATGAAAGCTGAAGAAATAGAAGAATTAGATTTAGTGTGACCAGGAGAGTTGTAGCGGCTAATTTTCATAAGTAAGAGCCTCTTATAAGAAATAAAAGTTCATATTATCGAGTTGCTAAGAGAATATAGAGACGTATTTGCATAGACCTATGAGGAGATGCCAGGGTTAGACCCTAGTCTCATAGTACATAAATTAAGTATTGCTTTAGGAGTTACTCCTGTGAAGGAAGGAAAAAGGGTTTTTCACCCTAAAATTGAAGTGCAAATCAAGCAAGAAGTTGAGAAGTTATTATGGGTTGGATTCATAAGGCCCATCTAACATCCTACTTGGCTTGCCAATATTGTTTCTGTAAGAAAGAAGAATGGACAAATAAGAGTATGTATGGACTTCTAGGATTTGAACAAGGTTTGTCTTAAAGATGACTTTCCTTTACCAAACATTGATACTCTGATAGACACGATTGTAGGACATGATTTATTCTCATTTATGGATGGATTCAGTAGTTATAATCATATTAAGATAGCAATTAGGGATGTGGAGTGTACCGCTTTCCGGACACTAGTCGAAAATTTTTATTATATTGTAATGCCATTTGGACTTAAGAATGCGGGCACTACTTATCAAAGGGCAATGAAAGCTATATTCCATGACATGATGCATGACTTTATGGAGGATTATGTCAATGATATAGTCATTAAGTCTAAAAGGGTACATGATCACATAGTTAATCTACAAAAGGTTTTTAAACGATGTCAACTATACAAGCTATGCATGAATCCTCTCAAATGTATCTTTGGAGTGTCTTCAAGGAAGTTTTTAGGGTTTGTCGTCAATCAAAAAGGAATTGATGTTGATCCTGTGAAAGTGTAAGCTATTAGAGCAATGCCATCCTCTACTATTTTAAAGGAATTAAAAACTTTTGTGGGGAATGTCTCTTATATAAGAAGGTTTATACTGGTACTTGTTGAGATTTCATACCCATTGCACCAACTTTTGAAAAAGGGAATTTCATTTGAATGGGAATGGGTCCATGAGGAGGTAATTCAAAAGATTAAGATGATCTTGACCTCTCCTCAGACCATGACCATGCTTGTCAAAGAATTGCCATTGATTTTGTATCTTACGTCTACCTACAAGTCCATTGGAGCTCTAATTACACAAGAAGTAAATGGCCAAGAGTGACCTATATACTATCTGAGCTAAACCCTTTAAGGCAACGAGGTCAATTACCCGGTTTGCGAGAAACACTGTCTTGCACTGGTATATGCCATGCAGAAGCTACGACATTACTTCCTTACGCATAAGATCAATCTAGTAACTCATTCAGATTTGATCAAGTATTTATTGTCACGACTGGCTTTATTTAGACGGGTTGCTAAGTGGTTACTCCTTTTTAGAGAATTTGACATCTCAGTGTAGTCCCCTAAAACCATTAAGTTACAAGCCTTGGTCGATCTATTAGCACACTTCCTAAATGCCCAAGAAGGCTTAACTGTAGGTATAATCCCAACTAAATTTCATGAAGATACTTTGATGGTTGAGGCGGATGGTGAATGGACACTTCAATTGGTTCTGTAGGAAATCAAGGTTAGGGAGCAAGAATCATATTGACATCACCTAAGGGTCAAGAGATACCCTTAGCATTTAAACTTGATTTTCGATGCACCAATAATGAAGCTAAGTACGAGGCATTATTACTTGGTTTGTTGTCTGCATGAGAAATTGGAGTGCATCATTTGTGTATTTGAGGTGATTCAAATTTAATCATTAAACAGGCTATGGATGAGTTTGGATTGAAGGAACCAGCACTTGCACCTTATAGGGCTGCAATGCAAGTCATGGTCAGAAAATTTAATTTTGTATGATATGAGCACATGAGTCAATCGGTGAATAGGTATGCCGATATATTGGCCACATTAGCATCCAAAATTCCAATTCAAGATACTAGTGGTAATTCAAGATGCTAGTGGTAATGTGAATATCCAAGTAGTTAAGAAACCTATCCCATGTATGGCTTTGAATTTTGTTAGTGACGATGAAGACATGCAAGACGATTGGCGCGTCCCATTTATGGAACAATTAACACACCCTAGTATGGCTTTTGTTTTTGTTTTGAAGAATTTTGTTAAAATCAACGAAACGTTATATTATAAGGGTCCAAAAGGTATTCTATCTCAATGTATTGGTTCTAAGGAAGCTCATCTCAAGTTAGATAAGTATCATTAGATCTGGTATAGGGAGAAAGGGCAACCACTATATCATTGTATTCAACATGCAGGCTATTATTGGCCATCGATGGTTAAAGAAGCACTTTAAGTGCAAGTACATTGCCTTAAATGTTCTAAGCTTCTTGATTAGAGTGAGTGTAATTTTGTATCTAGTGCTAGAGACTAGAGGCGCCCATACATTGATTACCTGAGGAACAATGTGTAACTGAAAAATAGTATGGATGCCAAGCTTGTAAAGCGAAAGGCCAGAAAGTGTCTTATGCACGAAGGTGAGCTCTACAGAGTGTCGTTTATGGGAAAAGCCCTAAAGTGCATCGCTCCTCCTGAAACGAAAACAGTTCTAACTAAGGTGCATGTTGGAGAATACGGGGAATATTAAGGAGGAAGGAAGCTATATTATTATCTACTCGATAGGAGATACTATTGGCCAACAATGGAAGTAGATGCTTTCAACTTCACTAAGAAGTATGTTGTCTGTAAACAGCATGGTGATGCCATTCATGCTCCTTTGGTCATACTTCATAGTATCACAACTCCTTGGCCTTTTCATACATGGGCATTTGACCTTATTGGACTTATACATCCACTATTGAGAGGATGCATCTGGATTCTAGCAGGAATAAAATGATTTACAAAGTGGGTAGAGGCAACTCTTTTAAGGAAGGCAACGAGAACAGCAGTTGCGGGTTTTATGAAAGAGAATATCATATGAAGGTTTGGAATCTTGAAGTGTATTTTATCTGACAATGGCACTCCTTTTATCAATTCGCATGTCCGCCAACTACTGGCTTCCTATAATATTGATCATGTAAAATCTATGCCTTATTACCCAAAAGGAAATGGATAAGTTAAGGCTACTAACAAGAGTTTATTGAAGATACTTAGTTGCATGGTTCATGATAATCATAAGGGATAGCATGATAAGCTACCATTAGCGCTTTGGGCCTACAGGACATTTAAATGTAGGCCAATGCAGACAACTCCTTTTTCTCTAGTATATGGGGTTGAGGTAGTGGTTCCTATAGAAGTCTTGATCCCATCTGCTAGAGTGGCTATCGATGCTGAGCTCGAACCTGACACATAGCAAGTGATAGATTTGGAAGCATTAGATGAAAGTTGTGATATCGCCAAACATAATCTCATCAATTATTAGAATAGGCTTGGAGTGGCGTACAACCATCTGGTGAGAAAGAGATCATTTCAACAAGGTGACATCGTACTTCATGCAACTGAGCATGTGTGCCGAGATACCCCAGCGCCTAAGTTTACAGTAAAATGGGAAGGACCTTTTGTAGTTGAGGAAGTGTACAAGAGTGGGTATTGCAAACTCAGAATTCCTAGCATGGATGCTATTATTACTCTTATCAATTTTCAATATATCAAAAAGTTCCATTTGTAAAAAGGAAACTATAGTAAAGTTAAATGAATGAAACTTATAGCTTGAGTTGTATGAGCTTGTTTTGCATATTTGTTTCTACTATTATCTCTTTTGTGCACTTTAGGTTAGAAAAAAAATAAATAAATAACAAAGTATTGGTGTTTATAATCCTACTACTTGGTAAGAGACTTATTTCCTAAGTATGCAATATATATCTATCATATGAGTTGTTGACTGGTTAAAGCTTTGACTCCCAGGCGCACTGTATGATGCTCTATTGAATAAGACAATGACTTGCACTATTTGAGTATACAATTGTGGAGCATGTAAAAATATTTAAGTAGTGGATAATACCCCCCTTAACTTACAACGTGACTGTCTAATGGAACTAATATTCCTTGTTTCAATCAATATCTCTATATTATTGGATCATATATTCGAATCCTTGCTTGCAAATGGAATACACTTCCACTGCGCGGGGCTTTCTCGAAAATTTATCAAGCCAGGAAGTAACCTATCATGTAAAGTGTTGCTAAGGAAATGCAATGTTTTTTAAGAGCATAATGATGTGAACTTTTTAAAGCTTGCTAAGTCAACAAACAACTCATGTTAATTCATGATGTTCTGTGTAAAGGCATGGATCTCAAATAAGTGAAAAGCTAAACTATACATACTAAGCTTAACAAGTCCTTACACTCCATTAAAAAAAAGGTGCAAAGAGAAAAAAAGTAATATTATCAATACTCGACACTAGATGCTATAGTAGAATCAAGATCTGTGCCTGCTAAACGCTACTCTCTCTTAAGTTCTACCTTTGCAAGTTTGGCTTTGAGTAGCTTACATCTTTCCTTAATGTCTCAACTGCCTAACACCTTTTGGGCTTCAGCTACAATAATTTCCATCTTGTTGAGCTTGAACTTGAAGGCGTATGCTGTAGTGACATTACTAATCAAAAGTTAAAGATTCTCTATGGATAATACCAAGCTTCATCAAACAGCCCTATGACTAGCCCAAGATATAAGTAGTCACATTGGAACCCAAACAGACCGATCCCGTCCAAAAATCCCCCTCTATCCTATGTAAGCGCTCCAGTGGTGCTAGGAGTTTAGAAGGTATTATGAAACCATAAAAGGAGGCAATATCACCTGAGCTTGCTACCATCTTGGTTGTTGATCCTTTATCTCCATGTCGTATTGCTCTAATCTCTAGGGGAAGTGATGTTGTGGGATCCCTTGGAATAGGTGAAGTTGTATCACTACAAAGGGTAGGGACATTGCTAACTACGATAGCATCCGTGGAAGCATTAGGAGCAACATGTGCCTCTTCATTACGAAACCCCGCACCCATCAAAGCATCAGTAAATACTTGGATCACACTTTCTTCTAAGAGTAAAAATTTGCTATCTTCGCAATCATCAATGATATTGAATACATTGGGGATTCTGATATTACCATGGGTGTCTTCATCAGCTTGCTCTGTGGAGTCGGTTTTATCATTAAATTGTCCCTCTTGGTTATCATCAATGTCCATCGTAGAATTTTCTCTATCATCATCGGTGTGTCTTGGAGAATCTCCATAATCAATCAACTCAACATCATCTTCTCTTTCATCCACAACCTCAGTAATCGTAGGAGGATCTTTATCTCGAAGCATCTTTCCCATACTGTAGCGACTTGAAAAAGGACGAGTGATAGGAGGGATACTTTGACTTGAAGAAGTGCTTTTAGGGACACCACCACTCGCTCCATCAAGATGATGTTTCACCACTTTTTGTTTAGTAGAAGTGTTAGTCTTATCCTTTCCCTTTTGCTCCTGTGGCACACATAAAATTGAGAAAACTAAAAAGAGTAAATTTCAAGAAAATGTTAGTGCATGAAAAAAGGAGGAAGGAGAGTGTAATGATAATGCTACCTCATGAATACGACTACACTTAGATTGTTTGATGATTAATAGAGGAGAGGGTGAGCATTCACTTTGCGATTTACCCTGTGCATCATCAGGCGACTTCGCACTATTAAATGATTTTGGGTTTTCTTTGAGTCGAAAGTGAAATTCATATCTCTAGATGATTATTTCGGGCAAATCCCCTTTAGCTGTCTCTAAGACATACTTCTTAAACCCATCTAAGCAGTTCTTCCAATATGTAAGCCAGCTACTTGAAATAACCTTAGAACAACTTATGGAAGGAAAGAATAATTGCTTGATCCTTTCATGAATGTTCTTCTAACTTTCAAGTCTAAAAACCTTGCAACACTCATCAAAACTTTGGTTAATGACCAAATCATGAAGCACTCCTTGATCAAACCCCAGTTGACGAGCAACCCGATTAGGTGAATATTTCATGATACTATACTCAAGGAAGTAATTAGAAGCATTAGCCCAATATCAAAAAGCTCATCATGAAGCTTTATCAAGTTTACTAAGTCCTTTGAACCTGAAGGGTAGATTTCTGGGTACCATTCATATTCAAGTAATTCCTTTGTGTATGGACAAAAGCTGAATTTATGACAAGTATTAATGACATTCTTCAAAGTACTTAGGAGTTTTCTACTGACCCATCCCCAAGGCCAGGGTCTGACGGCATCTAAATGTGTAAGCGGGAGACCAGAATATCTCCTATAACGCTCACTAAAGAACATATGAAGAAACACCAAGTCTACATACAATACCATAACATATCCCCCTTATAAATGTACCGAAGCCTCGTGAAAGAGGTCCAGGCGCCTATACAAGGAACCCAAGTAAAAAGACCCCAAAGCAAAACGTTCCCTTCGTATGATGCGAATAGCTAAGTGGAAGAGTCGAAGACTAACACCTTTTTCGAGGCCCCTTGAGAACACAAATGATGACAACCAACAAGTAATGAAAGCTTCCAATTTGTACCTGAAATGTAAGACAAGATAGATTAGGTTAGGGTTATAAAGTGAATATCAATAGGAAAAAGGGTAAATAATGATTATGCTACCTTAAAATGTAGGAACTTATTCCATTGATATCGAGGCCCCATCTTATCACCCTTGTCTAGCCTAAAGAATGCTTGATCCATGCACTAAGCGTACCATGCCTGCGAATGTCTAAAGCTTCCTTTTTGTCCACTTCTAATAGTTCAATTAGTGTTCGGTCATCTTTCGAGATTGAAGTTGTGATGATGTTGGTCAATCCAAGATTAGGAAGGCTTAGAAGGATTGCAACATCCTTTAATGTTGGAGTGATCTCACCCTATGCTGTCACAAAGGTATGTGAGTTAGTACTCCAATGGGACATAAGAGTTCGCTAAGTTTCTATTTCTTATGGGTGATGCAAAGTTAAACGAGAAGATACCCATATAGGATAGTGTACCCCTGCCTCTTCCAAAATAGATGTATATGCAGAATTCTTGAAAATGTTCATCACCTAAGACAATCATCCATTTACTATGTACTTTGGGCCATCGAAACTACTATTTGAAAGAGGGGTTTCTTTCTTCTTGTTTCTAAAACGCAATACAGAATCTACTTCTATCTTAACCCTCTTATGCACATGAGGTTCTTGTCTTATGAAATGCAGCTTGCCATCCTTAAGTAGATGTAGATGTAGATGTATATCTTACCTCTATATCTTGCCAAAAAAAGTCACCTTCAATAATTGGGTCTACCCATTTGTCCTGAGGTAAGGGGGTTGTCCGAATGTGATCCTTAGAATATACCAAAACTTCGTTGTTCTTATTAGCATTGTTACTACGAGAATGACTCTTCCTAGATTCTTTGCCTATGTCAATGACTCTTAAAGGTAGTTGTGATGTCTATATGTAAGTATGAAAGGAAGTAAGCACCTAGAAATAAAGAAAAGTAAAAGACTTATTAGAAGCAAGGTGCATTCGAAAGGTTAATATTCAATGCCCCATACGCATCTCATGCAATGAACCTGTGTCTTTTCATGTTTATGTTAAGAAAGCTTACAATCTGACTATTTGCTCACTGCTCATGTATCAAGTGCTATTGAGTTAAGGCCTATGTTATGCTTAAGCATCACTTTGTATCCAGGAGTTAGGTGGTGTTCACAACCTACGTGATGTTCATACTTGACGTCATGTTTACGAGTTATGTGGTGTTTGGGTCTCGTATCATGCTCAGACCTCACGTTATATCATGTTTAAGACTTATGATATGTTCAAAACCTATTTTATATTTAAGGCTCATGTTATGTTTGAAGATCATGTCAAGTTCAAGGCTAACCTCAAGTGTAAGGTTCATGTCATGGTTTAGGATCATGTTTAGGGCTTATCTTTAATTCTCATGTTAAATCACAATTCAAGGTTCGTGACTATGGCTCATGCTCACCCGTATTCAACCCAAATGTTTAAGACTTGTATTCACTATCCTGTTTAAGGTTCAGATGCGACCCTTATGTTCACTCATGATCAAGGCTCATGTATCAAGGCTTATGTTCGACGTACATGACAAGACTCATGTTTAGTGTAAATACTAAAAGTGCTATACTTAAGTTGCATACTCAACTTACATATACTTATATAGAAAGTTTAAAAGTGCTCATATTAGAAGCATACATATGCTTGAGCTAAAGAGACTATGTTGAATTGAAATGTTCAATCCTTATGCATTCAAGTGCAGGATTTATGTCTCGTTCATGTATGCTAAGTTCGTAAACTCACGCTCTACTCTTATGCGCTCATGTTTAAGGTTTATGTTCAAATTCACATTTTATGGTTATGTAGAGGCCTCATAGTTCTTCTACATGATTATTTCATAAGTGTTTGTATTGAGGGGCAGTGAAGTTCATTTCACGTATTATCTCATGAATGCTTATGTTAAAGGGAGGTTATGTTCAACTCAAGTGTGTTACTCTCATATGCTCATTTCTCAAACTTGCGTTCAAATTGTATGTGCTCAACTTACGTTCGACTCTCATGTACTCGTGTGTGCATGCCCCTATGATTTGAAACTCACATTCAATTCATATTACAAGTTGCAATTAACTTTATGGAGGTTACAAAAGGAGACCACAAATGACCTAAGTACTATACCTCTTTGCTATCACCCATTGATGAAGATTGGTACTGAAACTATGACCGCAAACTCTTGAGCCTCGGTTAGCAAATAGTCACGGTTCAAGCAGTAAAAAGTCTACCCTCTTTAAACCGTGCCGATTTACTGACTATTGCTAGTTTAAGATGTAGTCCTCAAGTTACGATTGCAAACCTTTGACCCTTAGTTGGAGGTAGCTATAGTCTAGGCGGTGAAGAGATCCTCTTTTAACTAAATTCTCAAGTGATTATGCTACCTGCAAAGCATGGAAAATGAGGAGATGTTAGTTTTAAAATTTAAAGAAAAAGGGGAGGCGAAGGATGTTATAATTAATTACCAAAAGACACACATCAAAACATGAGTAAAATTACAAGAACAAAGGCATTAAGTAGTGGAAACTATCTCATAATTCATTACACGAGAAGAAATATTGGAGCAAAAAAAAAAAAAAAAAAAGAAAAAAGAAAAAGGGCATAGGTTTAGGTTGTATACAAGATTGTCAACATCTTGAATCAAGTAAACAAGTAGCTCTTGAAATAGTGAAATAAAAAAAAAAAAGAGGGGGAAAGATTATGAAGTGAAGGGCTGCACCACCATGGAAAAACCAATTCAATCTTGTTATGTTGAAAGAAATATTATGGCAAACATCAAATGCCTAGGGTGAATCAAGATAATGGGTAAATATGATGATGGAAACTCATACAGTATACAGTTATTAGTAGAGTTTATTATATCATGGATAAAAATCAAGAGCAAATGCATTAAGTGATGGGATACTTCTACGTTTAGGAATAAGGTTCCAAGTAATTCACATATATCGCTTTTGCCTTGTTATATCATTAAAGAGAAAATTTTGGACATGGCATTTAGACTTAGTAGATTTCATCTTCATCTGGGAAGATGGAATTAAAATCTCTAGACCATTGTGTAGATAAAGCTTGGATCTTGATAGAGCAGTTTAATGTGAGCAAGGATCAACTCCAAGCACTTGCATCTCTTGAGATGTACAAAAGAAATAGGAACTAAAACTTTGTTCACACCATGAAAGCCCTTTGTTTCCAACACCTTAGTCTCCTAAAAGAGCATACGTACGATGGTGAAGATGCCAACCTTAGGGACCAATGTCTAGCACAAAAAGAAAATAGTCCCTAAAGGCATAGTGCCTAGTAAGGCAAGTGAACCAACCCGATATAGAGGTATGTTGCACTATTTTAGGCCTAGAGGGACTTAAGCCAATTCCAGAAATCAAGAACATCAGTGTTCTGGAAACTCTGAAATGCATCTCTCAGTAGAAAGAAGATAGCTGGAGGGAAACCAACAAACCCAAGACCAGATATGAGAAGCCTATAAAAGGCTTGTCAAATTCCTTGCTTTCAGATCAAGCATTAGAGATCAAACCATCAAGCATATAGGGACAATCAACAAGGCCTTAAATTTTGTAGTGGCAAAGTTTACGACTGACACGAGACAAAGACCAATAAAAGCAATTGAAATGGTGACTGATTGTAAGAGCGCCCACTCTCTAGTCTACGTTTGACTGGAAATGGCAAGGGAAAAAGGAGACCCCGAAAGAACATGTGAAAGAAAAAGACAAAGAATTGAAAGCAAAGCCCATGCTCCCAGTTTCGATGTTGGTGTCCAGTATGGAATTACATAAATAAAATATGGGCAGTAACTTATGAGGGGTGGCCTAAAGAAATTTATCCTCCATATGCAAATGGACCTAGATATGTAATTTCAAGCTATATTGTTAAATTTGTTGTTCAGTAACATGAAAAACGAAAACTCGGGCTCTTCAAGATGGAGGATGTGAGTACGGGGATATGGGTTCGATAGCTCAATAGTTCAAAACTAGTTCAGTACTAACATAGTTGGAAATTTTGTCAACATGGTTGCATGGAAGGTTATTACACTGCGCATTACCAATCCCCTCGGTAGATGATATATTTATGGGACAAGTCGGCCAAAGGTCAAGCTCAATGCTGCAATTTTTGAATACTGGGCGCATTCAATGAGCTAACAGTTGACGGTGGGTTAGCTCTACTGTAAGATGTGGATTCGACAACTATCTTAAGCTTAGGGGATGTTACCATAGGGATGAGCTCAGTCTACACTCTCCTTCTCTCCTCACATAAAATCAGGAGATCACATTCATTCATTGCATCGATCCCCTCAAGTGCTAGCATTTCTAGTCATTTAGGATCTATTACTTGATCAAACAGTTCTGCTACATATTTTTCACTCACTATATGTTTCCATAAAGAGAATATGGGAAAAATGCACCGGAGGACATGTTTCAAGTAAGGACCGAAAAAAGAAAAATGAGAATGAGTGATAAAAAAAAAAATATTAAGTGAATAAACTAAGGTAGCTATATGCATACGCAAAGGAGAAATCAAAAGATGTGAAGTACGTGCTTTCGAGTTTCTATTTTCACCTAACCGGTTACCTACTACTGCTCAAACCAAAGCTCGGGTATTTCGGTTGTTGACTTATCTCAGATCTTCAAGTACAGGAGTAACAAAACTTTGAGGACCTGTAAGTGGTGACAAAATGAAAAACAAAAAGGGAACAAAAAGAGTAAATAAAACAGGAACTGGTGTCGCATTTAGCCACGCTCACCTGAGGAAGCTACTGTGTTTTTTACTGCAGTGGCTGGGTTTGGATTTATTTGTCATCGCTGTCCTTAGCCAATCGGAGGTTGAGCTCGTGCCCTATATTGCAACTCAGCTCAGTCAAAGTTGAAATAGGAAGCTCGATATTCTCCTACCAACCCATTGAAGAAGCTCGGTCACAGTTGAAATGGCTGCTAGGTTTTGTGGGTTTGTCACCTTTGAGGCAATAGAAGACACAAAGAAAAAGTGCAGGACACTTTTCAGGTTGTTAATGGGGTTACATCTCATTTTTCTTATGTCTTACCCAACTGAGTCAGTACCGTGCAGCTATTATAGCTAAATGGGTTGGTATGAATTCTGCTGGTGTTAAATGATGGGATATGATATGGCCAATAATGGAATGAAAATTACAATGTGAGATTAGGCCATACTCCAAATTGGGACTATGCTGCGGATGGAAATTGCAACGTAAAATGCCCTATGCTATGATGAAGCATCTCTTCTAAAAAAAAAAAAAGCAAAGAAAAAAAAGAAGAAGAGAAGAGATGAAGAAAAGATTGAAAATAGTCGTAGATTAATCATTGATGGATGAAAAAATAGAAGACCTTACAAGAAGAGTACTCCTATATGAAAAGAAAATCAAGGCAATATTGGTGCATGAAGGTTAGCTCAATAGGGTTCGTGGAGTTATTCACAAAGTTCAACTCAATGGAACAAATAAGTTATATAGATCAAATTAATGAGACAAATCAGCTCAAAAAAATAAAACTTAAAGAGGATTTATTTCAAGGTGATGCCTTAGGGGCAACATATAATATAAACCAACTGAGGCTTGACACACAGATAAGAGGTGCTGCGAACTTTTGCACTAAGATAATTCTCAAATTAATTTGGCAGTGACATAGCTATTTAGTAGTGTGCACATGCCTAAGTCATCTAAAAGACTCACTCAGTGCCCAAACCTCTTCAACCTCGTTTGAAGGACTTTGGTTAGGGAGAAAAATATAGAGGGACAAATTTAAGATTAAGCATGAAGCCCATTAATTGATTGGGTTTGACTCTTTGGGTTAAGGTGATGGGGCCTAAATAGTCAAGTCTAAATATTTGGGATGATCAATGGAGATTTGGCATGGTAGACTTGGAGCAAAGCCTATTGGATCAGTCTATCCGATCTAACCTTTCTTGATTTGACTAAAACTAAAATAATAAATAAAGCTTTTATTTGGGCTTAAACCTATAAAAATAGTCCACTTAAATTCCATTAATAAAGGCCTTCAATCTTAATCATTGTTTGCCATCATGATCTAATGGATCTAATCAACTACCTTTTCCTGTAAATACCTTATTCACATCCTCATTTGAATAGGAGAGAAACCTCCATTAAAGTTGTTACTTTGCTAGAACTTTGCCTCAAAGATTAAACACTTAAACACATCAAGAACACCACCTCATTCTTCATTAATCTTGGAGTTTGATGCCATTGTGCTCCTCCACTTGTCACAATACGTGTTAGAGCCTGACTAAGATCATCTACTCCTCTTCTCTATGCTTTTCTCCTGATCATCCCATGTAAGCCACTCAAATTATTTTCCTAGTCATGTGTAGTGTGACTTCGCTCTTAGTACGCATGTGACATTTGCATCCATACCCACACCCCTATACCTTTGACTGTTGAGTATGATTTTGGAGAGTATGATGAAAATGTTTGGGTTCAAGTAAAAAATCAAGCGTTTCAATATCAACTAGTTCCACATAGTGATGTACCAACTAGTAGTAGCATGCCTTGTCAAAATAACATAATAATCACGAGCGAATCCGATAGGAATACAGATGTGGAGAATTAAATAGCTTGTGAGGACATTGACGAAGACTCAAATGATACCAATTCTAATCTTGATGTTAGTCAAAGTGAAGGATAGCTCTAAGAAGTTAAAGAAGCTGAAGGGTCGAGTAAGAGAAACGATTGGAGGCAGGGGTTAAACATAGATGTGGATGCAATTATGATGTTAGAACCCATGTTATTCTACACGGCTAGATGATGGTGAATAAAGATTCAATAATGAATTTAGGTAGGAATGTAGTTCTTAAAAAAAGAACACTTAAAGATAGTAGTGAAAATGCATCATGTTATGAACCATTGTGACTGTAGTGAAGAAGTCTAACCCTACTATCTGGTCAATTAGATGTGCTGATTAAGAGAAGAGTTGCAAATGGAGACTACCAGCATGTGTTGAGCCTTATTTCGTTTTTCTTAATTTAACTTATATTAAGTCCAGCTCGTTTAATATAAATTATTTAATATTGAATTAAGGAAAAATATATTTCTTTAAAAAAATATTTTATAAAAGGTTGTAGTCTTCAACCAGTTAAACTGGTAAAAAGAGAAATTAAGGTCTTTGGTTGAGAAAACCCTAATTTAGCCACTGATTCGCAAATTTTCTTAAAAAAATAATTTTAGAAAATTAACCAGAAAAACTAAGTTCGAAGGCTAATTTATTAAAACTAAGTCACCATGTAAAATAAAAAACTAATTAACAGGCTTTATATTTGTAATTTTTCTAAAAATACTAAACTATATACAAATATACCAAATATAACTAAAATTAATTTTTCATTATTTTTTATTACGAATTTTTTAAAAAAAAAAAGGAAAAATTTTTTTTTTATACTGTTGTCCCAAAAATACCTATATATTCACTAGTCAAGATTAAACCAACTTAGTTCTTTTTTTTTTCATAAAATATTTAGTTGGTGGATTTTTTTATTTTTGAAAATCGAGCCAAATTCACGTTTATTTAACCATTTATTATTATTTTTAAAATCCTAGAAATGTAATTTTTACGAATTTAAGAAAACCCTAACTAAACTAAATCTTTTTAAAAAACTCTGGTTAAGATTTTTTTTTATTCTAAATCCCATATATTGGATATGCTAAGATATATATCTTCTTCGAAGATATGGATCTCGAATAAAAGATATGCAAGTTTTTCTAAAAATATATAATTTTAATAAAAAATGCAATTTAACTAAATTGACAATTATCTAAAATATAGCAAACAATATGACAATTAAAAAAATAACAAAAAAACCTGCACTTAAAAAAAATTAATTAGTAAACATAATTAAATTAATTAATAAAATAAAATAATTAAAGAAAACAATTTTTACCTAAACAAACCAAGTAGTGTGTGGTTGCATTGTGAATTGATTGTGCAGATGAATTGAAATTTGAACTATGCGTGTGTGATAAAATCTCGATTATGCTTAGTGCGTATGCATTTGACCATGTTCAATGTGTGTGCAGTGTCTCGATTGTGTGAGTTTGAATTGTGATCCTGTATGAGAGATAGTGCGGCTGTGTAGATGTGTCGGTGAGGGATAGTAAGTGCAGCTATGTGTTTGTGTGTACAACGTAGAGTTAGATGAGTGAGTGATAATATGAGATGTGTGGCGTGATTTGTGTGTGTCTAGTTAGGTGAGTAGAGTGTGTCATGCGAGTATGTGATTTCGTATGTCAAGTGTCCGTATGTCGTGAGTATAGTGTGTGTTAAGTGTTTTTGTCAACTAGTGGGAGGCAAGTGAAGTGTGCTAGTGTGATCTATGGTGTGTGTTTGGTGTATAGTAAGCAAGTGAAGTGTATCGTACATGAGATCTGGATGTACTCAAGTATGTGAGGGGTTCCTGTGTAGTTTGTTGTGGATGTACTCAGTAGATAATGGGCGGATGTATACTATATAGTGTAGATCGAATGATCGGTACTTTGTAACTGAAGGACAATAGCGTGTAGTGATGTTAGGGATTGTAAAAATGTCCTTAAGTCCACCGTTGAATTTTTATTTATAACCACACAACTGAATCTTTCGTATCGAAAGATATGATAATAAACTCAAATACGAAAGATACGACTACGATTTTTTGAAGATTTGACCTAAATTTTAGAAATCTTACTTAATTTTGGGCGTTCTATTTTTTTAGCCCAACTCAGTCTAATTTGATTTGGCTTGATAACCTATTTAATAAATTCTAAGTCTATTTTAGCCTAATATAAGTTAAAAAAAAATTCATTTTATGTCGGACTAGACTAAAATATCTTAGTGAAGCCTGATCCTTTAATGACTTTAGAATTTATTAAATTGAATACTTACTATTATTCGATTCGATCCTAAATGACTCGATTTGACTCGATATGATTGGACTTGACATTTTATTTTTATTTTTTTTTTAATTTTCGTTTTTTAATTTTTTTAATTTTAATTTTATTATTTTTTATTTTCCTAACTCAATAAAACTAATAAAATGGTAAAAATGAGGTGTCTATAGCATGTAAGAAGAAGCATACTGGATGCTTCGTGATAATCAAGTTTATGGGCCCGTACACATACTTGAATCTTACTCTTAGTTAGAACCATTCTCAATTGGATTTAACCACTCTATTTCAATTTATAATTAATAATGTATAGGAATTGCCGAGTATTAAGGTGAAACATATTTAGGCTATCTTGTGTAAGCAATATGGTTATATTGTACCCATAAAGAGAGTTCGGGAGATAAAGTATAAAGTGATAGGATAGGTTTATGGAAGGTAGGAGGATTTAGTAAAGGGGGCACTGTCGAGAGTGAAGATAGGAGCAAGGTAGGAGTCGAGGGTGATGATAGGTTGAGTTAGACATTAAGGACGATTTATCTCTAAAGCACTTGTCATCAATAGCACCTATCATCAGTAGCATCTCTCAGACTATCTAGATTTAAGTTTCAGATACCCTTAGCCAAGAAGACCTCTAGTAGTCAAATCTTTCACACCCTCTTCATCAAAGAGACCTCCAGTAGTTAAGTTTGTACTCCTTTTACACCATTAAGAAAGCTAGTTAGAGATCACCACGATGACATGGACGAAGGACTCATGTAGGTAGAGCCTACTCTAATCTCCAGGCATGCATTATACTCCAGTACTTACAGTTAAGATGGGGTATAGATGGAAGCAGACTAGATAGTGTAGCTCCAACCGGATCCAAATCCTTAAGATGTTTGTACATATATGTGCTAACGGTATTAGTTAGGTATTATATTTAAATATTTCACATTTTCGATTGTATTTAATCCTTACTTTCTGAACACTATGTAGATACTTGAAACTAGTAGTGGAGCTTTCATATTGCTTAAGTATCATTTTTCATCTTTTCATCGACTATTTGTTTTGCTCCAATTGTCATTCCTATTCATAATTACCAAACTTAGAAATTACTACGATTTTGTATTATAGGTACATATAAATTTGAATGATAGTACAGTGTGTTTGGATCATTTTTTAAGGTATCGGCTATGGGTGTGAAGCTTGAGTTGCTTAAACTTTATTAAAGATAGAGAGTTTGAAAAATTTGATGTATTTAGTTTGTGTAAATATATTATTGTAAATTGGGTTCCTTCAGCTACGTTGGTGAGGATGAGTTGGAAGATACCGATAAAATTGCCCGTTGAATATTCCTAAAAATATCTTTCTAAAAATAATATTTTTATTTTTATTTTTTTGTTATTTTTCTTCCTTTTCCCCAATCTATCACTAAAGAATGTCGTCGAAAAGAATGAAAGGTTGCTTCGCCTCTAGCAAGCAATTTTTGTTTTTATTCATGGAAAGTTCGATGAAATTAAAATTAAATATTTAAAACCATTAAGTACTTTGAATCTCAAAAAATATTCGTACGCGGTTTCGAACTTAATTTCCACCTTGAGTGTTGTAGTCGCTAATTCCGACAACATACAAATAATATAATTGGATATTACATAATTTTGAAAAGAAGAAATTACATTCCTTACGATTTGAATGTTGTAAAAAGAGCAGCGTGGATTGCTTCTTCCTCCACAATTTTATAAAAATTAATGGCTTGTACTATAATACATGCATGCCTGCGTAGATTTGACAAATGGACTGAAAAAGTGAATATCCACTGTGCATTTATTTTGGGCCAGTTATGCTGAACGCTATTGTAACCCATTACGATTAATGAAACCCCATGTTTGTCTGCCCCACACGCAAAGAATAGTGATTTTTTTTTTCTATTTTCGGTTTTTAAATGTTCATGAAGTTTATACTATTATAATTTAAATTCAATTCATTCAATGGGAAAAATTTTCTTATTTCTATTCATTCTTCTTCTTCTTCTTCTTTTTTAGTTTTCAACCATTTATATAGTATGATGTATAAATAAAAAAGCAAAAGATAAATAGGCATCAAATACTTATTTTATATGGCGTAGATTTTTATGAATGCGTTTTGGTAGCTTTGGAATTTCAAATCATGTTAGTGTGTTATGCACTTCCAATGAGAAGTTCGAAATTTTTACAAACATGAGTTTATTATTAATTTGTTGACAAGCTATCTTAAATGTAGGCCTTCAAGTTTAGGTCAATTTTTATAGAATTCAAATGGAGCCTAGAAGTTCATGGTTGACCTGCTTAGTGAAATATTATAATAGGAACTCAAGTCTTGTGGGGTTAGGTGGTTTTCTTTTCAAATGTTTGTAATTAAGTGATTTCTAATTCAATTAACTATAAGTAATAACTAAAATAGTAAAGAAACAATAAATAAATTGTAGAAATTAAAAAAGATAGGGATAGAGAGAATTAAGTTTAGATTTAATGTGGAGTTTGTATTGCCTCCCTACCCTCCATAGACATTCAAGAAATATGGATGTTGGAGACAAATATCCTTCAAGTCGGCTGCATTAAATGCTATCCAATGACTACTTTTATGCATGGCATCTGGATGTATCTACACATAGCATTTGGACTTTGAAGTTGATTCCATCACAGTGGTTTAATGTTTTGATACTAAGCCCCAAGGCATCAAGATGTTAAGGAGAAGCAACAATGATTTGCATAGTAGTGTCTAGACATCTCCAAGCATAGCATTTGAACGTTGTGTAATACCCCTTACATGTTTGGAGAGAGAAACTCTAATCATCAATGCGCCTTTTAGTATAGTGGCTCGGAGTACGTCGAGACTCTGGAGTTAAGCGTGCTCATGCTGGAGCAATCCCAGGATGAGTGACCTCTTGGGAAGCAGCTGCATCAAGGGACAAAACCGTGCGGCGTTTCATGCCAAAGCGGACAATACCTCGGTGGAAGAAGTTCCGGCTGGGTCGTTACAGAATGGTATCAGAGCATTCCACCAGCCGGAAGGGCGAGGCCCTGCCTGGTAGTTGTCTTGGACCTGTGTAACGAAACTGAAGAGGTCGTCAGTTCTGTAAGGGGGGTGGATTGTAATACCCCTTACATGCTTGGAGAGAGAAACTCTAATCATCGAGGCGCCTTTTGGTGTAGCGGCTCGAAGTACGTCGAAACTCCGGAGTTAAGCGTGCTCATGCTGGAGCAATCCCAAGATGGGTGACCTTTTGGGAAGCAGCTGCACCAAGAGACAAAACCGTGCGGCGTTTCATACCAAAGCGGACAATACCTCGGTGGAAGGAGTTCCAATCGGGTCGTTACACGTTGCCCCTTATTCCATATGCCTACTTGAAAGCAAAGTGAGAAAATGCAACAAATATAACATGATATCCTTCTTTACATTCATAAGTTAATATGTTCTTAAGAAATTGCAAGTTATATGTGATTCAATTAACTCATCTAATCTCAATATTAATTTAACTCAATTGATTTAAGTTTTTGTCTTCATCAAAATCAAATAATATGCTCTAAGTTCAACTCTTGACCAAGCTCCTTTTGACTCAGTCAACCTCACTTTGACCTAAATCAAGCTGCTAAGGATATGAAAAATCTTCCCAAAGCACAATTGAGCTTCCAATAACTCAGTCAACCTAGTTCAAAGATGTCTATTTAGCTCCTATCATCTTCTAATCCCTTGAAGTTGGGCCCTTAAACCCATGATGTGTAGGCTTGATTCATGGGGTGATAAGAAGATAAAGAGAGATCAATTTGAGCATATATGAAATGTCCATAGCTACCATACGATTAGTCCGAGATACTCTCCACAGTATACGGAATGTATCCTAGAGATGGTCAAGTGCATTTCCGACGGTGCTTGGTGCTTTAATTTTACACTTACTCATATTTGCAGTTGTCTTCAACCTCATCTAACGTTTACAAAAGCATCAGCATATATTTCATTCCAAATTTACCTTGTAGACATCGTGATTTTGTTGCATATTGAAGACCACTAGTAGCTTCTGTAATTTTAATGTCTGAATATGACTAGGTTCGATGTTTTCATCATGCTGATAAAGATTATTTTGGATCACGTGATAAAAATTTGAGTGATCGGAGGGACATATATGAGAGCAGAGACTTTATTCCAAAAAGGTTTTATTGCAAACATTTCTTCTCCACGTAAGTGGGAGTAAAACCATAGAGCAAAAGACCTTTTGGACGACTAAAAGTGATTCTTTAGGGATAACGTATCATTAGCTGCTACGGCCCTGACGCGTGTAGTAGCAGCGAATAGGTTCAAATTCCTCCTCTTTATATCTTATAATACGTGGAATCCAAAAAAAGAAGGGGAAAGAATTGAAAAAACAACTCTATATATTTTTATAGGTAAGAATTGCAAAATGACGTTCGATTTTAACTCTTGGCCGGTCTTGACTACCAAACTTTAAAACATTTCAATGTTTTGTCTTAGTTTTTTATTTTTTTTTTTATAGAATTAAGAATAGATATATTACGGTTTCTTTTCTCTCTAATAGAAATATGTATATATATGTATATGCATGTAAAATAAATTGCATTGATTTTTGCTGGCCAAAAAAAAATTAGATTGATGTGTTATTTTAACGATAAACAGTCGAGAAATTCTGAATCTGCCATGGCCCATGGCACTATGGTTCATCGAACCATCGGTACCGCATTAATTATAATATTTTCTGACTTCATCGATAATATTGTCCAAGGAAATTAAAAAAATATTATAGTCTCTCTCAAGAAGTGCAATATTTCCAGTCATACATTCAACTATTGTGAACTTGTGGGGGTGTAGGGACAAGGATCCTGCCCCATTGCGAAACATCATACCTACCTGTGGAAAAATCGAACGAAGTTCACGGTTTCTGGGTAATTCATCTAGAAGCACTACATGCTTATTATTCAATATAATAAGAAATTTAGATTGACACTTTGGTGAAAGCCAAGCGAGTATAATACCAGTAGGATATGATGCTAAATACATGTTTTCAAATTTTAGAATTAGAACTTACCTCATGCCATCCTATAATTATCATAAAATTTGTATCCTATAAAAAAAATACAAATACACGGTATTTTATGATACCTATAAATTTTTTTTTATTTTCTTATAAATTTCAATTTTATGTATTATTAAAAAAGTAATCGACATATGATATTATAAGTTTTTCCATATACAAAACTTATGAAATTTATAGCAAAATTTATATAACCTCTGAAAAATTTGTGATATAAAAAAAGTAACGTTTTCTATCTTTATTATTTTATTATGCGGTATTAAATAAAACCTGCAGAACTTACAATAAATTGGAATAAAAAATATCATCTATAAAAGTTAAAATATTACATAAAAGAGCTTTAAGTTTACGGTTTGAGTTAAACCTATAGGTTGTTTCTTTTTAACATAAATTTAATTGATTGGCTTTACCCAAAAAAAATTATTAGGTTATATTTCATTTATTGACATATATTATATTATTTAATAAATTTTACAAGGTAAACATTAAGTATCTTTGACCTAATATCTTATATATTTTAAAGTACAAGTTCTAGAGTGGCTATAAAGCATAAAGATATCGTATATTTGTGTACTATCTCACGGAAGTAGATTTTGAAAAATTGTTAGTAGGAATCTATTTTATAATTTTTAGTACTTATTTGAGATATATCTAATTGAGTAAGATAGAATAAGTATTCCATTCAATAGAATTATCTCGGTAGTCGTGTCAAATATAGTCTCAAACCATTAAAATTCCAAGTCATTATAGCTACTTATTAACCTCGAACATATAATATATACAAGTCTCTTTAGAAATGATACAGCCAACCTGCTTTCCTTTTGGTATCAAATCAAAGCATGCATATTTATATGTATATATTATATATGTGAAGGGCAAAAGTACTATGTCAATAGCAACACTTTGATAGACTATTATTATTAAATATGAAACAATTTGCAAATACATTACTAAAAGTATGAGTTCACCTCCTCGAGACTTTTGAAAATCTATATATATATATATATATATATATACACTCAAAAAATCGCTATAGTTTTCTTAGCAATAATAATATTAGGTTTCTAGTAGCGGTTATTAATGGTCCTTCGTATGTTTTCAAATTGTTTGTTGAATTTATTATTTCATCTCTCTTTTTTCTTTCTTCTTTATTTATTTTTTATTTTTTTGCAACTTATACTTTTCAACCAATGGTGTTTACTCAAACATCTCTTTAAAGATGATATAACTGGTAAATTCAATGAGTGAAAGTTCAATCACATATGGCATCAAACAACTTAGACTTCATGTATAAAATTTGACAGGCAAAAGTTTAATTTAGTATAGCATTTGACAATTTTAAATTTTATTATCTCTATTCCTTTTCTTGTCAACATATGTAAAGTTCCAAAAAGTCTTAAATATTCTATCCATTTACTATCGCCATCCACTAGCAATTAACCTTCCTGTCCAAAAATTAGGGTTTTCCATTTTTGCTTAATTAATACCTTCTGGTAAACTGATTTTACTTATTTGTCTCGCAAAACACCGAGTTGATCTTCTATTCTTCATAACAAAGACTAAATTGATCACGGTTGACTTGGTTGAGAACTTTCGAATAACCCTCTGAACAGAAAAAATAAATTCCACGCAAATTTCGATCGGCTCAGTAAGTTCGTCAAGTCATTGTCTGCAAATTATTCTCATTTATTTATTTTTTCTTCTCTTAGAAAGCAACAACATGTCAATCGACAACTTGAAGGCGATTCAATCTGAGTAAGTTTGTACAGCCTACGCAATCTCATGAGATGGTATATACTTATTGGTTAGTCGTTCAAAATCTAGGACTTAATTGGCACATAATTGTAGTATGAAACACCATAGATTGAGATTTTAGGCCTAATTATTTATGTCAAAAACATGCCAAAAATGCTAAAAATAGCATAGAAGCCCCCATTTAAGCTTGCGATCCTTATGGCATGTTTAGTTTCCCTGCAGTGCAATACTATCTATATGATATGGTTAGTTTTTTACTTGGCATTTTCTTTTCTTTCTTTTTTTTTTTTCCTTTCCTCCCTCAAGAAAGATTGACTTTTCATTCAACTAAAAAAGTTATATCAATTGGCATGCTGGAAAAAAATTAGGGATATGAAGACCCTACTATGTAGATGGATAACATCAGGATAGATGAACATATTTATTCAAGAGTCAACATATACTATATAGGCAATAAAACTTACCAAACTAGTGAAAATAATAAAATCCATAAAAGGGATAGTATAATCCACATAAATGATGACAATAAAAAGAAAAAGATAAAAAAAAAAAAATAGAGACCGTAGAACTTAAGTTGTTAATTGATCTTGGTTGTGGATCTGGAGTTGGAGACAACCCACAAGATGAGCAATTGTAAGCTTTAAGGACTACCAAAAGTGGTTTTGATGCATTCATTCTGATATTTAAGTCAATATTGTGTTGAGGGTAACGAGAATAAAAGTAAGGACTCAACAGTTAGAGGTTTTGGATCTCCTTATTTGTGGGGTTACTAGGCATTTATAAGTGAATACAGTGAGATATCCTTAAAGAGTAGGTCATGATCCTAGGATCTATCGAGGAGATCTTGGGACAAGTATGTGCCTCTTACCATATTTGAAACTATTCTCGTTAAGGCTTCATTTAGTTTGATGGGCTAAGCCTATGCATCACAAGCTTATGGGCTTAGGGCTCCATAGGGCTAGAGCATGGAGGAAATTGAGTTAACGTTCTTAAGTAAAAACGATTGAACTCTTGGGAGCTCGATCTAGGTTTTCATGAGGTCTTCTTAAAGGCAAGTAACTTATTGCTAGCAGTGATGAAGTTTGATAAGCTTAAAGAGCTCAAAAGAGCCTTTGAACAAGTTGATTTAGGCTTGTTAGACTCGACTTATGCATTGAGGAGATTGATTGAGCTTGGAGGCTCTATTTTGAAATAACTTATCAGCATAAGTGGTCGATAAAATCTACTTATTTTAATTAGTACTTATAAACCAATATTCAAGTTAATCAACAAGGCTTTCTAACTAAGCAGATTTATCGTAAGATGTTCTTTTTTTTTAAATATTTGACTAGCTCAAACTTGAGCTTGAGCTCCATACCACTACAATTAAGTTGAACTCAAGAAACTATTAAGCTGAACTTAAATAATTTAATGATAGGTGTGAGTTGTAGTCCAACCGCAAAGTTCTAAATTAGTAAGAGTGGACATAAATACTAAGATGTTGATATTGCCTGTAGTCTACAGGCATATTCATTACATCTTCTCGAGCCATAAAATAATATTTCAGCCTCCAATTGATTCCAATTTTATAAAACCCTAACAAACTCTCCCCATAAATGGACGCCACGACACCTAAGATGATGTCATCCAAGATCAAAGTGTGTCACTGAGAGAAGATATACTAGAAGATAATGTTCTTCACAAAAGAACAAAAATATATACCTTTCTCTTTAACTTCCTTCTAACGTGAATTCAAAGGGATGTGGGGTATGGAAGGGCCAATGATGGACACAACTTCATTTGAGAAATAGCAACACCTGTCTATATTTGCATTTCCATAGTGATATCTTTCGTTTTCGCATTTGTTGAGTTGGATCGAATGGATCGACGACGCAACAGCCAACTGAAACCTGCCAACACACGTCAATTGTTTGACAACATATGGTACAAGGGAAAAAGGAAAAAGAAAAGGTTATCACGAAGAGAGATATATGAGATCAAGATAGCTAATTTTCAGTTTTGTTATTTGTGGTTTTGGACAGATTCAGGATGTGATGTTTGTCCTGATTGGAGTGAGATTAGTAACTTGCTAGGAGTAAAGGAACTAAGAGTGTCCCTGGGTAAAAAGAATAATCAGAAATAAATCTTTTTTATTTACTTTTATCGGTTTTTCTCAATTTATTCTTCTCAAATATTGCCATTATAATTAACTGTTGAAATTATAAAAAAAAATTAATGATATCATGATCACATCACAGTGTTTCAAAAATCTAGAAATCTTAACTATTGATATGGGAAATTGAAAAGAAAAAAAAAAGTAAATTAGGAGGATTCCAATCCAGAATAAAATGGTATGGACTTTTTATACAATATGAAAAAGGAAAAAAAAAAATACAAATATTATATTTTAATTGAAAATCATTTAAGCCTACCGAATTTACACCAAAATTCTATTTAATCCTTCATATCTAAAATAAGTCATTTAAGTCAATTCATGTTTATGTTATTATATCAATTAAACCCCTTTTTGATAATTCTTATTATGTATAGAGGACTTATATGATATGTTAACATAGATATTATGGATTTTAATGATTTACTTGATATATACATTATTTGATCGATTCTTCACACTAACTTCTAGATGATTATTCGCTGCAAATAGAGGGCTCCTAATAAGCATATCCCAGGTCATTTACAAAATGCAGTGTCCATCATTTGACTTGGGTTATGAGAAGGGAAAATTAAATTAGGTGGTTTAATCCATAGTTGATCTTACTAGTAAAAGGTTTCTATAAATATTACTATTAGGGATGATCTCAATTTAATTAAGCTTAGTCTTTGATATTTTTGTAACTTTGTCTTTCATTTTTATTTAAGCTAAATTTAAATAATCTTTATTGATAAAAGCTCTCTTGTTGTATAAGATAGTATTTATGGTAAACTAAAACTTTCAATCTCCTTAATTGATAGTATGCAAAAGGGCCAATTTGCAAATTTTAATTTATGAGTCAAACCCAATATCAATTCGATTATGTTTAAGGCTAACTCTTTAGATTAATCGTAGGTTGATTTAGGATGACTCAAAGAGTTTTAGATTGATAAGCTTGATATAAGAATTGTTTAATTATCTTGCTCAGTCTTGACATTTATATGATTTTAGGCTTATTTATCTTTCTGAAGCCCATTTTGACTACTTTAAACACCAATGACCTCATTGATTACTAGGATACATGTCTATGATAATTATTAGCTCTTACATCTTATTTACTTCAAGGTAACAAAAAGAGAATAATTTTTTTTTTCAAAAATACATAGATCATCTCAATTACTTGAAACATCATAAGGGAATGACTAATTCAAGGGACTTTTCTATTCCTTTTTCATAGGAAATAACTTCTATGATGCGGTAGTGGTTAATTCCTTGTGATATGGAACAAATTTATAATTACATGATAACTTTACCCTTACCATACTACCACCACTTGCTAGCATTGCCACCACCTTATCACTACCACTATCACCATATGAAGATAACTTACATTTCTTCTATTCCTATATTTATTAATACACGTATATGTTATTTAGTTGTCCACTTGGTAGCTTAGCCGATGATTGCTAATTTGACTTTTTAGTTTAGTTCATTAGAGATGTTTTTGCCTTTGTATAAATTCTACAAACTTCTTCTATTATTATTGTTACATTAAGTATTTCTATAGTTTACTCTTCTTCCTCTATGAGTTCACTCTATTGTTGTTTCTTGTTTTGCACATCAAATTGGCTCTTTTCACATGGTATCAAAGTGTAAATGGTATGTCCATTGAATTACTTTGCAATATTTTGTTTGATTGAAGATTCCATAATTGTTGTTGTTATTGTTGTGCTTTCTACTTGAATCATGGCATAACTTGACTAGAATATTTTTTATCCTTTATACATATCTGGATTCAATAATCCTAATATGGTTATCGATAACATTATGTTCAATAGAATGAATTTTTTAGCTTAGAATCATTATATTAAGATGGTATTAGGAGCTAAACAAAACTGAGAGTTTATTAATGAGAGTATTGTTAAACCTAATCAAGATTCACCATATCAGATTAAATGGGAGTGATGTGATTATATGATGTACTACTGTTAGATTCTCAATTCAAAGTTGAGTGAATTTTTGCAATAATATCTCTTTAATCTGCTTTTGAGCTATGGAGTGAATTATGAGAGTGATACAGACAAGGAAATAGACCTTTCATTTTCTAATCATAATATGAGATCAATAACCTAAAGCAAATGAAGAGGTATTAGGATGAACTTTCTGCATTATAATGTTCTCCTTTTTTTACTAGTAAGTAAACGGAATATTGTAAATGTAGGTTGAAAGAGAGGATTCTTGATTTTGACTCACAAAATCATTTGATTCAATTCTTGATGGGATTTCATGAAGGATTATTTCTATCTAGTGTCATATTATTTTCATGGATCCACTTCCACTGGTGAATAAGGCTTATGACATTGGCCAAGAGGAGAAATAAGAGAGATCACTTTTGGTTCTAATTTTCATAATGATTATGATGGCAATGCTCTTAATTTGTCATGACCAATGGGAGATAAAGAAAATGTTAGGAGAAATAAATGAAAGTTTAGAGTTGTTTGTAACCAATGGAAAAGTGTTGGATGTATAGTGAAGAATTGTTTTCAATTGAAGGGATTTCTTAATTGGTATAAGGGAAGGTAACATATTAAGACTTTTGCTACTGCTTCTAATAGATCTATAAGTTATGCTATAGTTAGAATAGATCAAATTCCTTTGGATTTTATTAATGAGTCTAATGATTATGTTGCATATGATTCTTTCTTTGTTGGTTATAGCTTTGTTGATTTATAAGCTTTTTAAAATTTATGCCAAGAAATGTTAAAGTTTATGAAAGGGAACCTAGATGAATAGATATTTACATAAATGAATTAATGAATACAAAAATAGAAGAAATGTCAATTTCTGAATTGGGTTAGAAGACACCACATGAGTTCTTATTTGAAGACAAGCCAATCTATGATAGCTTAAGGGTGATGAGCTGCCTTTGTTTTGTTGCCAACACTTCTTATAGTGACAAATTTGACCCAAGTTGTACTAAATGTATTTTCCTAGGTTATGTAAACAATCAAAAAGGCTACAAGGCCTATAACACGCATTCTTAAAAGATTCTTGTTACTAGAGATGTTTTTTGTGAATACATCTTTCCTTTTAAACTTGATTCCTTTTCTTCTTTTCATTTGTTTTTTTTTTTTTTCTAAATCAAACCACGTCCTCTTTTTTATTTGATTCTACAAACTTTTTTAATAGTTAAAGAACTTCTTCTCATGATCTAAGCTTTACCCATTTTAATATTTCTTTGAATGTTTCTTCTTCTATCAAAACTAATCCTGTTCCTTATACACTCTAATGATACTTTGAACATTTCTAATTTTGATGGTATTTATTCTCATTTATCTAATCATGATATTTGTAGATTAACTAGACAAAAGAAACAGTGTACTTGACTCATTGACCATGTGTACTCCTTGCATAATACCTTGGTCAGTGTTAGTAGTGCATCTACTTTACTTGAGCGCACCAATTCTTCTTCTACTCCTTATCTTCTATTTTCACCTCTACTCTTCTAACTATGTTGCATCCCTAACATATATTTTAACAACACAAAAACCTTTTAGTTATTCGCAAGCATCTAATAAACAACATTGGGTTTTGGTAATGAATAAGGAGTATAAAACTCTTGAATTGAGTGATACATAGGAAGTAACTAAGTTGCTGCTTAGTAAGAAGGCCATAAGATTAATGGGAGTACTATAAGGTGTAAAGTTAAGTTAGTAACCAAGAGTTATACTTAAGTAGAGAGAGTAGATTATCATGATACTTTTTTTATTAGTTGCTAAACTTGGTATGACAAAGATTTTCATTGTTATGGCTCCCACTTATTATTTGCCCTTCTATCAAATTGATATTAATAATACTTTCTTACATAGTGATAGGATTCCAAATGCCAATCCAACGACATGCCCAATTTCAGACTATATGGTAGGCTTATTCACGATCCCCACGTGAATGGATGACCTATTTATAAGCTTAATCAACATTGGAAGGCCTACCTAGCTTTGTTAGGTTTGCCCTATTATGCTGAGTACACCCTGCTCTACCCTAACCAAGCTCTCAGGCAGTTCTATCTATGAACTCCATCAATATAGGAAGACCTGCCCTACTTCGATAGTTTAGTCCTGGCTTATTAGTTTTGCCCTATTTTGCCAAGCCTTCCTTACTATACCAAGTTTGTACAACCTTCATGCTTGGCTTGACCAGTTTTGCTTGGTTTGGTTAATTAGCTTGAAATAGGTTGGCCACATCCATGTTAGATTGGCCTAGCCAAGCAAGGTTGGCCACATTCGTGTTAGATTGGCCTAGCCAAGTAAGGTCGGCCATTGTCATGTCAAGTCAATCATTGCCATATCAGGTCAACTTAGCCATATGAGGTCAGTCACTGTCATGTCAGGTTAGTCACTACCATATCAGGTCTACCTAGTCATTAGAGGTCAGCCTTGGCCATGTAAGGTTAGTTACGGACATATCAAATTGGCTCCAAACAAGGCATATCGTTTAAAATTAAGTTTGCCCAAATCAAAGCTCTAAGTCTCCAATAGCTCTTCGGAATTAAACATTAGCCCCTTATTCGAAAATCTCATTCGGCTATCTATTTTGCTTATGTTATTTAGATTTCCTATTTTCTGTGTTTTCCTTAAGTTAACTTCATGTTTTATTTGTAATTAATGGGATGCCACTAAGGCATCCTTTAGTCATTTTATTTACAACTTTACCACTTTGTATAAATAGAATACTTGTATAAGGTTTTAGGGAGACTTTTGAGCATTAATGAAAAACCCTTTGAGCCTTTTTTCTTGGAAAGCTTTCTTTTACTAGCTCTTATCAATCCCTATAGTAAGGATTGTGGCAGGCAACCCTATCACTCGGATTGATGCGTTGGATCTGGCAAGTCTTAGGCCATATAGTATCTAGCTGGTGCATCATATCCGGTTAGGTGGCTCATGGATTAGCTAAACCATCGACTTCCATTTATTTTTCAAGCCATCTCGTGGTCTAAACCTACCCTTTTTGTTTTTCTATAATATTAGGTTCGTGTGTTCACCCACGACACCCGTATCATCTTGATATCAAAGCACGGTTCCGAAAGAGAGCATGTGAAGTTATTGCAAAGATTTGTTCATGTTTGTTGATTAGTGGTTGTTGTGTTCCTTTCGTAGATACTAAAGTTGGTTCGATTGGAGTAAGTTTTGAGAATGTTGACCTACAAATCAATAATTCTAGTTCTCATTGTACTCTATTCTTCATTGCGAAAACAAAGGAGGGTCATTTCTGTGTACTCCTGTGCGTTTGAGAGTATTTGTTATTAGAGTTATGCTGGAAGTGGGCATGTAAGATTGAGTCATATAGATTGTGGGTTGGTGTGGTGAAGTATGCAATCGGTTTATGAGTGTTGGGAAAGTGACTGTTATAGGGATTGGAGTCATGTAACCATAACTACGAAAATTACAAAGGATTTGAATTGGGTGCCTTAAATTGAAAGTGGGTGTTCAATTTTTCTGATAATAGTGCTCAACATTCTATGGTTTGGGTCGTTCAATAGGATTCTTTTGTGTAGTTGCAACAACAGTTAGTGGAACATGTTGTGGCTGCTTACATTGAAACTAGAGTTATCAATATTAATTTATAGTGTTTGGTGATTGTTAGCCATGGAGACTTTATTGTTACAATAGTAATAGTGGTAGTGGTCTCCTTAGGTGTTGCACTAGTAAATTTGGTGCTAGTATGATTACGGTTGTGCTAGTGGGTTGTGTTGCTGTCTTAGGGATTGGCTTAGTGCTTAGTGCTCGAAGTATAAGTGTTTAAACTAAGCTAATGGAATAAGGCCATTAGGTACAGAGATGTCACACTTTAGGGAAGCTATTCGAGTTGTTGTGTTGATTGAGAGTGTCGAACTGAAGAAGTGCTGACTTGTCATTCTAGTGAAGTGCTTCTCAAATTGAGACTGGCAAAAGGTATGCATATCTGAGTTGTTATTTCCATTAACTTGCCAAGTCGAACTATCATACCCCTAAGGTTATCGAGTTGAGTTGTTTGCCTACTCAACTTGTTGAGCTGGTCTATAGTGTCTAAGTTTAAGTACTGAGTTGCTTCAACCTAATAGTCAAGTTGATTCTAGTATCTAAATTGAGTCGAAGTGCTAAAGTGAAGTGGAAGATCTGAGTTGTACAAGCATCCGAGCTACTGTGTTCTTAAATCACCAAGTGTTGGATAGTTGTAGTCATTGTCGATGAAACTTCTTATGAGTCAAGCTAGTCTATTGAATTGATACCTTTATTTAATATGGCTTATGACAATCGAGGAAGATATGATTATGATAATGACTACAAAGATATAAGGTCAAGAATACCTAAGTTTGATGGTTATGGATCACTAGACGAATATTTAGATTGGGAATTCTAAGTCAATGGAGTCTTTGAAAAGTATTCGTACCCTAAACTTGACAAGGAATACATCATAGAGGATAAACTTCAAGGCCTTGCTAGGACTTGATAGAAGAATGTATTAAGGCAAAGGATTCTTAGAGAGGTGAGTACTACATGAAGCTTAATGAGACTTGTAATAAGAGAAAAATCCATACCCTAATCATATCAAGATGAGTTGTATGAAGAGCTATTTACCTTAAGGCAAGGACAAATGAGTGTCAAAAAATTTGCTAGGAAATACAAGGTAGTCCTAAACCGATGTTAGTTGTATGAATCTTTTTGATGTACTATCTCGTGATTCGTGAGAGGATTGAGGTTGGAGGTTACCCAACGTATTAACACCTTAGGAGTAAGAAGCTTAAATGAAGCTATCCGATTAGCCTTAAGAGAAGATCCGCCATTGGTATAGACCAATATGATGTACAGGAATGGCTAAAGGTTATTCCTGATCAGCTTGAGAAGCTTAAAGAGGAAATGAGACAAGAAAGGGATACTCAAATAGGGAAGACCAACAAGAGAGAAGCCCAAGGAAAGGAAGTGGGAGAAGAAGAGGTAGAGGTTACCGGAGAAACGAATAGTAGGGCCAAGGAAGACCGAGCTAAACTGCGGTTAAAACCCCTTGATCTGGAAGTGGTTCCATTACCCACTATGAATGCCACAGATGGTAACTCCAGGAATTACTACATTTGCCTTCTTCATATCGAAATCTTGTGTCTAAGTCATTTGACAAGTTTACATGGCATTGATATGAGCAATTATAACGTCACACTTGTGAGCTATTATCAACTGTTGATTGGAGTTTATTAGGGTTAAGGTGATGAATACCTGTATTGGGGATATATTACGTTGACTCTTGGTACTCTCGTGTTGGAAAGATTTGAGGTATGTAGATGGACGGAGGAAGAAGAATCGATTTACGAGGAAGTGGAGGGAATACTGATTACAACTGATAAGGAGATCATGATGTCTGAGCTAGCTAAGCTTGAAGAGGTGGAAGTACTTATGACTAACGAGCCATCTTACATGTAGTCAACACAAGATCTACTTGCTTATGATCCTTTGTATGACCTTGAGATCATGTTACTTCCTGTAGATGACAGTTGCTGGGACTACTAAGGTGTAGCTGATTGGATCTATGATGAGTGGAAGGAAAAATCTAAGATAAAAGATTTGATTGATAGAGCCTATGACAAGTAGAGGGAGCACCGACTGGTGATGCCCTTGTTGTGAGAACTGAAGTGCATTCTTATGTTTAAATTTCAATTTTGTCAATTGGTATTTGATCTGGGAGGGATTTAGAACTGCTAACTATTAAGTTTTAGGTTGAAACTCTTCCAAGAGGGAGTGGATGATAAGATTCCAGATGCCGATCCAATGACATGCCCGGTCTCAAACTATATGGTAGCCTTATTTACAAGCCTTATGTGAATGGACAACCTATTTTTAAGCTCAATCAACGTTGGACAGCCTGCCCACCTCTGTTGTGTTTGCCCTGCTATACTGAGTACGCCCTATTCTACCTTGACCAAGCTCTCAGACAGATCTGTCTATGAAATCCATTAATATAGGAAGACTTACCCTGCTTCGATAGTTAAGTCTTGGCCTATTAGTTGTGCCCTATTCTACCAAGCCTTCCTTACAATACCAGATCTATCCAGCCCTTCTAGCTTGGCTTGGTTAGTTTTGCTCGATTTAGTTGATTAGCTCGAAGCAGGTTGGCCACATCTATGTTAGATCGGCCTAACCATGCAAGGTCAGCTACTGTCATGTTAGGTTGGTCACTACCATATTAGGTCGGCCTAGCCATTATAGGTCAGCCTTGGCTATGTCAGGTTGGCCGTGGACATATCAAATTGGCCTTAAACAAGATAGTTCGTATAGAATCAGGTTCGCCCAGATCAAAGCTCTAAGTTTCCAATAGCTCTTCGGAATCAAATATCAACCCCTTACTTGAAAATCTCATTCAGCTATCTATTTTGCTTATATTATTCAGATTTCCTATTTTTTGTGTTTTCCTTAAGTTATCTTCATGTTTTATTTGTAATTACTGGAATGCCACTAAAGCATCCTTTAGTCATTTTATTTATAACTTTACCACTTTGTATAAGTAGAATACTTATATAGGGTTTTAAGGAGATTTTGAACATAAATGAAAAATCCTTTGAGCCTTTTCTCTTGGAAAGCTCTCTTTTACTAGCTTTTATCAATCCCTTTAGTAAGAATTATGATAGGCAACTCTATCACTTGGACTAGTACGTTACATCTGCCGAGTCTTAGGCTATATAATATCTAGCTGGTGCATCATATCTTACTAAGTGGCTTATGGATTTGCTAAACCATTAACTTCTATTTATTTTTCAGGCCATCTCGCGGTTTAGACCTACCCTTTTGGTTTTTGTGTGACAATGGGATCGTGTGTTCACCCATGGCACCTATATTACATAGGCTTCTAGATGAGGAAATCTATATGATGCCTCCATAAGGACATAATAAAGCTAATCTTGATCAAGTTTGTAGGGTTCAAAGTTCTCTTTATGGTCTCAAGTAATCTTTTAGGCAAAGGAATATTGAGATTTCCATGTTCCTTAGTAGTAAAGGTCTTATTTAGTCCATGAATGATTATTCCTTATTTATGCACTTTGAATCTAGTGATTTCTTGGTGATTCTTTTGTATGTTGACGATATGTTCATAACTGGGAATAATGAAGGTTTTATTGCTACTTTGAAACATGATTTAGATGTTGGTTTCACCATTAAGATCTTAGATTTGCACATTTTCTTCTTAGTGTTGAGATATGTAGGACTTTAGTTGGTACTATGATGCATCAAAGGAAGTTTATTTTGGACATTTTATCAAATGTTGGTATAATTGGCTGTAAGCCCACCTTGTTGCCCTTACCAACAGTAATCACTCTTTTATGAAATAATGGTGATATTCTTGATGATCCTCTTCTTTTTAAGTGCATTATAGGTAGATTAATCTATCTTTCTAACATTAGATCAGACAAATCTTTAATTGTCCATAAACTTAGCCAATACTTGTCTTAATGTTGCCTTACTTGCAAGCTGCATTTCACCTTCTCAAATATCTCAAGGGAACTCTTATTACGTTTTTTTGGTGCAGGTTTGGGCTTCACCATTACATAAATGAAAATTAGTTAGCTAGTACAATTAGCATTTCAAGAACAGAGGCTAAATATCATAGTCTAGCAATTGTTATGAAAGTTCTTTAGGTTTCTTTTGTTCTTTGTAACCTCCATATTCCTTATTCATTGCTTATCAATTTGTTTTGTGATAACAAGGCGACTCAACCAACTGTATCTAATCTTTGTTTGCATGGAAGGACAAAACATATTAACATTGATATTGACTTTGTTCATGATCATATTGCTTAGTGTGCATACGATGATGAGGCAGCAAGGAATGTTGATTCAACATCTTATAACTAGTGGTAATATGGGAAATAGGAGACCATAAGAGGCTGAACAAAGAATGGAACGGCTATAAGAGGTAAATAAGCTTCCTGAGTTTGTGAAAGCAAATTGTTACTTTGAGAGAGTAATAGGTAAGCCAGCTTTAGCTGATGATTGGCTGGCCTAAATTGAATGGAGTTTTGAGGCTTTTAAAGTCCCTAAATCCCAAAAGTTAGCGTATGGCACCTTTATGTTAAGGTTAGCTGCTTAAGTTTGGTGGGACTCAAAAGTGAGACAATTGAGGAATAATATTACTTAGCAAAGGTTTAAGGAAGAATTCAAGAAAGAATACTTCCCTCATAGTGTCTAAAACAAAATGGTGAGAGATAATATGAAAATGAGTTTAATAGACTATTGCAATATGCACCTGACTCATATCAAGATAATGCTGAATTAAAGAAGGATTTGTTCCTTACTGGATTTGACCCTATAATATGTTGTAAGTTAGAAGACTATGGTTTCTCTACTTACAATGATGTGGTAGATAAGGCAAGGCAATTAGAGAATAATCGCATAAGGATGTAGGCCATATAGAGTTAAAAGATTAACAAGGGTTATCGACCTAGTTCATCA
Source organism: Lumnitzera littorea (assembly GCA_024138015.1). NCBI lineage: Eukaryota > Viridiplantae > Streptophyta > Magnoliopsida > Myrtales > Combretaceae > Lumnitzera > Lumnitzera littorea. Next base: position 61,651,058 of record JAMXBB010000011.1, on the reverse strand, counting down.
TTTAAGAGATTATATCATGGAGTAAATAGTAGTTATAGATAGAAGAGAAGGAAACCGGCAACTTTAGCTAGTAAGCTGATACAGTCAGTACCCGGTTTGAGTTTTTAAGATAAGGATTGTAATGTTAAGTGCTGGAAATGCGATGCAATTCATTTTCTGATAGAAATGAGCATTTCTCCAAATATTGTATATAGTTAGGACAAGGAACTAAGAGGACTGGAGGTTCTGATAATGCAATCACACTTGCTCTTATCTTTAACATAGAGGATATGGGAAATGAGGGGGATGAAGATTTTGCAGATTAGATGCAAAAGTACTACCACGACGATGTTGAGAAGATTATGGGAGTTGAAGAAGAAAATGATGAAGGACTTGTGACAGGTATGTACTCAGACTATTTATTTTGATGATAATTTAAGTGAAAGTTAAATTAAAGTATTTAAATTTTGAGATTTATGAATGCGAGTTTAGTTAATAATCATAGTATTAGTATATTCTAAGGAACGTGCTTATAAATGGACAACTTGCTTTTGTATTATTCGATACTAATGCATCTCATTCTTTTGTAAGTCAGAAATTCGTAAATGAACACGAGATTAGTGTAGTTAAGATTAATACAACTTATAGAGTTATAACTCCTACTAGGGAGAAGATAACGACTTGAGAAGTGATAGTTGATGGTAAAATTAAGATTTAAGAGAAGGAGTATCCTATAAGTCTTATAATAATAACTTTATATGGTTATTATGTAATAGTAAGAATAGATTGTTTGACTAAGCATAAAGCGATTATAGAATGTAGAAGTAAAACTATTACTCTAAGTGATGGAGAAATGGTATCTCAAGGAAAGGCTGGTGGAAGCAAATTGAACTTGGCTGTGGTGGGGATATATGATGAATTGTATGAAACAAAGGTAGAAGAGAATGATTAGAGATTTTGTTGGGTGTTTCCATGGAAGTAAAGAAAGAGGCACCCAAAGTAGTGGACATATCGATAATGTGTGAATTTTCGGATGTATTTCTGGAGGATTTATTAGGCTTAGCTCCACATTGTGAGTTAGACTTCACTATCGAGTTAGTTCCTAGAACTAAACCAATTTCTAAAGCTCCATATTGTATGTCACCTATGGAACTTCAAGAGCTAAAGAAGTAACTTCAAAAGCTATTAGACAAGGGATTTATTCATCCATGTATACTCTATTTGTGATTTAATCGTAACTTGTGAAAGATTTATTGATATATTCTTTAGTAAGTTAAGTTTATGAGATCACTAACTCTTTTAAATATTGCTATTAGGTGTTTGTAATTTCGTTCTAATTTACCGATTTAACTTGATTTTGGTTTCTTGTTCCCCATTACTGCAAACAAATTATACTTCATCCCGAAGAATGGCGTAGTTCTTATTATAGTAAATCTCTCCATGTTCTCGGTCATAAACAAAAGCCGGACTTGATTTTGTTTCCCCTATTCCTTTGATGGAATCCATATGCTATTACTTCCCATTTAAAATTGGCTTGAAAAGTAGACTTGCTGTATTAATTATATGTAGAAATCTTTATAAACAAGCAATGCTTATGCGAGCAGGAGAATTTACTTTGTATCGAATGCAAGCTTGGGCAAATAAAAGGAGACAACAATGAAATGGCAGGGTCTAATTTTGCTCTGTAAGGGTGATTCTCAACTGACCTAACAATATCTTGACAAGCTTTGATCACAAGTATTCAGAAAATGAAAAATCTCCCAAATTCTTCTTTAGTGAATCAATAAATAGCAATCAAGCACCAATAGGAAGCCTCCACACGACAGTAGATTTAATTTCCAGATTTCACACACCAAACAATTCTTCCAAGCATTTTCTAGCATGCTTAGATTTATTTTTTGACAACATATGACAATGTGCTTGCCGGTCTACACTACAACTCCCATTTCCATTCCACCTTCCACAATGTGCAATTGATTCTAACCATAAATAAGATTACTATTAAGAATAGGTATTCGTTACCTCGCATTGATGATTTGTTTCATTAGCTACAATGTGCACTTGTGTTTTTTAGAATTGATTTGAAATCAGGATATCATTAATTACAAGTTAAGCCAGAGGATGTGTTAAAACTACATTTAGAATACAATATGGTCATTACGAATTTTTGGTGACGCCTTTCAGTTTGACAAATGCCTTAACTATGTTCATGGATTTGATGAATTGCATATATTAACCATATTTGGATAAATTTGTCATAGTGTTTATTGATGATATTTTGATCTATTTGAAAACCAAAGAGGAGCATATAGAGCATTTACAATTGGCATTACAGAAACTAAGAGAAAATAAATTATATGCTAAGTTAAGTTGGTTAGGTAAAATTTCATTTCTGGTTAGATGAAATTTCTTTTCTAGGTTACATTGTATTTAGTGAAAGAATCTTTGTAGGCCTTGACAAGGTGAAAGCCGTAATGGATTGAAAGCAACTAACCACTGTTTCGGAGATGAAAAGTTTTCTATGTATGGTTAAATATTACCAGCAATTTATAAAGGATTTTTCTAAAATTGCTAAGCCATTAGCTTGATTGACTTAGAAAGATGTAAAATTCGAATGGGGTAAAAAATGTGAGTTGAGTTTTTAGGAGTTAAAAAAACAACTGTTTACAACACCGGTATTAAAATTTCCTAATCTGGATAAACCTTATAGCGTGTATAGTGATGCTTCTCAGAATGGATTAGGTTGTATGCTGATGTAAGATAGGAAAGTTGTTGCATATGAATCAAGACAATTGAGGCTACATGAAAGGAATTATCCAACCTATGATTTGAAATTAATAGCTGTAGTGTTTGCTTTAAAGATTTGGAGACATTATTTATATGGACAACGGTGTGAAATATACACTGATCACAAGAGTTTAAAGTATTTCTTTACTTAGAAGGAATTGAATTTAAGACAGAGGCGATGGTTAGAGCTAATTAAGGATTATGATTTAAAATATAAATTATCATCCTAGAAATGCCAATTTGGTGGCAAATGCTTTGAGTTGGAAGAATTATGAACATATTTCATTACTTTTAACTTCCCAACATAAGTTAATGTGTAAATTTGAAAAATTGAAAATTAGGTTTGACTGGTGTGAGCTTAATAGTTTGATAATGAATTTGGAGCTGCAACCTACTTATTAGAAAGGATTAAACAAAAGCAAGAGGAAGATAAAGATTTGATGGAAATAAAAGAGAAATTAGGTAAAGGAAACGATTCTAGCTTCAAAGTGGATGGAAGAGACCTAATAAAATTTAGAGGAAGGATATGTGTACTATAAGATCCCAACATAAGGAAGGAAATTTTGGATAAAGCATACATTACATGTTATACCGTACGCCTCAGAGGAAGTAAAATGTACCAAGATTTAAAACTCATGTTTTGGTGGAATGGAATTAAAAGAGACGTGACACAGTATGTCGTAGAATGCATTACGTGCTAACAAGTTAAAGTAAAACATCAAAGATTAGGTGAACCATTGCAATATTTAGAGGTATCAAGATGGAAGTAGGATCATATTACTATGGATTTTGTGGTAGTATTACCTAGGACTTAAGCTAGTTATGACTCAATTTAGGTGGTCATAGATAGATTAACAAAGAGTGCACACTTCTTACCTTATTGAATGGGCGATTCAATAGAAAAGATGGCTAAGCTATATATCTAAGAGATAGTAAGATTACATGGTGTGCTTGAAAGTATTGTTTCTGAACAAGATGATTGATTTGTATCTAAATTCTAGGAGAGTTTACATAAAGCTTTGGGTACAAAGTTGCAATTTGGTACAATTTACCACCCATAAATAGATTAACAATCTGAGCGAACGATTTAAACCCTAAAAGATATGTTGTAGGCTTATGTATTAGATTTTGGTGCTAATTGGGATAAATGTTTGCCATTAATAGAGTTTGCTTATAATAATAATTATCATGCGACTATATAGATGGCACCTTATGAAGCATTATATAAGAGAAAATGTAGATTGCCACTGTATTAAGATCATGAGGAATATATAATGATTGAACCTAACATGATCAACCAAATGAGTGAGAAAGATAAGATTGTACGGCAACGAATGAAGGAAGCTCAGGACCACTATAAGAGTTGGGTAGATTTGAAGAGAAGGCCATTAGAATTTGAAGTTGGAGATCATGTTTATATTAAGATAAGCATGTTTAAAGGGCTTAGATAGTTTGGCACAAAAGGGAAGTTGAGCCTAGGATATATTGGTCCATTTGAAGTACTAAAGAAGGTTGATAATGTATCCTATAGAATAACATTACCTCTAAGTTTGTCAAGCTACCATGATGTATTACATGTTTCTATATTAAGAAAGTTTGTTAAGAACTTGAATGCAATTATTAAAATAAAGCCGATGGAGTTAAAGAAGAATTTTCAAGTGATGAAGCAACTCATAAAAATACTGGATAATCGAGTTTAGAAGTTAAGGAATAAAGATATAGAATATGTGAAGATCTAATGGAATGAAGGCCCAGATTTGAAGATTACTTAAGAGTTGAAAGTTGTAGTGATGAAGCAATACCTATGGCTTTTCTAACTTCCAAGTTAGTAAAAGTATATGATTATCATTTTTGGTTATTTAGGGCAATGGAAAGGTAAGCCCTGTAATTGGAAGTTTGGATTCGATATATAAAATTTAGAGTGATCGGATAAAGTGTTTGATTGAGCTTAAATTATATGATGAAGCTAAGATTATTAGTAAAAGTGACCTCGTAAATTTGAATTTAGAAAAATAAGTAATAAAATTATTAAATATCATAATAGTGAATTATAAGCATATTATCTGTTATTTATTAGAAATACGTAAAACGAGTTTCGATAACTAATAAGTTATTAAAAATAAGTTATATATACACTAAAAATAATAGAATAACATAATAATATTTTAGAGTATTTATTTGTACTCCATATATATTTATGTATAGATAAAAATATTCGAAATTACTTAAAATGCTCAAAATATACTAAAATAATGGTAAATAATTAAAGAAAATTACAAAAAAAATCAAGAAAAATAAAAAAGCGAGGAATTGTTTAGATCAAGGTCATGGCAAGCTGGAGATTAAGAAGAAACAATTAATCAATTAGAATAGGGCAAATAGAAAGTAAGTAGGAAGGGACTCTTGACATTATAAAAAATCAAAAGCAAGCCTAAACCACTATAAAATCAAAGATCATGCCTCCCCTTTTATTTTGGTTAGTTAGACATCTAAAAAAATTAGAGAGAGACCAAAAAGAGTGAGTTAGTTAATTTTAAGAAAATTAAAAAAAAAATTTATGTAATTAAAGCTTGTAGAGCAAACCCATAACTTACAACCACCTAGAGGCAAACTGTCACGCCCCGAAGCGGCAGAGTCGTAACAGCCCCGCCGTGTAAACCACCCTAAGATAGAAGTTGGCCTTACAACCGCTATCCTAGACCTGATCTACACAAGGCGTCCACAACTAACCCGCTTTGAAGTAGACAATTTGTAATTTAAATAAATCATTTACCCATAAAAGCGAGGAATTATATATATATGTTATCATTCAATTATTGCAGTTAAAGTTTACAACATTTCTCTATAGTATATTCCCTAGTTATTACATCACTCGGAAATGAAAAATAATTCTAAAATACAAACTTAGACCTTAAAATATGTGTTTATTCTTCAATGTTTTTCTTCACTCCCTAGGATCCAGCAGTTGCTAGCTTCGGAGTAATTGGTTGCCGCTTCTTAGCCAGCACCTGCACGATATCTATAGGGATGTGAGCAACCACAGCTCAGTAAGTTAGGACGGAGGACTTAAAACTATACCATACACACAACAAGGTTTCAATCACTTATTAGGTGCAATGCATGTGCAAGCAAATGCCATCGCACGACGTTGTTTGGCCCGTCGTGAGATTAGAGAAATTACGCCCGCTCTAATCCGGGTTGAGGAGTTACCGTTAATGCAACAGCTCACGACCAAACCCAGGCTTGTGTAATGGAGACCTTGCTCCTCCCGCGACTACCTTCGAACCACTGTCTTCACCCTCGCCGCGACCTCCTCTCCTGTCACTTAGTTCGACTGAGGATGAAGGAGGGACCATTTTGCAATCCTGCGCTATCCCTTCCGAAGGGGTCGATATTTGGCCGGAGAGTCCTAAATCCCCTAACGGGTTGCCATGCATGTTTGATTATGATTACTGGTCGTATATTTGATTAAATCCAATTTAGGGTGACCAATCAATACATACAATTCATACAGTATGTACCAGAGCAACAAACAAAATCATGGCATCACCCATAATCAAGCACATGCATACATTCAACTATCTAACAAGCACAACCAAGCATAATCTTAAGCCTCCAAAAAAATACAGCAACGTATTAATCCCAACTTACCTCGACTCCTCGCTCGCTCACTCGAGGTCTGATTTGCTCAGGCCATCGCCGGTTATCCCTATAACACGAACATGGTTTCAGCTTTTCATGTAATTGTTATAGGTTCGTTTTATCCTATAATGCTTCTTGTTAGGTTTTGTTTAAGGTTTAATATGCCCAATTATCTAGGTATTAAGTCTTTTACAATTATTCTAGGTTTGAGGTTAGGTTCAGGTTCGGTTTTCGCATTGATTTCTAAACCAGGTTTTTAGTTCGATTTTTAAGTAGCGTTTTATATTCCAACCCTAGAAATTAATTTCAACCCATAATGTGAAATTAATCACATTATTTCCCGATAACCTAAATACCATCATTACCCTTTGTCAGTGTTTATTTTACTCGGTACACTTAAATCCATATCAGTGTACCGAATTCACTCCTAATGTGACAAATTTTTACATTTTTCATATAATTCCATAAATTCAAGTTTCCTATCAGATTTATTGTGCATTTTTATTATTCTCAAAATATCAATTTTTATTATAATATTTTCTATTTATTATATTTTCAATAATTACACATTATGCATTATTGCATATTATGCTCATAATGCATTTCTAATATTTCTATTACCCTAATTACCATCTCTAAACACCAATTATTATTTCAAAATGTCTAAATCCATCCTAAATCAGGTTTTACACCTAATTATTCTAATTTACAAAATTAACTCATAATTTACTATGTTTTTCTATTACTAATTTACTACATAATTAACCTAATAATTACATCTAACACCCTAAATGCTATAAGTATCATACTCCATCAGATCTTAACATCCTAAAACATGTAATTATTCACTAAATCAGAAATTAGTCATTTAATTACATAATTAACCCTAAATTACCCATTTTATGCCTTTTTTTAGAGCCTAAAAATTATCTAAAAATTTCGAAAATTAATTTTTGAAAGAGGGCTTCATAGCACTGTTCTATATCATCTAAGTAATCTACAGAAAAATTTTAGGCTTGAAACTACACTCCTAAGGTCATTTATTTCTAAACCGAAACATGCTCGGTTTTGCACAATTTCTTAGGGACCATATATTACGGGACATAATTTCATCAAAATAACATTTTTCCTAAAAACTACATACAAAAATATCCCAGAATAACGAAATTCATAATTTTCTAATTATATTTACTATTTTTACAAAATTTCACAAAAATCGGGCTGGAATTTGGACTCACCGGTTCGGGTGGCTCCGGCCACCTCGGGCCGCCGTGGCCTTGTCGGCCGGCCTGGGCGCTGCCACCACCGTGTGGTGGTGGTGGCCGTCCACTTCCAGCTCCTCTTCTGGTGTGGGTTCCTTTTAAAACCCTTAACTGCACAATTTTTCTTATTTTTTTTATTTTCTGGATTTTCTCTCGAATTTTTGACTCTCCCTAATTTTCTCACTTTTAAAACTGTCCAAATGAGCTCTGTAAATTTTTTCCCTATTTATAGACATTTGCTGTAATTAATATGCATTAATTTGACAAGACTTTGTCCAAATTCCTTGATTTTTGGCTTTTAAGTTGTTCAATTTCTATTGGCTAATTTTTCTTTTTCTTATCCTGACATGCCACGACCTGATATTGATGCATCTTATCCTCTTCTGATTTTTTCTGATTTTTCCATAATTATTTTATAATTTTCTTTAATTATTTGCTTAGTTTTTGGCCAAATTAGGTAATTACGCGTATTTTTATCTACACGTAAATACATGTAAGGTATACGTGAGTATTCCTAAATATTATTTTGGTCATTCTAAAATTTTTAGTACACATATAATCTATCTCTAATAATTTATCAGTTATTAAATTACACTTTTCGCCTTTTCGGTAATTAGCAATTATTATGCTTAAAATTTGAAAATTTTATAGTCTCCTATTTTATTTCTTATTTTCTTCAATTTAAGTTTACGGGGTCATTTTTACTAATATTCTTCTCAATAATTTATAATTTGGGTTTGATCGGATCTTTTAACCGATCGCCCTAAACCTTGGGTTCTAAGTTCAATCCTACGGTTACTTGGCTGAACTTTGGGGCTTACACAAACCACGACCACGACCACGACCACCACACCCCATTCCCACCGCCTAAGGCTATTGACACCCCTAGGACCACTACTAGTGGCTAGAAGTACATTAAACAAGTGAGTCAAATTCTAACAAGATTTTATTTAATTTTGTAAAAATATTAAATATACTCAGAAAATTATGAAATTTGGTATTATAAAGTTTTTATGTATGTAGATCTAGGGAAAAATATTGGTTTGATGAAATTATGTTTAGAAATATATAGCGCTTAAGAAATCCCACAAACCCGAGTTTACTTCAATTTATAAATCAATAGCTTTATAGGTGTAGTTTTGAGCTCAATTTTTTTGTGTACATTATTTAGAAGATGTAGAATAGTGTTATGAAAAGATTTTTCAAATTTTAATTTTTAAAATTTTTAGATGATTTTTAGGCCTTAAAATGATGTATAAAATAAGTGATTTTGGCTAATTAGGTAATTCAATGGATAATTATTGATTTAGTGTGTAATTAGGTGTTCAAGGATGTTAATATCTGATGTAATATGATACTTGTGGCATTTAGGGTATTAGATGTAATTATTATGTGTATTATGTAGTAAATATATGTAATTTAATAATATGTGAAATTGGAAATATAATAAATAGAAAATATTAAGTTAAAATTGATAATATAATAATAATAGTAATATATAATAAATCTAGTAGGAAATTTAAATTAGGATAATTATATGAAAGATATAAAATTTTCTTACATTAAGAATAAATTCGATAGTTAAATAAGGACTTAGGTTTAGATACTTCATTTTTGCCACTTTTTTTAGTAGTTTTATTAACCTAGAAATATAAGAAAATTAAAAAAAAAACGAAAATAATAAAAATAAAAATAAAAATAAAAAATAAATAAAAATGAAAATAAAATAAAGAGTTTAGTTGTATCGTTTAGAGTTGAATCAGATAATGGTGTATGCTTAATTTAATAAATTTTAAGTTGTTAAATGATCGAGCTTTATTAAAATATTTTAGTCCAATCTAATATAAAGTAGATTTTTTTAATCTAATTTATATTGAGCTAGAATAGATTTAGGATATATTAAGTGGATTATTAAGCTAAATCAAATTGAATTGAATTAAGCTCAAAAAATAGAATGCCCAAATTAGAATAGGGCTTTTAGAAACTAGGTCGAATTTTCAAAAAATCTAAATCATATCTTCCATATATGAGTTTATTATCATATCTTTCAATATGAAAGATTCCATTGTGGGTATTATAAATAGAAATTCGACAGTGGACTTAAGGACGTTTTTTAGAAACCCCAATACACATACTCACATCCTATAATTCACAACACAAACACACCACTTGATACATTGCTATCCATCATCCACTTGCTTGAAACACTAACTTTATGTGAACACACTTGATCGTACAACACTTTACACACACTGTACAGTACTTGTCAGCCACATAACAACCACAACACTTGACACCCATATAGTAGCCACTGTCCCGCATACACCGTCCACATTGATAACATCACACTGCACTCCACAATAGCCCCTCACTTCACAATCCAACGCACACCATACGCTACTCAGTCATTGCCGCACTGTACTCATGAACATATAGTACCCTCACAATTTGCAATTTGCCTACACTGAACATACGCTTGCATTCACTTGCTTGATATGCCTATGACTGGACACATACAGATCACGCATGTTCACTTCTCGCTGTACATGCACGTTACTCGATCTACAGCTACATGTACGATCCATTGCTACATACAATGTTTGCAAGACAAGTATACTGTCGCACATCTCACAGCACGACATATGATAACCTACATGTCTGGCTTCACTTGACACTTGCTTCATATGACACATGTTGATATATGATCACACAACTGCCATATACGACGCACGTTGCACACGATCCATTGCTACATGAACATGATCACGACATAGTCAATACGAACACACTGATTACGTGTAACTTGATTTGTTTAGGTAAAAAAATTATTTTATTTTTTTAGTTAATTTAATTATTACTAATTTATTTATTTAAGTGCAGGTTTTTTGTTATTTTTGAATCATCATATCATTTGCTACATTTTTAGATAATTCGATTTTTTGATAATGTAGTTAAATTGCATTTTTTAGTTAAAAATTCCAATTTTTTAAAAATCACGTATCTATTCTCAAAAATCTGTATCTTTGGAGAAGATACGTATCTTAGCATATCTTACATATAAGATTTAAAAAAAATATTTTTGACACGTAGTGATTTTTTTTAAAAAAATCATAACTGGAGTTTTTAAAAAAATTTAGTTACTTAGGTTATTTTTTTTAAATGGATTCATGAAATTATATTTTTTTAGGTTTTTTTTTAAATAATAAATTGTTAAATAAACGTAAATCTGGCTTGATTTTCAAAAATAAAAAAAATATATTCACTAAATATTTTATAAAAAAAAAACTACGTTAGTTTAATCCTAATTAATGGGTATATAGGCACTTCCAAGACAATTACATAAAAAAATAATATTTTTTTCTTGAAAAATTCGTAATAAAAAAATAATGAAAAATCTATTTTAGTTATATTTTGCATATTTATATACATCTTAGTATTTTTAGGAGAAAATATGAAAATAAAGCGCATTAATTCTTTTATTTTTACGTGGTAACTTAGTTTTAATAGGTTAGCCCTTGATCTCGATTTTTCTTATTACTTTTTTTAAATTAATTTTTTTTGAAAATACGTAGATTAATCACCAAATTAAGGTTTTCCTACCCGAAAACCTTAATTTCATTTTTTTAACCAATTGAACTGGTTGGCGACTTCAATTTTTTGTAAAACATTTTTTTTTAAGAAAAATGTTTCCTTAATTTTATATTAAGTAATTTATATTAAACGGACTGTGTTTAATATAAATTAAATTAAGAAAAATGAAATAGGGCTCGATATAAGGTGTATCATATGGACTATAATACTAGTAAGAGACCAAAAGTGATATTTAGGATATCTGAACATAATGTGATTAATTTCACATTATGGTTTTAAACGAGATCTTAAAATTTACATATAACACCCATAGTTGAAACTGAATTAGAACGGGATTCGGAAACCAATTTTGAAACTAACCAAGAATAGATTGAAAATAAATAATATATTAGGAAAATTGAGTCAAATTATAAGCTAAAGTTTATATATTATAAAGATATAAATATTAAAAGAGTGTTTATATTATACGACATGCAAAGATAAGTGACCTACGGCAAGTCCAGTGAGTTAATCAAGGACTTCAGATAAGTTGAATTCAATACTTTATTGTATTTTGGAGTACTATTTTTAAAGTACTTGGAGGCTTAGGATTGTATGTGATTATACTTATAGATAACTATATATGCATGTGCTTGTGTGTATCTGATTTCGAATTAAAAATTTGTGTTGTGTTTTGGTGATTGTTGTGAATTAAGTAGTGTAAGGTTATTTGGTCATCCTAATTCAAACTTAATTATAACCAACTTAAGTACCTTAATTAAGCATGCATTACAACCTTTTAAGGGACTATTAGGATTCACCAACCAAACATTGACACCTTAAAAAATGATAGTGTTGAATAGCATAATGATCTTTTTTTCATTTTTAGTAGAACTAAGTCATAAGAGAGGAGGTTGTGGTAAAGATGAGAGCAATGGTTTAAAAGATAATCATGGGGAGAACAATGTCTCTATTACACAAATCTGAGTTTGGTTGTAAGCTACTGTATAAATATGAAAATTCCTTAACTCAAATTAGAACGAGTAAAATTACCCTGATTTCATAATGGATCAGACCATGTTGTGTAATGGCATTCATATGTTACATTACATATGATTATGTTATGCATTCTTAAGTCTCTATCATGACTTATTGAGCTGTTGGTTGCTATACCATCGTGTCCTTTAGTATTTTGTTAGTACTCTCATGTTTATGTACTAGTTTTGTAAAATGTACTTATCAGACTACCGTAGCATGTATAATTTCCTAGGATTACAAAACAAAATGAATCTAATTATGTATATATGACTTAAAGTTTTTGGATTTTTATGTAAATTTTAGTTTTAATTTTAATCAAGCGATTTACTTAAAAGTGAGGAGTTGTGAACGCCTTGTATATATCATATCTATGATAGTGACTATAAAGTTAGTTACTGTCATGCCTCGAAGCAGAAGAATTTTAACAGCCTCGCCGTGTAAACCATTCTAAGATAAAAGTTGGCCTTACAACCGTTATCTTAGACCTGATCTACACAAGGCGTCCACGACTAACCCGTTTTGAAGTAAACAGTTTGTAATTTAAATAAATCATTTACCTAAGAAAGTGGGGAAATATATATATATATATATACACACTATAATTTAGTTATTACAATTATCATTTATAATATTTCTTCGTAATATATTTCCTAGTTATTATATTATTCAAAAATGAAAAATTCTAAAGTAAAAGCTTAAACTTTAAACCTTAAAAATATGTGTTTATTCTTCAAATGTTTTTCCTCACTCCCCAAGATCCAGCAGTTGTTAGCTTCAGAGTAGTTGTTTGTCGCTTTTTAGCCAGCACCTGCACGACGTTTATAGGGATATAAGCAACCACAGCTTAATAAGTTAGGATGGAGGACATAAAACTATACCATAAACACAATAAGGTTATCAATCAACTTATTAAGTGCAATGCATGTGCAAGCAAATGCCATCTCACGACGTTGTCCAGCCCGTTGTGAGATTAGAGAAATTGCGCCTGCTCTAATCTAGGTTGAGGAGTTGCCGTTAATGCAACAGCTCATGACCAAACCTAGGCTTGTATGATGGAGACCTTGCTCCTCGCGTGACTACCTTCGAACCATTAACCTCACCCTCGTCGCGACCTCCTCACCTGTTACTTAGTTCGATTGAGGATGAAGAAGAGACCATTTGCAATCCTACGCTATCCCTTTCGAAGGGATTGATATTTGGCCGGAGAATCCTAGGTTTCCCCTAATGGGTTGCTATACAGGTCCGATTATGATTATAAGTCATATATTTGATTAGGTCCAGTTTAGGGTGATCATTCATTTCATACAAATCATACAATACAAGCCAGAACAACCAATAGAATCATAACATCACTCATAATCAAACACATATACACATCTAACTATCTAACAAGTACAACCAAGCATAATCTCAAGCCTCCAAAATACAGCATCGTATTAATCCCAACTTACCTCGAATCCTCGCTCACTCACTCGAGGTTCAACTTGCTCTAGCTATCGCCGATCATCCCTATAAAACAAACGTAGTTTCAGTTTTTCATATAACTATTATAGGTTCATTTTATCCTATAATGCTTATTGTTATGTTTTGTTTAGGCTTTAATATGCCTATTTATCTAGGTCTTAAGTCTTTTACAATTATTCTAGGTTTGGGGTTAGGTTCGAGTTCAGTTTTCGCATCAATTTCTAAATTAGGTTCTAGTTCGATTTCTAAATATTATTTTATACTAGAACCCTAGAAATTCGTTTCAACTCATAATATGAAATTAATCATATTACTTCCCGATCTCCTAAATACCATCATTACCTCTAATTAGTATTTTATTCTATTCGGTAATTAGTATTTTATTCTACCCGGTAATTAGTATTTTATTCTATCCGGTACACTTAAATCCTTATTAGTGTACTAAATTTACTCCTGATGTGAGAAATTTTTACATCTTTCATATAATTATATAAATTTAAGTTTTCTATCAGTTTTATTAAATATTTTTATTATTATCATAATATCAATTTTTATTCTAATATTTTCTATTTATTATATTTCTAATAATTATGTATTATATACTATTACTTATTATGTACATAATACACATCTAATTTTTTTATCACTCTAATTACTATCTCTCAACATCAATTATCATTTTAAAATGTCTAAATTCATCCTAAATTATATTTTACTACTAATTACCCTAATTTACAAAATTAACTTAAAAATTTACTATTTTTCCCTATTACTCATTTACTACATAATTAACCTAATAATTACATCTAACACCCTAAATGCTACAAGTATCATACTTCATCAGATTTCAATATTCTAAAACATATAATTATTCACTAAAACAGTAATTAACTATTTAATTACTTAATTAACCCTAAATTACCCATTTTATGCCTCATTTTAAGGCCTAAAAATTATCTAAAATTTTCAAAAGCGGACTTCATAGCACTGTTCTATATCATCTAAGTAGTTTACACAAAAATTTTTGCTTCAAAACTACACTCTTAAGGTAATTTATGTCACGCCCCGAAGCGGCAAAGTCGTAACAGCCCCCGCCGTGTAAACCATCCTAAGATAGAAGTTGGCCTTACAACCGCTATCTTAGACTTGATCTACACAAGGCGTCCACGACTAACCCACTTTGAAGTAGACAATTTGTAATTTAAACACATCATTTACCTAAGAAAGTGAGAAAAGTTATATATAATCACTATAATTCCGTTATTACATTAATCATAAATGAAAAGTAAAATATGTGTTGATTCTTCAATGTTTTTCCTCACTCCCCAGGATCCAGCAGTTGCTAGCTTCAGAGTATTTGTTTGCCGCTTCTTAGCCAGCACCTGCACGACGTCTATAGGGATGTGAGCAACCACAACTCAGTAAGTTAGGACGGAGGACTTAAAATTATACCATACACACAACAAGGTTTTCAATCACTTATTAGGTGCAATGTATGTGCAAGCAAATGCCATCGCACGACGTTGTCCGGCCCATCATGAGATTAGAGAAATTGCGCCCGCTCTAATCCGGGTTGAGGAGTTGCCGTTAATGCAACAGCTCACGACCAAACCTAGGCTTGTGTAATGGAGACCTTGCTCCTCCTTCGACTACCTTCGAACCACTGCCTTCACCCTTGCCGCGACCTCCTCTTTTGTCACTTAGTTCGACTGAGGATGAAGAAGGGACCATTTTGTAATCCTGCGCTATCCCTTCCGAAGGGGTCGGTATTTGGCCGGAGAGTCCTAAGTTCCCCTAACGGGTTGCCATGCATGTTCGATTATGATTACTGGTCGGATATTTGATTAAGTTTAGTTTAGGGTGATCAATTCTTTCATACAATTCATACAATATATGCCAGAACAACAAACAGAATCATAGCATCACCCATAATCAAGCACATGCACACATTCAACTATCTAACAAGCACAACCAAGCATAATCTTAAGCCTCTAAAAATACAGCATCGTATTAATCCCAACTTACCTCGACTCCTCGCTCGCTCACTCACTCGAGGTCCGATTTGCTCAGGCCATCGCCGATTATCCTTATAACACGAACATGGTTTCAGCTTTTCATATAAATAGTATAAGTTCATTTTATCCTATAATGCTTATTGTTAGGTTTTGTTTAAGGTTTAATATGCCTATTTATCTAGATATTAAATCTTTTACAATTATTCTAGGTTTGGGGTTAGGTTTAGGTTCGGTTTTCGCATTGATTTCTAAATTAAGTTTTTAGTTCGATTTCTAAGTCCTAAACATGCTTGAATCCTAATGTGAAATTAATCATATTAAGCTCGAGTATTCAAATATCTTATTGGATCTTAATTTAGTATTATAAGCTATTCGATACACGCTAGTCCTAATCAGGGTATCGGATTTATCCCCGATGTGTAAAAATCTTACATTTTGAGATATTTACTTAAAATTTAATATTATTTTAGATTTATTATTTTTCTGATTTCAATTATAATATTATCTAAATAACCTTATTTTTTTAGATTTATTAATTTACACTTTTACATATTCCTAATTTCTTATTTCTTTACTTAATTTCCCTAATTAACCATACTTAGTACCTAAAGGCTAGGATTAGGGTTCCACTGCAGAGATTAACTTCCCTAAACATCTAATTAAGATCCAAATCATTAATTAACATCCTAATCACCTAATTAATCCTAAATCACCTAATTTTACCATCATTTTAGGGCTAAAAATTAACTTAAAAATTTCGAAAATTAATTTTAAAAAAATGGCTTCGTAGCACTATTCTACATCATATGAGCATCCTACAGAAAAATTTTGAGCCCTAAACTACATCCCTAAGCTTATTTATTTTTCGGTTTAATCATGCTCGGTTTTGAACAATTTGTTAAGGACCCTATATTTCCAGATATAATTAAACTAAATCAATATTTTTCCCTAAATCTACATACAATAAAACCTTAGAATAACAAGTTTCATAATTTTCTGGGCAAAATAACTAATTTTACAAAATTATACAAAAATCGGGATGAATAAATTACTAACCGGTTCGAAGCTTTCTGGCCGTCCAAACCCGATCCAAGGCTATCGGCCGGTCCAGGCGATGGTTCTAGTGTAGGGTAGTGGTAGTGGTTCGGTCCCAAGTGGTGGTGGGTGGTGATTTTAGTTCACCTTGCTAATCTGCACAGTTTTCTTTTTTTTTTTTTTCTGGATTTTCTCTCTCAATTTTTTTCGTGTTTCGATTTTTCTCAGATCTCAAACTGGCCAAATGACTTTTGAGAATTTTTTCTTTATTTATAGACAAATGTAGTAATTAATGTGCATTAATTTGATGGGATTTTGCCCCATTTCCTTGATTTTTGGCTTTTTGTTTGTCAAATTCTTATTAGTTATTTTTTTTCTTTACTGTCTACGACCTGATCTTGTTGCAGTTATCCTCTTCTGATTTTTTTCTAATTTTTCTATAATTATTTTGTATTTTTATTTAATTATTTACTTAGTTTTCGGCCAATTTTAGTAATTACGCGTATTTTTATCTACACATAAATACATGTAGGGTACACGTGAATATTCCTAAATATTATTTTGGTCATTCTAAAATTTTTAGTATACATATAATCTATCTCTAATAATTTATTAGTTATTATATTACACTTTTCGCCTTTTCAGTAATTAGCAGTTATTATGGTTAAAATTTGAAAATTTATAGTCTCCTATTTTACTACTTATTTTCTTAAATTTAAGTTTACGGGGTCATTTTTACTAATATTTCTCTCAATAGTTTATAATTTGGGTGTGATCGGATCCTTTAGCCGATCGCCCTAAACCTTGGGTCCTAAGCTCAATTCTTCGGTTACTTGGCTTAACTTTGGGGCTTACAATTTATTTCTAAATCGAAACATGCTTGGTTTTGCACGATTTCTTAAGAACCATATATTATAGGGCATATTTTCATCAAAATAATATTTTTCCTAAAAACTACATACAAAAATATTTCAGAATAACAAAATTCATAATTTTCTAAGAATATTTACTATTTTTTTATAAAATTACACAAAATCAAGTTGGAAATCGGACTCACCTGTCTGAGTGGCTCTAGCTACCGCCAGTTGCCATGGTCTTGTCAGCCTGTCTGGACACTGCCACCAACCGTGTGGTGGTGGTGGCCGTTCACTTCCAAGTGCTCGTTTGGTGTGGGTTCCCTTTTAAGGCCCTAATTGCATAGTTTTTCCTATTTTTTTTTTCTAACCCTAATTTTTCTCTCAATTTCACCTCTCTCTATTTTTCTCACTCTCCAAACTGCCAAAATGAGCTTTGTGATTTTTTTCTCTATTTATAGAGCTTTATGATAATTAATGTGTATTAAATTAGATAAGACATTGTTCAAATCCTTTAATTTTTGGCTTTTGTGTTGCTCTAATTTAATTACTTGATTTTTTTCTTATTTTCCCTAGCTGCCATGACCCAATTCTAGATCATTCCTTATTTTTCCTAATTTTTCTTGATTTTTTCTTAATTAATTATGAATTTTCTTTAAGTATTTAGTATTATTTTAGCACATTTCGAGTATTTTAAGTAATTACACGTATTTATACCTACATGTAAATTCATATATAATACAAATAAATATCCTTAAATATTATTTACGTTATTTTATGATTTTTAGTATACATATAATTTATCTCTAGCAATTCGTTAATTATTGAAATGCATTTTATGCATTTTCGATAAATAACGAGTTATATATTTAAAATTTGGAATTTTTATAGTCTTTTATTTTATTGCTTATTTTCTTAAATTGAAATTTACGGGATCATTTTTACTAATATTTCTAGCTTTACTTATAATTTAGGCTTGATCGGATCTTTCAGCTGATCGAAACCTTGAGTGACTAGTTGTGGGGCTTGCATTTCTACCCCCCCTTTAAAATAGTTTCGTTCTCAAAACTACTGTATATCTATGTATTGCTTACTTACTATGATTGATAGTTTATATATTATTACTATTCTAAAAATCAAAGAAATCATAGGTAATGCTTTGTCTTCACTACATTAAGTTCTACTTTAGTTTCTAAATCTAGACCTTCGTCCGGTTGTATCTTTGCCTACTCCTTGTCTCAACTCTTGAACTTCTGAACCTGATTATCCAATATTTTTTTGAGGTTACTTCATAACCTTAAATCCCATCTTCCATTCTATTGAATTATCTTCAAATAAAACTTCTGTATGGTCTACTGATTAAGTTTTCGAATTGCTTCTTAATTAACATTCCACTTCTTCTCTACTTAGACCTTTGTTCGATCTCTTAATTTTCCTTCTTTTGCATTCCTTATCTTAGTATCAATTAGGGCTTATTTCATCACTGTACTCTTCTAGTTGTATTGTACTATCTTATAACCTAGCTTTATGACCTCGTAAATTTTCTTATTGGTTTATTCTCTATTTATTCCTTGTTTGATTATTTCTTAAGTTTTATTTACGATCATTAGCGATTCTAAATTTAATTCATATCATCACCTTTCCTCTCATCTATAATCTTCTACTCAAAATGATTATACTACTGTCATAGCTTCTCATTTATTCTTCATACAGCTTAGCATAGGATCAGCAGAAGCAAATTTGGCAAATCTTGACACTTCTTCATCTCAGATTCAAATGAGATGGTTAATAACTCAATTTGACTTGACTTGATTCGACTTGAGAAGGATGAATACGATTTTTGACTAACAAACTTAGCAAAAGAGACAGTATTAAGAAGGACTGATTACTTGACAAAACATGACACAATAGAATATACTGATCAGATCAACATGACATGAGACTCAATAACAACAATTGGACAATTTAGATTTGCCATGTCCCTATTGGATTACCTATTGCAATTGCTAATATGAAGTACATTGTAGCTTCATATCTTCTTTGTATACTGGATTACTTCAATGGATTTTTCCTCTAATCACCAATTCAACATTTTTAATATCCACCGAAATCCCTTTTTCAAATATAACGAGCTCAATGAAAACGTATTATCTCCTCCAAAAATCACATGTCTTCCATTTCAATATACTACTTATGATCACTCAACTTCAATAATGCTATCCACAAATATTTTGTATATCAAAATACTATTGACGGATACCACCACAAGCATTTCCATATATAATTGGCATGCATTTCTTTCTCCCAATTCTGTAAATGCAATCTATGCACTAATCCTATCTTGATATTATTCCAATCTAATATTATTCTAGAAATTGACAGTCACTCCTTTAACTCTTAAGGCCCCATTTACAACATCCAATACAGAGTTTCGATCATAGGTTTGATTCTTGATTGACTTAATCATGAAATTCAAATATCCACAAAATAATCTTCAGAGATACATTTGAACCTTTATATGTTACTAGTAGATCTAATACTTATTGGTATTTTCTTCAATCTCTTCTTTATAGATATCAACAAACTTCTCATAATCTACCATCAGTAACTTTTCTTTTTAAATTTCATTTCCACCGTATCTTATGATTCTATGGATTAATATCCTTTCTCCAATATAAATTCTAAACTAATAGGTAACGATAATCTTAATCACCTTAAATCTTTTTTTTTTTTCATTCACTAGTTTCCAACTTGTAGGGGATTAACACTTCAATATTATGATTGTAGTTGCATTTCATCCATTTGTATATTCTACGGTAAGGTTACTCATCAACCAATTCTTTTGTTCACATTTATTACTATTCAACTAAGATCAAATGAAAGTCTTTCGTTGAAATCACTACTTATCTTCTAATTCCTTTAAGCTCGGATCCTTAAATATTATTTGTGATCAACATTCCTTATCACAATTTGTTTACTAATAGGTAACTGTCTCATAAAATTTACTTTTTGGAAAGTTATGCCTTTCTAGATTGATGCTTAGGATAACTAAGTAACTGTTGATTAAAAGTCCTAATCATCTCCAAATTGTTGCTTTAATTCCATCTCTACCGTCACTTGTTACTCATCCTACTAATATTTTAGGGTGCCTGGATATATATTCAGTTGCAGTTTACATAGCAATCTTACTTCATTTCTTATGTATCATTTAATAACTATTCATCTTATTTACCAATTATAAGTACTATATAATGATATAATTATACTTGCCTCAGCATTACATAAAAATCTCATGATCCATTTCATATTCATTTGGCTTCACTCACACTTAATTATCACTCTAAACTATAATTCTCCAATTCATGATTCATTAAAGGCCTAAGAATTCTTAATCTGATTGTAGCCTTATAGCACTATTCCTTCTACTGTTCTTACACATATAAAGGACTTCTACGATTGATCATCAAAATACATTTGATCTTTTTACACTCCTAGCTATAAATATGTCAATCATTATTACATTTACACATATCCTACAGAATACTCTTTCATTGAGAAACACAATTACATCCATCAAGAGATCGTTAGGATATCCATATATATGAATAACTAACATAAGATCAATTCTAATTCTCAGAAAAAACATGATCAACTATCATACCATATCCATAATTCAAATTACTTATAACGACTATTCGTTCAAAAGAATTCCACTATTCGTTCAAAAGAATTCCACTACATTTATCTTCTATTTAATTCAGTATTTTTCTCTACTTGTTGATTTAATACTTTATACTTCCATAAGAAAATAAAAAATAACGATTACTTCATATGCCTTATCATTATCAAACTCCTTATTATTGTCATCATTTATCATCTCCTATATCGCATTCTCATTCTATATAAGATTTACTTCTGAATTAAGTTTTGATTATATCTCTAGTATAGGTTTTAATTCGTTTCTGAATTAGTTTCTAACTTTTTCCTCTCAATATTTTGTCTTCTTAGAATCCGCTTCTATACTATGCTTTATTTCACTCCAAATTATACTACCTTATATTCATATTAAGCATCAAGCTGAGATCATATCAAAAATCCTATAAGTTTCGTATTCACCTTAATTTTCTGTATATATCACCATATCTCTCTTGTTCCAAAACTCAAATTGATTTCCACTATTGTTCATGAGTCTCGTTATTTCATCACATCTCACCGATTACAACACAAATTCATCAACAAACTTCTTAAGAATTTCATCCACAATATTAACATATTCCACTAATCAGTTCTATCAATATTCTTTACACCTCAAATCTATATTAACTCAAAGATTCTTCTTCATTCAATCTAAATCACTTCAACAAACCACCAATTCTTGCATATACAAAGCATTTTTCAAAATTAGTTACCTAAGATGCATCCAATCCCCTTTTACATTCTTACTCACAAGTGTATAATACACTATAGCATATGTACATATTCAATGAATACACATCCATCAATGAGCACAACTATATCTATTAAAAGATCAATAACATCTTAACTTATATGAATAATTGATCATATGATCAATCCTATCTCCTAACAAAATATAACCAACTAATACATTATATTCATCATTCAAATCACTAATAATAATTTTTTTTTTTAAGATTTCCACCACATTTATCTTCTAGTTCATTTAGTATCATTTCCACTTAGTAATTCAGGACATTATACTTTAATAAGAAAATTAGGAATAGTAATCATTCCATATATCTTATCATTACTAAACTCCTCAATACTATTATCAACTATCACCTCATATACTGTATTTTCATGCTGTATATAATCTTAATCTACTCTCACTAATCCAAGAAAATGTGGAAGCCATTCAATAAATCTTTGGGGTTAATCATCTAAAGATACATAATGTGCTAGTTGCAGTACAAGTCATATTAGCAAAATAGGGTATCTTTCTTCTATCGTTACTACACATATCTTACTAGCGTCGCTTGAGTTACAATCTTTCACTTCTAAACCATCCTTATTCAACAAATCGTATCACATGATCCCTATTATGCTAAAACTCAAATTGATCTCCGTTATTGTCCATAAGTCTCATCACTTCTCATCAATTTCCACACAACTCCATTAGTAAACTTCCCAGTAATACCGTCCATGATATTAGTATATTCCAACTAACCAATTATAATATTGTTCTCCACATCTCAATTTTGAATTAAATCAGAAATTCTTCTTCATTCCACTTGAATTACCTTAACTAATCACCAATTTCTCTATATGATCCCATCACTAGAGTTAAATTTAATTAATGCCTATCCCAGTTTAGCGTTATAATCAGTACTTATCCTATAATTTGTAATACAATATTTTAATATACCTTTATTTCTACCCATTCTCAATGTACTCCTAAAATGTCTAATTCTTTTAATATTTTTATTTCAAAGCGAGTTCAGTAGAACTTTGCTCTGATACCAATTTAGAACTATAATGCCTCGGAGTAGTAGAGTCGTAACAGCCCCACCGTGTAAATCATTCTAAGATAAAAGTTGGCTTTACAACCGCTATCATAAACCTTATCTATACAAAGCGTCCACGACTAACCCGCTTTGAAGTAAACAGTTTGTAATTTAAATAAATCATTTACCTAAGAAAGTAAGGAAATATATATATACACTATAATTTAGTTATTACAATTATCGTTTACAATATTTCTTCATAATATATTTCCTAGTTATTATATTATTCAGAAATGAAAAATTCTAAAGTAAAAGCTTAAACCTTAAAAATATGTGTTTATTCTTCAAATATTTTTCCTCACTCCCCAAGATCCAACAGTTGCTAGCTTCAGAGTAATTGTTTGTCACTTCTTAGATATCACCTGCATGACGTCTATAAGGATATGGATAACCACAACTCAGTAAGTTAGGACGGAGGGCTTAAAACTATACCATAAATACAATAAGGTTATCAATTAACTTATTAAGTGCAATGCATGTGCAAGCAAATGCCATCGCACGACATTGTCTAGCCCGTCGTGAGATTAGAGAAATTGCGCCCACTCTAATCTAGGTTGAAGAGTTACCGTTAATGCAACAGCTCACGACCAAACCCAAGCTTGTGTAATGGCAACCTTGCTCCTCGTGCGACTACCTTCGAATTATTGACTTCACCCTCGTCGCGACCTCCTTACCTATCACTTAGTTCGATTGAGGATGAAGAAGGGACCCTTTGCAATCCTGCGCTATCCTTTTCAAAAGGTTCGGTATTTGGCCGGAGAATCATAGGTTTCCCCTAATGAGTTGCCATACAAGTCCAATTATGATTACAGGTCATATATTTGATTAGGTCCAGTTTAGGGTGATCATTTATTTCATACAAATTGTACAATACAAGCCAGAACAACCAACTGAATCATAACATCACTCATAATCAAGCACATGTACACATCTAGCTATCTAACAAGCACAACCAAGCATAATCTCAAGCTTACAAAATACAGTATCGTATTAATCTTAACTTACCTCGACTCTTCGCTCACTTACTCGAGGTTCGACTTACTCAAGCCATTGCCGATCATCCCTATAAAACAAACGTAGTTTCAGTTTTTCATATAGCTATTATAGGTTCATTTTATCCTATAACGCTTATTGTTATGTTTTGTTTAGGCTTTAATATGCCTATTTATCTAGGTCTTAAGTCTTTTACAATTATTCTAGGTTTGGGGTTAGGTTCGAGTTCAATTTCCGCATCGATTTCTAAATTAGGTTCTAGTTCGATTTCTAAGTATTGTTTTATACTCGAACCCTAGAAATTCGTTTCAACTCATAATGTGAAATTAATCACATTATTTCCTGATCTCCTAAATACCATCATTACCTCTAATTAGTATTTTATTCTACCCGGTACACTTAAATCCTTATTAGTGTATCGAATTTACTCCTAATGTGAGAAGTTTTTATATCTTTCATATAATTATATAAATTTAAGTTTTCTATCAATTTTATTATATATTTTTATTATTATCATAATATCAATTTTTATTCTAATATTTTCTATTTATTATATTTCTAATAATTATGTATTATATACTATTACTTATTATGTACATAATACACATCTAATATTTTTATCACTCTAATTACTATCTCTCAACATCAATTATCATTTCAAAATGTCTAAATTCATCCTAAATTATATTTTACTACTAATTATCCTAATTTACAAAATTAACTTAAAAATTTACTATTTTTCCCTATTACTCATTTACTACATAATTAACCTAATAATTACATCTAATACCCTAAATGCTACAAGTATCATAATTTATCAGATTTCAACATCCTAAAACATATAATTATTCACTAAAACAGTAATTAACCATTTAATTACTTAATTAACCTTAAATTACCAATTTTATGCCTCATTTTAAGGCCTAAAAATTATCTAAAATTTTCGAAAGCGGACTTCATAGCACTGTTCTATATCATCTAAGTAGTCTACACAAAAATTTTTGCTTCAAAACTATACTTTTAAGGTAATTTATTTCTAAATCGAAACATGCTTGGTTTTGTACGATTTCTTAAGAATCATATATTACGGGATATATTTTCATCAAAATAATATTTTTCCTAAAAACTACATACAAAAATATTTTAGAATAATAAAATTCATAATTTTCTAAGAATATTTATTATTTTTTTACAAAATTACACAAAATCGAGCTGTAAATCGGACTCACTAGTCTGGGTGGCTTCGGCCACCATCGGCCGCCATGGCCTTGTCGATTGGTTTGGGCACTGCCACCACTGTATGGTGGTGGTGGTCATCTACTCCCAAGTGCTCGTTTGGTGTGCGCTCCTTTTTAAGGCCCTAATTACATAGTTTTTTCTAACCCTAATTTTTCTCTCAATTTCACCTCTCTCTATTTTTCTCACTCTCCAAACTACCCAAATGAGCTCTGTGATTTTTTTCTCTATTTATAGAGCTTTGTGGTAATTAATGTGTATTAAATTGGACAAGAGATTGTCCAAATTCCTTAATTTTTGGCTTTTGTGTTGCTCTAATTTAATTGCCTAATTTTTTTCTTATTTTCCCTAGCTACCAAGACCCAATTTTGGATCATTCCTTATTTTTCCTGATTTTTCCTTAATTAATTATGAATTTTCTTTAAGTATTTAGTATTATTTTAGCACATTTCGTGTATTTTAAGTAATTAC
This sequence comes from Lumnitzera littorea, assembly GCA_024138015.1. Taxonomy (NCBI): domain Eukaryota; kingdom Viridiplantae; phylum Streptophyta; class Magnoliopsida; order Myrtales; family Combretaceae; genus Lumnitzera; species Lumnitzera littorea. The sequence goes on along the minus strand of JAMXBB010000011.1, from coordinate 61,625,190 downwards.
CCGTATTTATACCTACATGTAAATTCATATATAATACAAATAAATATCCATAAATATTATTTAGGTCATTTTATTATTTTTAGTATACATATAATTTATCTCTAGCGATTCGTTAATTATCAAAATGTATTTTACGCATTTACGATAAACAACGAGTTATATATTTAAAATTTGAAATTTTTATAGTCTTTTATTTTATTGCTTATTTTCTTAAATTTAAACTTAGGGAATCATTTTTACTAATATTTCTAGCTTTACTTATAATTTAGGCTTGATCGGATTTTTCAGCTGATCGAAACCTTGAGTGACTGGTTGTGGGGCTTACAGTTACTATCATAGATTGGTTTATATGAGGGGACTATTATGACTCTACGGTTTCAAAGCGTAACAATAGTTGTAGGTGTTGGTGATAATGATAGAGATGGTGGTAGTGGTTTGGTAATGACAATTGTAGTGATGGCGATAGCAATAGCTACGGTAGGGCATAGAGTTGGTAGGATGGGGTAACATTGTGAATGTGGTGGAATTAGTTGAAGTAGTGGTAATAGTGATGCCACCATATTTTCTTTTACCAAACTTTAGCATATTAATATATGCATTGATTTTTCCACTTAATGATTCAATATAATTAGTGATGCATGAGATTACATAGGGCAGATTAGTGGTTGCTTTGTGTGGCCTGTCAAGTGTGCTTGGTGGAGGATCTACAAAAAAGCTCCCAATGGTGGTGCTAACAAAGACCATTTGATACTTAAGTTAGCAAGGAAAGAATAAAAAGGAAGCATTTTAGAGTGTTTTGATTGGGTGTTTGGTGTATTGAGGGAGTTTGAAAAGTTGGGAGTTCAATAGAAGATCTTCGTACATTTGGCTCATTGTCCCATTTTATAGGATAAGAAGCTCAACTATCAAGGACACATGGCGTCCCATGGTTTTGTCGTTCCTAGTTGTTATAGGGGACATATGTTGTAAAAGGGGAGACATAATAGTTTTGTTGCTTGGTTAGCCTTGGATAGGTAGGTGGCCATGTCTAAAACTTGGGAGGCTATCATGTCTAGGATTGTAGGGGGTAATGGCCGTACCACAAATGTTAGAGAGCAACTAATGAGGAGAGTGAGTGCAATGTAAGAGCACTACAGACACCAAGCTACATATTGAGTAATTGCATGCTTAGGGATTGAAGTTACCTTAATCCAAGGAGCTGGGTCGAGATAGAGTGAGCCATGCATGTTTTTACACCCCAAGGTGGTTTTGGGTAGCCTAAGCAGGTTGTGTTGACTTGCAGGTGGATTAAACATGGTAAGGTACACAAGGAAGCTTGAGCAAGTTGCTTGATTATGCTTGAGTCTAAACTTGCAAGGGAGACCGAAGGTGTTTGAGGGTACTTGAATAGGTCGAAGTACTTAGATTGAGTCTTAAGAGTTTAGATTCAAAATGGCCTATCAATAATGTTTATCCAAAGTAAACAGCAGGATAGTCATAGATCCACAAGAAGTAAATAATGGAAAGCGTATTACTTACCTATTCCACGTAATGATTTTTCACAACAATAGTGTTTTTGGTTCCCCGTTTTCCTTTTTCCTCATGGTAAATAGGGTGTTTAGTATAATGAAGGCTTGACCTTTTTACTTTGAAATTCTCTTTTTAGCTGTCTGTCACATTAAGACCAGGTTGCTGGACTACCTGCTCTATTTCGTTGATGTCGCACCAAGCAATAGTTTTCTTAATTATTGATTGCGGCAGATATCTACTTGCATTATGGATGTGGGTCACCTATATAAGACATACGCAAAGAACGCCTATAAGGTAATTGCGGCCTACAAATCTTTCTAAGATTTTAGATAATCGTAGGATTCGGGTAATCATAAGTTCCGACTTATGTATTTATTATATTTTAATTTTTCTTTTTGTCAGCATAAGTATCCTGTTCAAAGATTGAATATGACGGGAGGAATCATCTATACTGTAAAAAGCAGACGACTCTAATAACTAGGTATTGTGGGAGTTGCAACCATTTTATTACCGTGCCGTGATTGCTGGGGTAATTTAAAACAAAACAAAAGCATGCAGCAGATACAATCCCTTTTATTAATCTTGTGATCAATTTATTACCGTTATTGTTGGGACTTGTGATAATTTTATTAATCCTGCGAGTGAAATATGACATGCATCCATCTCATGTGATATGGTCCTTTTGTGCAACAGGTGACAACAAATGATTGCTCCGTTTTGCTTTATATGTTGGAGGCCTGAGAATATAATTTTCAACTCGAAATAATCAATTGTTTTATATATGTGTGTATATATCTATATATATTCAGATATAGATCATTTGTCACATTTTAATATATATATATTGAATTTTTTCATATTATATTTAGTTTCTATTATTTGCCTGCATAATATATGTTTATTAATCTGAATTAACAATTATATGCAGTGCATCTATCATTATAATTTTTGTGATAGGATAGGCAAATTTCAGAACAAGAATCTAATATAATGATCTGCGATGAGTGGCCCCAATCATTCATCATTTGAACATATTCACTCGGTACATTATGAACTGTCCCTTTAAGATTAATCGAATCACTTATTTTTCTGTCTTTTTGTCGCATTAAAAGGTTCACGACAACTTTTTCCACGAACGCGGAATTCGGAGGAAGAATTTTTCGACTTCATAGCCGTAGTCTCTCTTTTTTCTTTGTTTGTTTTATCTTTTTTTTTTTTTTTCATTTTTCATATATATATATATATATATATATATATATATATATTCATGAGTTAAAGATAAGTCTCCACTTGCTCATGAGATTTTCTGCTTTTCTTATAAATCGAACGTTGGATTGTTTAAGCCATCTAAATCAATACCTCAATCGTTAAAATAGATTCTTATAAATTTCCCGACTGTAAGTTGGATTCAATAATTTTAATGTTATATCAACCACAATTTGTGGAATCGCGTATTTATCCACTTGCAAAACATGGGGGCTTTTTGCTTGAGTTGCATGGCTGGCCCTCCTTATGATTTCTGCTTCTTTCTTACATTAACCAAATAAAAAAGAAGTTCATGTGCATGTATAATGGGTAAAAAAGAATGATGGCTTGTGAACCGTGACGAGTGATCTCACACCCAATACTTATTTTTCCAATCTCTTACGTAAAGCATCATTAATCTAATTAATGTTGGTAGTGTCGTATTTTACTTTAATGCCTAATAAAGAAATTAATAAATTGTCACATTTCAAAGTGTTGAAGAAAGATAATCATTTATACACTAGTCAAGACGATGATGGGAACTAGACATATATAGTTTAATAAAAGATTGCTTAATAAGTTAATATCTACGACATGCCCTTCTGGCCGATGTTTGGTTCAATTTTAGTGGGTCTTTTCGAGTTGTGGCTCTGCGTCTATAAGTCTAACAATTGTGAGATAAAAAAATAAAATAAAAATTCGCGTATCAAACTATAAACTTAAGCTTTTGTATATGTTGGTTATTGACCTAAATTGAACAAGATATTAAAGTGGGATATCAATAATTTGAATTCTCATATAATTTCTACCTTTATTTCTTTTTTTTTTTTTAGCTATATTGCACTCTGAGTGAGTGGATTCAAACCGAGTTTATCTCATTAAAATACTAACATTCCTATTAATAAGCTATTAATAAGCTACAAATGCTCTTGACATTTGATAGATTTCATTTAATTAATTATTTGATCTACTCCACATATTTCAATCAAAGTTTGAGCTCATAAGTAATGTAAAATATAAAATATAAAACATAATATTCCATGCTAGTTTTTAAGCTTAATTGAACTAAATTCAACTGCATACGTGCACGCAGATAAGCATAAATAAAAATTCAAAATTTTACATTTGCCTAAGGTCAATAGTTAAGACCATAAAGTTTTCTAATCTTTTCTTGGAGTGTTTTCAGGTTTATTACCCGAAATTGTATTTTTTTGATATATCAAAAAAGGATATTTGCTTACCTATAAAAAAAAAAAAAGCATAATAGATGAACCTTAAAAAGTAATTGATGCATAATTAGAAGTATTCCTTTGTTCAATATCACTAGATAGAAATGAAGGAAAACAATAGATTATAATTTATAATATGAAAAAGCTTTAATCAAAATTAGGAGAGTTATGTAGCTTATTTTATGGATTTGACTTGAACATCTAATCTTCATTTATCACTTCACTAAGAAAACAACCATATAGCAAAACTTGACAAACTAAACAAAAATAGTTTTTTAGATCTGTCAACTAATACAAGTAAATAGCAGCAGTTGAGACTTTGAGAATATTTAATGGAGGAGTGAGAACAGGATCAAAATAAAGAGGAGTGGGGACGACGCTTGACAAAAAGGAATCGTGAAATTAGTGGCAACTGCAGTACTCTGTGCTGGGTCTTGGGCATTTGCTTCACTGTTCTTCCAAAAGCACCATATTAGGTTATGTCTATATTATCTGAAGCTTCACATTGACTTCTTTCCCGCACGAATTAATTAATATCAGCATGGACTACAATGCCACTAAAGGGTTCAGTACGCAGTTGAAGACGACCCCATTAAATAAGCTGTCATTTGGTTTCTTTAACAGTGTCTTGGTATTTCTGTATATATACATAAATTGGCAATAAGACGATTATTGGCATTTTTTTTTTTTATAGAAAATAGATGGATAAACTTAAATTTTGGTAAGGATTGGTTCCGAATTGTGAATCGGTTCGGCCTGGTAGTGGTTGGACCGAATCATCCAGGCAAACATCCGGGCTTTAAGGGTCTAGGCGATTCGCTTCTATGGAACGCCTGAATCGAAGAGCCACAAATCACCGAATCGACTCACTATTGAACTAGCGGGTCAGCTCGGTTAGCTCACCTCCTTAAAAAAAAAAAAAAAAGAGAAAAAGAGAAAGAGAAAAGAGAGGCCATTAAGTTAGAAAAAATAATTGAATAATATCCAGTAAATCATTGTATATTAAAACTACTTTATTTGTGATAGTAAATGATAAGTTTTTAAAAAAATAATATTATCAAACTAATGATAAATGATTTATCATAAGTTAATTATGAGTTAAGTATAGATAAAAAATTCAATTTCAGTTAATATAATTCTTTTTGTAAAATTTATCAAATGTTAAGAATTTGAATATAAGAAAAATAAAATTTGAAAGAAACAAATAAAAAAGTTAGAATCATATTAAGTCAAAAATTAATAAAAAAATAAAAAATTATTAATGAATTAATTCACTTAAAAAAAGATTACATTATTAAAAATTATTAATATATTTAAAAAAATTAATATAAAAAATTAAATATTATAAAAAAATTGATTCAAAAGTCTCGAATCAACTCAAAACCATCAGTACACAGATCGATCACAATTCACCGTATCACTGACTTATAAACTAGAGATTTAAGACCAATTCGACCCACTGTCCAAATATACGTAGACTTGCTATGTACAATTGTTATCAAATGCATTAATGGAATCATTTTAAATGTATGCCTTTGATTGTGCTCTATTTAATTTAGCTAATGAGTTTCTTGTATAGAAAATAAATATAGCGGGAGAAGACACGGTCACGGATACAAAAGAAATAGGAGGCTATTTTCACTTGGAGTTCATGAGTCCACATCTAGCACAATATATAGATCAGAAACAAACAGTCCAGTTATCATTCAAAATTTTAAATGTACAAAAATTCTGAAACCAGTGAAGGTATTTTTTTTCCCTAGTTATAAATTTAAATTGACAATATAGCTTAAAATTTTAAGTACAGAATGACAAAAATCTACTCTATAAATAATTTTAACAAAAGCCAAGGTAATAACGACCATAATAGTTGTCCCATAAATGAAAAGTATTTATTCTTGATTTCTTTTGGGTTTCACCGTTTCTTTTTCTTTTTCTTTTTTTCTTTTTTTAAATCAGCTTTTGCTTCGGTCTGGTTTGGATTGTGATAAATTTTCGAATCGATCCAAATCAAACACAAAATCAATCGTAATCGACAGCTAGTTGGTCTAGAAATGCTTCACAAGGAGAATATTTTAGCCTACAGTTTGAGAATGGAACGTTGCGAGACTAATGTCAAGGAAGGAAGAATATAAAAAGAATTTAGGGGGAGGTTCTACTGATTACATACATACAGAATAGACCTTATTGGTATATTCCGAAATCAGGTAAATCACAATAATCACTCCTATAAAGCTTTTAAGTTACACAGATATTCCATATCTTTTTTTATTTTATATATATCCACCCCCTTCTTCGGTCCTTTATAAAACTACCGAGGGTAATATGTAGTTATAAAACTCATATATATATATATATATATATGTATTTTCAAAATTTTGTTAGCACTATAATGTTATGCTACATGTACATGTGGTGTTAGGGATAATTTTTTTTTTTTTTAAAATGAAGGTACAAGTGTAATTTCAAAGATTTTCGGGACCTATTTTAACCTTCAAAATTCAGTATATACTGTATACAAATTATAAGACCAGTTAAGTTTCTACCTAAAATTTCAGTAAATGGACGCCAGACCTTCCGTAATTTTTATATGGAGGAATCTAGTTTATAAATCCACCACCACCACCACATTTAGAGTTTGATTCTATTAATTTTTAGTACGCTAAAGTTGTTCCAACTCCATTCAAGACAAATGCAAAATTCTTGCTTCGATTCAATTTTCCTTCCTTCAAATAAAAAAAAAAAAAAAATCCTAATCAATCAAGTCTGAAATCAATGGTTTTAAAAAATTATCTTCGGAAATATTTTAGTTTCTTTGGAGATGGTCAATGTCAAACATCGGGAAATGAGTCTGAGAAATAGTCAAAGATGGTAACGGAGGAAACCAATAATTTTGAGAAGGAAATTTCTAAGGTGTGCTCCGGGCCATTCTTTAAGTTCTTTAAATAAAGAATATTCTTTTCGTTCTTGATATATATCTTTTTATTTTTATAAAATGTATAATTAATATTGTAAATGTAATTTAAAAAAAAAATGGTCAAGTGTGCTACTTTTGAAAACATCAAGATATTTAATCGATCACATGTCTTCAATTTCCTTTATTATTATCTTAACCAAGCCCAAACCAAACAACATCAACAATATAAAAAGAAAACATTTTATTCAATTTTCTCCTATTTCTATTTTAATAAAAAGCTACATTTTCTTCCCTTTATTTTATTTTCTAGTTATTTCTATTGATCTCCAGCCTTTCCTAAATATGTTCCACTATAAACAAACAGTTTCTCTATATATTAGACACAAAAAGAATGTACACCATTAACAAACAGTTAACAGACGTGGAATCATAACCATACAGAAAAGAAAGAAATTCAACAAGGAAAAGAAGCGCATATATTGACTATAAACTCACTCAGCCGGTTCCACCTCCACCACTTGTGTACAAATCCCAGGAAAATGATAACATTTCCAACATCAACAATCGACAAAAGCATGATAATGATAATTCTATGTAAAGTAAATTAATGACCTAATAATATCCAAAATACACATTATTATTTAAAAAAGAAAACACATATTTTCCAGATTAGCCATCTTCACACGGGCGACTGTGAAACTTTTGTGACCACCTTACCCTCCTGGCTCAACACCGCTCCGCCCCCTCTCACATCAGCACTCATCGCCGCCATTGGATGATACGGCGATGCTGAAGCCGGAGCCGGCGCCACCGCTAGCCCTCCTCCTGCCGTGTAGAACACCTGTCTTCCAACCCCACCTTCGTATGCCATGTGCCCGTAAGCCACCTGCTCCGGCATGCCACCACTCCCACCTGGCTGCTTGACAACCCCAACCCCAACACCTTCAGAGCTTGCCATAGCCACCCTTTGCGGCTGAGCTGGGATTGATGGAGCCGCAGATGCTGAAATAGGTTGTGGCTGTGACGGCTGGGGCACCATATTGTATACCGGCTGCTCTCGGTAAACATCTTGGCCCACCCCAACTCTCTGAGGCAAGGTGTAGTACCCTTGACCGGCCACCTGTCGCACCATCTGCGGCGGCGCGTGGTATACACCTCCGGGAGCGGGGGTCACATATACAGGCTGCTGCTCCGGCGCCGGAACAGTACCTCCAACCGTAGCTGGGAACCCACTTGCAGGAATTTGCTTTTCTGGCCAATAACCCGCCGGCGGGCCCATCGCAGGCTGTGCAGAAGCCGGAATTTGCAGTGGAGCCGATTTTTCCGGCAACTTTTGAGCATAATACTCCGCCGTAGCACCGTAACCTCCCATCGGGGCGTTATCTTCACTTTTTCTCCTGAAGACAGTATCTTGACCCCGATTACTTATCTGCAACCTCTGTAAATCCTGTAACTGCCTCTGTATCTCAACCGGATTCACCATATGATCCGACCCAACAACCCGATCATCATGAACAGACCCGACACGAGGCTCTGGAATTGGATCAGGGACCACCACCGGCGGTGGCGGAGCTTGTACTGGAACTTGAACCGGAACCGGAACCGGAACAGGAACACCCTTGTCGAGCCCAAATAAGAAATCCGCATTTCCGGCTGTCGGTTTCACTGGTTCCGGAACCGGACCGGAATTCAAAGCCTCAACGAAACGGTCGCGATCAGACTTACCATCGCTGGAACCGAAACTCGCTGGAGAAGGGTTGACGGGGAACAAAAAAAGACGCATCCTTGCCGGTTTAGCCGACGCACGAAACAGCCGATCGTACTCGTGCATCATGTGCTCGAGATCATCATCGTTGGTGACGGAGATAAGCGCGTCGAGGTCTTCCCCCGGAAGCTGGTACTTGAAAGAAACTTCATAGTCACATAACGCAGAAAGCTTACCGATCATGGACGAGAACTTGATATTACGTTCGACAGCGAAGATTTTGGTCTCCCCGCTGACGTAAGCAAGCTGGTTGTCGTGTGCACGGGGGTTGATTTTGCCCCCATAGCTGCACATGAACCTGACCTTGTAGTTGGCAGGGAAAGGTTGTTGATCATCCCACGGTGGCGGGTTTTCGAATTCGATCTCCCGCGACCGCGGGGAGGAGTTGCCGGAATCAGGATACGTTGGATATGAATAGTTTTCCATCGTTTTTGGGAGGGTTTATTTTTCTTTTTCTTCAGAAAGTGAGAAAGCGAGTGAAGGGATAATGAGTTATAGTGTATGCTGTGTTAAGCCATCAGGAGGAGAGAGAGAGAGAGAGAGAGAGAGGGGAGGATATTGAGGTTGAGGAAGATCTTTTTATTTAATTTTGTGGGTGATTGTGGGGATGTAAAAGGGGTACTATTGATAAGATTATCCGATGGGTTTGTAATTTTGTATAACAACGGGTGTAGGAGTGGTTTTGAATAAGATAAGATTATAAAAATGTGATTATGGAAATAAAATATTTGATTGATATCGTGTGATATGAGCAACTTGAACGTGATGTGGTTTTTTTTTTTCTTTTTTCTTTTTCTTTTCCCTCCGAAAAGTATATCCTTTATGTATAGTGTGATGTTAAAATGAAAAATGCTCTTAATATTGTAATCTATAATAAAATTATTTATAATGGGCTTTTGTTATTGGTGACAATTCGATATTAAATGGAAGGCTAATAAGGATGGAGATTTATGAATTGCGGATGGCTTCGTTTAACTAGGCCTTCACTTGATGGACATTTTGATAACTAGAATAATTTATTTTAGCATCTTAAAATTAAATTTAGGATAAAAATATGTAGATTTGGTGATTATGCAGCATCCAAGGCATACAAAACTGATTTAAAAAGTATACTCTTAAGGTTGTAAGCACTATTTTTATATTTTAATTTATTTTCTACCAATAGCTACTTTCAATTCTTTGATATATGTTGTTTATTTAGTACTTTAAAGTACTCGTGAATAATATGCTTGTATTATCAAAATAACTCTAACTTATCTTAGAATTTTTAAATAAGAGAAGTTTTGTTATTATGGTTAAATAAAAATCGACATGATGGATCACTAGAATAGAGCTCCACAAAACCATATGGTTAATATCAAAAGACTTGAAGTTAAAGTGGTTATTGAATTAGACTTACTGATTTGTATAGATTGAAGCCATTAAAAAATAAAAAATCTTACAGCTCCTAAAGACAACAAAACATCACCTTCACTATAGATTACTATAATCTAATGTTATAAGGTGACTATATTATTTATTTATCTAGGTGAAGTGACCACTCCGCAACCCATAAACTTTTACAAAATTTTTCATATTAAATATTTAATGACAAAGATATGTTCATAATAACATCTTAATTTAAAAAAAGAAAAGAAACGAAAAGAAAAGAACCAGCATTCATGGATTACTTATTAATTAGAATGCATCTAATCTTAGAGTAATAACCTATTTATAAATATACTAACAAGCATAATCATCCAATCTTGAGGTATTTAACATTTTAATATATTTTAATATCCTTTCCGTTTTGTGTTTAAATTATCTCTGTGTTCTAGGTAATTATGCATTTTATAGTCATTTAAATGTGATACCATATCTATATGACGCCGTGTTAATAATATATTTGTATGGGTGTCCAGCATTAAGGATGAAGATGAGGGAGGTCTTGGGACACGTGGAGGGGTGCAAGCGGGGAGCACAGGTTCCAAGGTAAGAGTAGGTTACATTGGTTAGATACTGTGGAGGCGCATGGGTTCAGTTCAGGTTCAGCTGGACTTTTGAGGCAAGTGGTGGGTCCAGGGAGTGGTTTATCGCTTGAGAGAGGGAGAGAGAGAACGTGATGTTTGTGTTAGACAAGGATTAGAACTGGACTATGAACATAGGAAGAAGATGTGTTTGATTTTTCTTTCTTACTCTTGCATGAATAGACAGCTTTAATTATGTATTGCGTGTTAACGATTGGAGAAAATTAGTAAGAATTTCATACTAATCTTTTTCGTTGATTTTAAGATTAGTTTCTATACTTAAAAAGGTTATAATTAAAAAATTTATATAGAAATTGTTTATAATTATAGATAGTCATGTCAAAAGTTCAACTAATAATTTAATTTTCAAAAGCTTTAGTATTTGATTAGAGAAACAAAATGTTAAAAGATCGGTTTGGAGGCCTTTAAATCATGCTATATTTATTTATTTATTAAATTTAATTTTTTGTATTTACATCAATTATTATTAATAATTGATTTTCTACTCTTGTATTTTTTTTCCCAATAATTCTAATAATTTATGCGGATATATAGTGAAATGTGAATGGTTCATTTTTATTTTAAGTTGAATTTTTTTTTTCCCGTTCTAAAATAATTGATTTGGATTTCATGAATGTAATGATGGTTTTTTAAAAAAAAAAATTGAAATTTAAACAAACCTAAACTGATGATTGAACTGTTAATTTAACAGATAATTCAAGGATCTATTGGATTGGAGATTTTTTAAGGTTAAATCGTTAAGATTCAAGTCGGTTTCACGTCGATTTACGATTTGAAGCCAGTCCTCACATAAATCTACTTATGATATATAAGTATATGGTAAGTACTAGATTTGCTTCAATTTATATATATAATGTCCGTAAGTTAATATGATTTTTTCTTTCTTTTTCAATCTTACATGACGGAACATATTGATTAAGATAACGAATTAATACTTGAAATCTCTATTCCCCTATTTGCTATTATGTGAAATTTACAATTACTAAGCTGCTTATTTTTCGTATGATATTATGATGGAAAAGGATGGATAGTTTTATGAGGAAAGTATCGAGTTTTGAAACTTTTAAAGTAGACGTAATTAATAAGAAAAGCTCTAAAATGCAGTGCAATGAAAGTTCTAAATGGTCATAAGGTATTAAGCATATGTATACATACTTTTAGTACTTTTGTTGCCACATGGTATATCACATGCCATGCCACATCAGCAAATAATTAAAACTTCTGATAATTTAAAAATAAAAGGGGAAATAGAATTACATGGATGCCACTTGACCACCATCGGGATAGAGTTGTAAAATCACCGGCTCGCTATTACTAATTTAGGCGTACTTTCCAATCTATTATGTCAACTTTGCAAGGACACCATAGTCTTTTACGTTTAAGTTCACTAAAAAAAACAGTTAAGAAATGGTAGCGAACAAACTTTTGTTAGCAAATTTGTTTTTTCTTTATATTTTAATTTTTCACAGGAACAATCTCCCCACAAAAAGTATTCAAAATATGCTGTATTTTTTTTTTTAATTGTTCCTATGAGTTTCCAATTCTAGTCCAATTTGTTAAATTTATTAAAAATACTAAATGCACTCAATCAATCATGAAAAAAAGTATACTCATCTTATGTTAGGTGTAGTTCGATGTAGTACTTTTTGTATGTATGAAATTCGTAGAGGATACAGTAGGACTTTAAGAAATCTTCCTGTTCAAAATAGAATTCAAATTAATTTTTGAAATCTCTAACAAAATAATTTTTGGCTAATTTTTGATAGATAAACTCTTGGTAGGTTATATTTAATTTATATGCAAGGGAAACTTGATTAAATATGCATTGGATATTTATTCTAAGTATTTCTTTGTATCTACCATGTTTTAAAAGTATGCTATTTGATTGGTATTTCATATAAAGAATTATTGGTTCATTCTGCGTTATGATAATCTCCAGGGCGTAGGATGATAATAGAAATATTCTTCTTTGATTTGATACAAAAGTTTGGATAATTATGCAATTTAAGGTAATTATTGAGTAAACTAGGGTTAAAATAATAATTTTGATAAATATGTAGAGAGAGCTAGTTTGGCATTTGTAACAACCATATTAAAAGTGCATGTTTTTGCGAGTCCATAACATTTCTCATGGAATTATTCAGACTCGTTTGCTATTTATTATATAATTTAGTTAGTATTTAATTATGTATTAGCTAAATTGCTGCATTCCACCATGCTTCAAGTTGAAGTCGTGTAATCATGCAAATTATTATAAAATCATTTAAAATCGAAATCCCTCTAAAAGCATAATAAATTCAACCATTTGACGCCATATTTAGATAGCTATGTAATACTAAGTGCATTGCATGATTATATTATAGACTTGAAGAAGGTAATAAATCAAGAGGCAAAATTGCCAACAAATTAGACAACACCGATATCCATGCGCCATGCCATGCTCAGGTCGAAAGGGATGTTTTACGCTTATTTATCTCGTGAAGAAATAATGACAAGACCATTTTTAGGTGCTTTTTTGTAAAAAAAAAAAAAAAAAAAAAAAATCGTTAAGCATGCTTTTAGTGGAAACGACAAAAAGAGAAAAGCAAGTGAAAGTGATATTATTATTACCCAAGTGAGTTTCTCTCGTTTTTTTTTTTTTTAAACAAACACATGCACACATATATGCTCTTTTATTATATTATTTTGTCAATAGAACTGTAAATAAGATGAATTGCTTGAGATAGAGCTATAAATGAGACAAATCGCTCGAGCTTAGTTCATTTTAAGCTCTGCTTAAATTCGAGTAGTAAACGAGTTAAACTCAAAAGTTTAAAATAAAACTCGTTTATCTAAACGAATTAACAAATCGAACTTAAGCTCTAATTTAGACTCACAAACTGATTCGCTTAGGTTCATAAGCAAACTTATAAGCTTTATATATATTACAAATAGTATAATTATTATATATTGTATAATATCTCGAATTTAAACACNATTATTACCCAAGTGAGTTTCTCTCGTTTTTTTTTTTTTTAAACAAACACATGCACACATATATGCTCTTTTATTATATTATTTTGTCAATAGAACTGTAAATAAGATGAATTGCTTGAGATAGAGCTATAAATGAGACAAATCGCTCGAGCTTAGTTCATTTTAAGCTCTGCTTAAATTCGAGTAGTAAACGAGTTAAACTCAAAAGTTTAAAATAAAACTCGTTTATCTAAACGAATTAACAAATCGAACTTAAGCTCTAATTTAGACTCACAAACTGATTCGCTTAGGTTCATAAGCAAACTTATAAGCTTTATATATATTACAAATAGTATAATTATTATATATTGTATAATATATATTATTAAAATTTAAAAGTTGATATCTATATAATATATATATAAAGATATAATATGTTATAGGATAATATATTATAGGATCATATATGATATATAATCTAATCATTGTTCACTATTCATTGATCTATTTTTTTATTTTGTATACTTAGTGATACAATTCATACTATGTCAAGGACTAATAAGGTCGGTTGTAAGAGGTGAGTCTAGGCTTGTACAAAGCTTGAAAAAAGGATGGTGGAAATGTATGAGAATAAAGAAATAAACAAGCAAACCTCGATCCGCTCTTAGGATATTAAACACTAGGAAACCACCGAAGACTCAGAGTAAACTTGATATGAAGTATGAGCTAACTCGATGAGGATACTCGCCACCTAATCTTACTTAAGAGTTAGGATAAAAGTGAAGTAAGCAAGCATAGAGAGCAATCCTCACGAAAAGAGAAGTATATTCAATATCAGATGATAATGTGGCTATATATTATAAACGGGTATTTATATCTGAAAAGTTAAGGCATCGTATCTAAAATGGGAAAGAGAAAAAGGACACTATCTAAAAGAGGTAATGTATAAGAAATAGTAAAGGGATATAAATTAAAATTCAAAGAAATTGATAATTAGTGCAGCAAATTCTTTCACATAAGGCTTAACATGTGGCGCTCGAGCATTAGGATGCTTTTAGCAGAAACAGACAAGTTATGTGGCTACAATGGCGATTGCCGAGCAAAGGGTCCAAGCAGACCTAGGGGTCTTTTCGAGGAGATGTTGTCTTAGATATGTTGAGGGCTCTTAGCACAAGTGTTACCGAGCTAGTGGTAGGTATTAGTGGAGCAGAGCTAACTTCAAGGTTAGTCGAGTAGTTAGAAGAATGTAAGTCGGGTTGACATACATTGATTGATAGAACTAAAGTAGATCGGCTTAGCAAATGAAATTATTCGGCAGTGAGGATTGGCTTGGCTTTAGGCTGGGGTTAGCTGGAGCAAGAGAATCCACTTCATTAGTCCTTCAAGACCTCAAGCTTAGGAGTTAAGGTTCTAGTTATTTGATTCTCATCATCTTCTCCAGGTTGTTTTAGATTTAGGTTCAAATCCGTTTGGTCTTTGCTCAATTCTCCTTCAAGTTGGTAGGAGCTAAGGTCAGCAATATTGAAAGTGTTAAAAACTCCATAGTCTTCAATTAGTTTTAGTTGATAGGCATTGCCATTGATCCTCTAGAGTATTCTAAAAAAACTTGTAGCTTGAGCATACAGCTTACTTTTTCTCTTATTTGAAAACCTTTCCTTGCTTAAGTGTAGCTATACTAGTCATCGGGCTGATATTGTATTGTCCTCTTTCCTTTGCTCTTCTCTCTCAACTTCTTAGCAGCTTGGTCAATCTACTGTGTAACCTTCTAGTAGATTTGCTGTAGAGACTATATTCAGGCTCTTGCGTTAGGGTCTTCTCGTTCGGGCATTGGTATTAAGGCGTGGTTAAGAGGTAGCTCTAAGTTAAAGCCATAGATGACTTCAAAGGGTGTTTGTTTGGTGGTGTCATGTTTCGTATTTGTTTGAGCTCTTGCATTAGGGTCTTCTCTCTCGGGCATTAGTACCAGGGCGTGGTCAAGAGATAGCTTTAGGTTGAAGCCATAGACAACTTCAAAGGGTGTTTGTTTGGTGGTGTCATGTACCATATAGTTGTAAGCAAATTCCACCATAGGCAAACAGACATTCTAATCAGCTAAGTTCTTCCTCATTGTAGCTTAAAGCAATGATCCTACCGTACGGTTAACTACCTTTGTTTGGCCATCGATTTAGGGGTGATAAGAAGTGCTGAAAAGCAGTTTAGTTCCCATACGATGCTAAAGAATCCTTTAAAAATGGCTTAGAAACTTTGGATCTCTATTTGATATTGTACTCCTCAACATACCATGCAAGTGAACAATCTCCTGCAAAAAGAGAAAAGCCATAGCTAAAGTATTATTAGTTTTAAAGAAGGGCATAACTATTTTACTGAATTTGTTCATGACAACCATAACAGAATTTTTACCTTAGGCAATTCATTGTAACCCGAATACAAAATCCATACTCAACTCAATCCAAGGTTTGGTTGAGATAAGCAATGGTATTGCTTTCCCTTGTTCGGCTTAGCATTTGCCTTACTTGCAAGTAATATAGTTCTCAACAATTTAATGTACATCTCGTTACATCTTAGAGGCCAAAAGAATCTTCCATTCAATAACTCATACGTTTGCCTCTTCCCAAAATGTCCAAAAAGCCCACGAGAATAAGTTTCTCTAACAAGTAGTTCTTTTAAAGAGTAAGTTGGCACACATAGCTTGCCTCCCTAGAATATTTATCCTTCCTCCATATGATAGTCATCTACTGTTTTTCCTACAGCACATCATCCAAATATAAGACCAAAATGGAAGTCTTACAGATATTGCTCCTTAATGCTCACAAATCCTAAGAGTTTCATCTCTAGTTCAGTTAGAAAAACATGTCGGCGTAATATGGCGTCAGTAACCACATTAGCTTTGCCCTATTTGTACTTGACCACAAAGTTGAATCCTTTTAAGAATTCAAGCCATCACACTTGTCTCTTTAATAATTTGGTCTAACTTCTAAGATGCCTTAAGGACATATGATTTGTATAAATGAAAAAATCCCTTGGTAATAGATAATATTGCCATGCTTGAAGTGCTCGAATAAGGGTTAGGAGCTCCTTGTCACATACTAAGTAGTTTAACTGAGGCCATCTCAACTTCTCAATATGGTAAGCTATAGATTTACCTTTTTACATTAAGACTGCACCTATGCCTACACCAGATGCATTGTGCTCAAGCTAAAAAATCTTCTCGAAGTCAAGTAAAGTCAATATAAGTATAGAGGTTATTCTTTCCTTGATCTCAATAAAGCTTCTCTTTTCCTTCTCTCTTTACCTAAAATCTATGTTCTTCTTTGTTAGCTTTGTAAGGGGTGTAATAAGGGTATTAAAACTCTTGATGAATCTTTGGTAAAAGGATATCAGTCCATGGAAACTTCTCATCTTGGCATAAGTGGTTGGGGTCAGCCATTCAACAATTGCTTGAATGTTCATTATTGACTTGTAAGCCTCATCTTTTAATGACATAACCTAGAAAAACCACCTTCTCCTAGCAAAAACAATACTTCTTCATATTAGTAAATAATCTTTCTATTTGAAGGACATCAAAGACTGCTTGAAGATGTTCAATATGGCAAGTTAGGTCGACACTATATATGAGGACGTTGTCAAAGTAGACAACAATAAACTTCTCGATCAAATTTCTCAAAACATGATTCATCAATCTCATAAAAGTGCTTGGAGCACTTGATAGTTTAAAGGGCATGACCATCTACTTGTATAGGCCATTTCAATCTTAAAAGCAATCCTCTATTCATCCCCTTGGCTCAATCGAATCTGGTGGCATCCTGATTTCGGTTCAATTTTACTGAACACTTTTGTACCACTTAGTTCATCGAACATATCATCTAGCCTCGAAATAAGGTACCTAGACTTGATCGTGATTTTATTCATAGCTTTACTATCCATATACATTTGCTAAGTACCATCCTTCTTGCGTATAAGCAATGCTAGTACAATATAGAGGCTAAGACTTTCCCTTATATATTCTTTTTGTAATGATTCATTAACTTGTCTTTGGAGCTCGATAGCTTGTTTGGGGTTCATCCGATAAGTTGGCTTGTTTGGTAGAGTAGCTTCGAGTATCAAGTCCATGCAATGTTCAATGCTTCGAAAAGGGAGTAGTCCTTTTGGCAACTGCTTAGGAAAAGGGTTTACATACTCATCTTATAGCTTTTTGATCTTTAGGGGTAGCTCAATCTGCTCCTTCAACTTTAATAGTCGTTTGATCAATAGAAAAGTTAGTATGTCAACTTTAATAGCTTCTTGGAGCTCAACTCTACTTAGAATCAGCCTAGTTTGCAGTTATGATAAAAGCGCATGTCTCCTCCAAAGAGCATCTGTAACTATATTGCTCTTTCCCTACTTATATTTAATTACAAAATTGAATCCCTTAAGGAATTCAACTTATCTTACCTGCTACTTCGACAACTTGGTTTGACTTCGGAGGTACCTCAGTGATTTATGGTCAGTATATATGATAAATTCTCTTGGCAGCAAGTAATGTTGGTACACTTACATTGTCAGATTAGTGCTAGAAGTTCCTTGTCATACACGAAGTAGTTGAGTTGTGGTCCTTGGAGCTTCTTACTATGGAAGGCAATTGGTCGACTTTCCTACATCAGGACAGCGCCTATTTCAACACCCAATGCATCGCATTCCAACTCAAAAATTTTGTCAAAATCAGGTAATACTAACACCAGGGAGGAGGTCAATCTTTCTTTTATGTCGGCAAAACTCCTCTCCTCTCTTTCTCCTCATTGGAAGTCGGTGTTCTTCTTTGTTAGCTCGATAAGTGGCACGATAATGGTGTTGAAATTCCTAATAAACTGCCTATAGAATGAAGCCAATTCGTAGAAGCTTCTCATGTCAACACAAGTAATGGGAGTCGGCCACTTGGTAATTGTTTGGATCTTTTCATCATCAACTCGCAAGCCTCTTCTATTGACTACATACCCTAAGAATACCACTTCTTCCTGGCAAAAACAACATTTCTTTAAATTACCAAATAGTCTCTCGACACAAAGGATAATTAAGACTGTTTTGAGATGTTCATAGTGACTCGGCATATCGATACTGTAGACGAGGATGTCGTTAAAGTACACCACGACACACTTTCTTGTGAGATGTTTTAGCACATAGTTCATTAGTCACAGAAAGTACTTGGGGCATTCAACAAGCCAAAGGGCATGACCATCTACTTGTAAAGTCCATGTCGAGTCTTGAATGTAATCTTCTCCTCGTCTCCTAGCCTCATGCAGATTTAATGGTAGCCATACTTAAGATCAATCTTGTTGAAAATCTTGGCTCTACTCAATTTATCCAACATGTCTTCTAGCTTTGGGATCGAATACCTATATTTGATTGTGATTTTGTTTACGACTTAGCTATTAACACACATCTACCAGGTTCCATCCTTCTTCAGCACTAAAAGTACAAGCACAGTACAAGGGCTGAGACTTTCTCTTACATAGCCTCTTTCCAGTAACTCATTAACTTGTCATTAGAACTCAAAAGCCTACTCAGGATTCATCCGATAAGCTAGCTTACTCGGTAGTGTAACACTATGTACTAAGTCAATACAGTTCTCTATGCCTCGAGTTAAGGGTAATCCCTTAAGTAACTATTTTGAGAACAGGTCGACATAGTCATCTGGCAACTCCTTAATTTCTTAGGGAAGCTCATCCCGCTCCTTCATTTTTGATAGTTGCCTGACCAACAAAAGGGTCGGCTTGTCAGCATTGTTGGCCTCTTGGAGCTTAGCTCTACTCATCACCAAAGCTTTCTTCGATCTGTAAGCAACTTTCGTTTACAACTTATTGACTTCTCTCGGTGGTATCAGGTTTAATGTAATATCTCGATCATCTTTCTCGAACATGTATGCGTTCTTATAGCTGTCATTGACGACCTTCCTATCGAACAACTACGGCCTACCTAACAACACGTGGGAAGTATACATGGGTAGTACGTCGCAGAGAATCTGGTTAGAGTAGTTTCTAATAGTGATCGGCAGTAGTATTTTCTGAGTGACATGTAAGGCTCCCTTCTCACTTAACTAGTCCAACTTATACGACTTCAGGTGTGCAATAGTCAACAATTTCAGTTTTGAGATAAGGTCGATTAATGCCACGTTGGTGTAATTTCTACTATCCATGATGAGGGCATATACTTGATCATTCACCTTACAGGTTGTATGAAACAGATTCTCTCTCTACTCCTCCTCTCGTGAGGGTTCCATGTTCATAGTGTGTTAAACAACTATGAGTAACTAGTCTAAGTCCTCAATAAATACGTCTTCCTTAATTAGCTCTTTCTCGGTAAGAAGCTCCTCCTCCTCGGGCTTCTCATCTATACTCTCTACTTCTAACTTCAAGATGTCTCCCTTAATGACCATTGTCTGTTGGTTCGGGTACTAAGCAGCCATATGTTTGAACCCTTGACACTTGAAGCACTTAATCTGGCTCGTCTTCCTGCCAGACCCTTGTCCCTTCTCATAAGTTCAAGTCGGCACTTCACCAT
The DNA here is from genome assembly GCA_024138015.1 of Lumnitzera littorea. Lineage (NCBI taxonomy): Eukaryota > Viridiplantae > Streptophyta > Magnoliopsida > Myrtales > Combretaceae > Lumnitzera > Lumnitzera littorea. Next base: position 61,605,009 of record JAMXBB010000011.1, on the reverse strand, counting down.
CTAGTCGGCCTTTCTGCTCAACTTCGACATCAACCTTTTTGCTTGACTCAGTTTAGACTAAGCTTAGTGACTTGCCTGTCTTGGTTAGCTAGTCGACATTTTAGCCGTTATTTGGCTCCTTTTTTGCTTCTCTACTCGTTGGGCAATCCTAATAGTTTCATTTATTGTGTCAAATCGTTGGAGCTCTATAATGTCTCGAATGTCTCCTCTTATCCCACTAACAAATCATAAGATTGTTCGCGTTGGTAGCTCTTCTACTTCGCAATGTATCATCAGCATTTGAAAGTTTTGAAGATACTCATGAACAGTTCGGCCTCCTTATCTCAACTCCTGAAGCCGAGTGAAAGTATCTTGGAGATATGTTTTTGGCACGAATCTGTTTCTTAGTACTCTCTTCATCTTTAGCCAAGTGTTAATCTCTCAATACCCCTCTTGCCTTCTCATGGCCTGAAAATTCTTTCACTACATGGCAACATACCCGGAGAATTCAACAATAGCAGTTCTTACTTTCTCATAATCATCATATTAATAATAATCAAACATACGTTCTACCTTCTCTTCCCACTCCAGATACTCATCAGCATTCCGAGATCTATTGAAACTTAGAATCCAAAGTTTCATATGGTTAGATGCTCTGGGGACTCATATACGCTCATCTTTAAAATACTCTTCTTCCTCCTTATCAATCTCTCTTAAGTCTATCCTTCGCTTTACTAGTCCGCCAACTCCTCCACCTCAAATTGGTCGAGCTAGGTTCTAACCTCTAATAGGTCGAGCTGCTTGTAGAGTGTTTTACACGTCTTCAGTGGGTCAACAAGATAGCGCATGAACAGTACGAGTCAGATCTACTAAGAAGTTAGCTACCTCATCAAGCCTCCCATCAGTGCTTCTGGTGGTTCCCTGAGACTATCGTCCATGGTGGATAACTCCACTATCATTACCAATACCAACATTCATATTTGGGTTTGTCATTTTTCCTCACAGATTCAAAATTCAAACAAATACTTTAGAAAGTGAACAACTAATAACACAGCAGTCAAATTAACATAGTAGCTTGCTCTAATTCATACATACCACAAAACCTCTGCTCTAATACCAAGATATTGCGAACTGTGACTAAGAACAAACATGGTTGGTCATTAAATGAGTCCAAGCTTGTAGAAAGTTTGAAAAGGATTAATGAGGAAAGTGTGAAAAGAGTGAAAACGATGAATAAAACAATAAGCAAAAACCTACAAATAACTTTAGAGGATATGACGCACCAATGGAACTTTCGAAGACTCACGACACAATTCGATATGACGTACGAATTGGTCTAATGAGGTTACTCGCCACTTATCCTTGCTTAAGGGAAATGATAAGAGTGATGTCGAGAATAAACAACATTGTTTATGCAAGGAAGAAACTACTCAAAGTGTATTGAAGATAATTTGATCAATTACAAGTACAAGGGTATTTATACCCGTAAGTTAGGGCAACTTACCCAAAAGGGAAAAGACAAAAAGATTAATTCCTAAAAAAGTAATGTACATGATACAAAAAGGTAAAAATGAATATACAAGTAAAACAATCATTGGTGCTACATATTTTACGTATGATACTGTACATGTGGCGATGCTACATTAGTGATGTTGTTAAGAGATGCGGACAAAAAGTACGGACAAATGAGCTTGTTTAAGTAGGGTTGGCTCAGTCAATCCGGACTCTTTCTCTTAGCTTCTCAGCAAGGAAGATGTCGAGTAATTGGTCGACTTGACACTAAAGAGTGATCATCAACTCGGCATACCACAGAATAATGGGTAGTCATACAGCACATCATTAAAAGTGACTTAGCAAGTAAGTACTTAGCTTTGGCATCGATAAGGGTTGGTTGGAATAGAAGGATTTATTGTACTAGCCCTTCTAGTCCTTGGGCTTAGCTGTGGGTCAGAGGTTCGATAACTTGATTTCCATCATTAGGCAACCATGTGCTTGAACCCTTAGCATTTAAAACATTTAATCTGGTTCATATTTTTCCCGGATCCTTGTCCCTTCTCATAAGTTCTCAGTTGCACCTCACCATCAGCTGGTCGACTTTTTTGTTCAGCTCTAACATTTGTTCTTTTACTTGGCTTGGAATTTTGTTGAGTTCGATAATTACCCTAAGTAGGTCGGCTTGTATGGACAGGCTAGTTTACTAGAGTTTGGCTCAACCTATTCCTCCTTTGTCTTTCCACATACTAGGTTATTCTTAGAACTCCATCTAATGTAGTAAACTGCTGAAGTTCCATAATGTCTCAGATATCGCTTCTCAATCCAGTAAAAAACCTAGACACTATTCGGGCAAATAGTTCATCTACTTCACATAAGATCATAAGCATTTGAAATTCCTAAACATACTCATCAACAGTTCTTCCACTATAATGCAACATATCTTGAGAACATACTCATCAATAGTTCTTCCTTGTTGTAACTCCTAAAGTCTAGCAAAAGTATCCCATAGGTAGGTATCTGACACGAATCTATTTTTAAGGATTCTTTTCATCTCAAGCCAGGTGTTAACTTCTCTATATCCTTCTCACCTCCTCATGGTCTAGAAGTTCTTCCACTATAATGCAACATATCCTGAGAATTCCACTATAGCAACTTTCACCTTCTCGCAGTCTTCATATTGATAATAATCAAAGATACGTTCAACCTTCTCCTCCAAATCCAAATAGTCATCTGCATCTCTAAAACCATTGAAGCTCAGAATCTAAAGCTTCATATGGTTGGTAGCTCGAGGTGCTCAAGCTTGCTCATCTACTTCACCTAAGTCAATCCTTTTCTACATTCGTTCTCTTACTCTTCCACCTTGATCTTGTCGAGTTGGAATCTATCCTCTTGTAGGTCAAGTAGCTTGAGGAGTATTTCGCATGGCTTTAGCATGTCGAAAGGCTAATGCATGAACAACTCTGATGAAATCAACTATAAGGTTAGCCATCTCATCAATTTGTTCATCTATACTTCTAGGGGTGTTTTGGGGTTAGCATCCATTATGTACAATCTTGCTATTATCATCCTTAATATCAGTGTTGACTCTTGGATCCATCATTCTCTCAACTAATCTTAAGGACAAACTTAGAATCTACAAAACAATAGACAATGCCTTATAAGCTAAACAACTAGCACATACACTTCTCCATACAAAAGTTCAAACTAATTGTAAACATAACAACTACTTTGGAGAATAATAAACCCAATTGATACTTGCTTTGTTTTCGTATGCTTGAAATAGTGCAAAACAAAGTATTTGGTATCAAAGGTCTCACAACAATAGTAAAACTTCAAATACTCTCCAAAATACTTAAACTAATCCCTCTCGTATTTATAGCACACTTGACAATAATACTTCATATTATATGGTAACAATTACAATCGAATAGCAACTTACCTAAATGAACCTCCGTTTTGATATCAAGATGATATAATCCATGCTAAGGATTGACAAGGCCGGTTATAAGGGGTGGGTCTAAGCTTGCAAAAAGCTTGGAAAACAAGGATGGAAATGCATGAGATCAAAGAAATAAACAAGTAAACCTCGATTTGCACCAAGGAACTACCGATGACTCATAGAGTGAACTCGATATGATGCATGAGCTAACTTAATGAGGGTACTCACCATCTAGCTTTACTTAAAAGTTAGAATAAGAGTGAAGTAAGTAAGTAAGTAGAGAGCAATGCTCATGAAAAGAGAAGTATATTCAATAGCAGATGATGATGCAGTTACATATTACAAAAGGGTATTTATACAAGAAAAGTTAAGGCATCTTAGCTAAAATGGATAAGATAAAAAAGTTATTGTCTAAAATAGGTAATGTACAAGGAATAGTAAAGGGGTACAAATGAAAATTCAAAGAAATTGATAATTAGTGTAGCAAATTCTTTCACATAGGCTTGGACACATGGCATTCGAGGCATTGGGACACTTTTGGCAGAAGCAGATGAGTTGTATGATTACATTAGAGATTGTGTAGCAAAGAGATCGATCAGACCTAAGGGTCCTTTTGAGGAGATGTTGTTTTAGATATGCCCTAAGGCTCTTGGCACAAGTACTATCGAGCTAGTAGTTAATACTGGCAGAGCAAAGCTAACTTTAGGGCTGGCCAAGCAGTTAGAGGAATGTGTGTCAGGTTAACATACGATGGTTGATAGAATTGAAGCAGCTCGACTTATTTGGTAATGAAGATCAGCTCAGCTTCGACTAGGGTTGGCTGGAGTGAGAGAATTTGCTTCGTTAATCCTTCAAGACCTATTGAGCTCGGGCTTGGGTCAAGGGTCTAGTTGTTTGATTCCCATCCCTTAGGCTTAAGATCGACTTGCTTTGGCCTCGGCTTGACTTGAGCTTGATTAATAAAAGAGTTGAGCTTAAGCTTAAGATAAAGCTTGTTTATCTAAATGAGCTAAGCTCTAACTTAATTACAGGTTTGATAAAAAGCCTAGCTTGAATTTGAACTCGAACTCAAACTCAATAATTTTTAAATGAGTTGAGCTTAAGCCTATAAAAGCTTAGCTTAACTTAGCTCATTTAGAACTTTAGGTTGACATGCTATCTTTTCTTATAAAAAAAAAAAAGAAAAGAAAAGAAAAAAAAAAGGAAGAAATGCAATTTAAGATCATATACTCTTATAACGGATTGTTTTTAGGAAATTGACTATGTGAGAATCAATTTATTACCAATCTCAAAGTTTTGCTAAAACCATGACATCCTCTTTAGTCTCTACTCTACATAATTATGGAGAAGGAGCAGAACATGATAAGGGTTTGTTTAAGGAAAAATACACTGCTTCAACAAATCAAATAGGTAAGAAATCGATCCTTTATTATAGGAAAAAAGAAAAAATGAAACTAATTCTTCTTCTGTTTTAGTGAATTTGAGATTAAGATATTATGAATATTGATGAATTTGGTCATATATGTGTTAATAAGGCTTTTTTGACTTGGACTCCTTAAGCTTGTGCTGATCTAATTTAGCTCATGGCCTAGGTTGTCCTCCTTTAGACTTGGCCTCCTTACCTTAAACTAGGCCCATTATATAGGCTATCCAACCATAGGATTCACCAACGGCTACGACATTGAAGATAAAGCTAAATGACTTGGTCAGAAACTGTCTCCTACAATTCAAGACCACATCGGCCTACATATCTCCACTACTCATGACTTGTGGGCGTATCTTATACCCACTAACAGTCCTCTTACCACCGACTGCTCTTCTTTATAAATACTAAGCCACCTCTCAATGTTAAACTACTTAATACTTTGCACACTTAAGCTTTACCATATTTTATAGTATTCTTGCTACATCTCTCTCTACACACTACTAACTTAAGCATTGGAGTAGCCAAGCTGGACAACTCCATAGTGCCCGTCATTAGTTCTTATTGTGCAAGCTCATTTATTAGCATAAAGTCCAAATCATTTCCAATCTCTACTAGCCAAAACCTAAAGATGACATTTGGTGCCATTTGCGGGAAACAAACCTAATCCCTTACTTGGATACACACTAAATACTTACCCAAACATCACCTTTAATTGCCAACATGTCTCACGTTGAAAACCTTGAAAATAACCAGTTGGTGAACAACTAAACTTGAATAACCAACCCTTAACTAGGGATATGCTTGAACAACATTTAAGCCATGCGGAGCAATTGCTTGAGGAATTCGTTGCACAAAATAGGTTACTCCATGCTCGCTTTAAGGATACCAAGAGGCCTAGTAGGTAGACCCTCCCACTTGAAGCTTCTGATGCCTATACGAAATATGAAAATCAATAGTAGTAGTAGCAACAACAACAAAATGGCAAGGATTGGCTACTAAATCCCCTAATGTAGGAATAGCAAGCACGATTTGTGGCCACATACGACCACGCCCTTGCTTGCAATGAGCAGGTAGTCGATTCCCATATAGTATTAGTATACTCTACAGCACGTTGAGCTCATTTGACAGACAATCCTGACTTCAACTAGCTCCGTGCAATTGTAAGGAAGCTCTTTTAGTAGTAGGGAAGCAAAGTCGCTAATGGTATTGGGCTTGTTGCTACCAATAAAACCCCATTCACTAGGGTTGTCCAGGATGTAGTTTTGCCTCCATATAGCAAGCTTCCTACCTTAGGCTAGTATGATTGCATTGGTGATCTTAATGATTACCTCCATTTTTGTACCCTCATGAACCTCTATGGTCATGGGGATGCTATCATGTGTAGAGCTTTTCTAAGTACTCTAAGAAAGGCAGCTCAAATGAAGCTCAACTACCTACCCAAAAATTCCATTAACTTCTTTGATGAGCTAGCTTATAGGTTCAGTCTCCGCTTTAGGGCTAGTAAGCTCCCGTCTAAGGACACTTCATCCTTATACCTAATAAGGTAAAGTGAAAGAAAGACTTTATGAGAGAATATGGCCTAGTTCAACAATGCCGTGGTCAAGATCCTTTAGTTGAATGACGTTATAGTAGTACATATCGTACAACTTGGCATCAGACCCTCTAAGGACTTTTTCCATTCGCTTGCAAAGAGTAAGCTAAAGAACCTGGCTGAATTCTAGAATAAGGCCTAGAAGTATATGGGCCAAGAAGACAACATCTAAATCAGGCGTGACATTGATCAAAAGAAGTTGAGTGGAAAGAAGGCCTAGGAAAAATTATCCAAAGATCACTTTGGTGGTAGGGCACTAAGTAGAGCCGAGCAGGAAGGCTCGAGTGACAAGAAGCCTTGAGCTGAGTAGAACCTACTTCTCTCTCTAATCTACATATACTACATGCCCTTGAACCAACCTATCGCTCAAGTCTTTGTCGAAGTGAAAATAGGGGCCTGTTGTAGAAGCCCCCTAAGATGAGGGGGGACCCTAGTCAATGGAACTCGGACAAGTGTTGCCAGTTCTACAACGACCGTGGTCATACTATCGAAGAATGCTTCCAGCTAGAGAATGCAATTGAATATGCTATTCAATGGAGCTACTTCGATGAGTTTGTGGCCCAGTGCAAGAACGACAACCATTGGGATGATGATGATGATGAAGATAAGGCATCTCAAAGACGGTGAATCAAGGGTGCCTAAGCAAAGCAGAATGAAGACCGCTACAATGATCAAGCTCCCAACGGCATCATTAACATAATTATTGGGGGCCCATACCTAAGGAGCCAACCCAATGCTAGTAACCTAGCTAACACTTAGTCCGAGGTGTTGGTTGTTAAGGAGAAGAGGCAAAAGATTGATACTGCAATATCTTTCTCTAACAAGGACCTAGAGGGCGTAGATACCCTTCATCAAGATGCCTTTATAATTGGGGCATAAATTGCAGACTTTGAGGTCATTAAGATTATGGTAATTATTAGCAACTTTACTAATATTCTCTTCATGCATACGTATGAAAGGATGGGGAGTAAATTGCTAGTCAAGATGAAGCCCTACTATCATAATCTCATTGGCTTCAATGGGGGAACTGTTTGAGCCAAAAGTATTATCACTCTCAACATGGAGCTTGGTGCTGATGACAATGTCACCTGAAGACCAGTAGAGTTTATCGTAGTCGACTGCTCATCCCCTTATAACTCTCTTTTGGGATGATTGAGTATGGATGCTTTCAAAGTCATTACATTGTCCCTTCATCTAAAGGCCAAGTTCCTGACCCTTACTAAGGTAAGAATTTGTAGATGCAATCAAAAGCTCTCATGAGAGCTTTATGTCAAAGCCGCTAAAGCTGATAGTGTTTTCGCTCTAGAGACTGACCCATATGAGAAGCCAATTGAGAGAGATAAACTAGGTGAGAAGATAAAAAGAGGTGTAGATTAATGCCTCACTTGACCAGACCACCACGGTTAGGATCGAAACCCCTCTTGAGGTGAAGGAAGAGATAGTTACCCTCATACAGGCTAACTCGGATAGGTTTACCTAGTTAGCATTGGACATGCTCGGGATCTCTCTCAACCTAGTAACCCATAGCCTCAACATTGATATCAATGCATGGCCTATCAAGTAAAAGAAGAGGTATTTTATGCCAGAAAGGTAGGCCGCTATAGAGGAATAAGTGTAGAAGTTGCTTAAGGCTAGCTTTGTTAAAGAGGAGAAGTATTCGACCTGGCTGGCTTATGTAAAACAGGTCAAGAAAAAGTCTGGGAAGTGGCGTATGTGTGTTGATTACACCGACCTCATCAAAGCTTGCCCAAAAAACTACTTCCTTCTCTCCAAGATCGGCTAATTGGTTGATTCCACATTAGGACATGCTTTGCTTAGCTTCATGGACACCTTTTCAGGCTATAATTAGATCAAGATGGACCTAAATGATGAAGTGCATACCTCCTTTATCACCAACTTCGACATGTATGGTTACACTATCATGCCTTTTAGCCTTAAAAATGTCGACGCGACATATCAGCATATGGTAACCAAGCTATTTGAGCCTTAGCTTAGGTAGAACATGAAGTTATACATTGATGACATGATAGTCAAGAGCAAACAACTCGACGTATCATGTCAAGCACATACAGGAAGCCTTTAACCAGATGAGAAAATATGACATGAAGCTAAATCCCCAAAAGTGTGTATTTAGGGTTGGCTCCAATAAATTCTTAGGCTTCTTGGTCACCTAGAGAGGAATTGAGCCCAATCCTAAGAAGATATAGGCCATCAGGGATATGAAGCCCCCTTCTTTAGTCAAAGATGTATAGAAGATTACCAATATGGTGGCTGTGCTGAGTAGATTTGTCTCCAAAAACATGGATGGATGTGTTGAGTTCTTCAAAATCTTAAAGAACCTTAAGGGTTTTGAATGGAATCCTCATTATACGGTAGCCTTTAAGGAGCTATAGGACTTCTTTGTACACCCTTCTGTCCTCTCCAAGCCTATTCTAGGAGAGGAGTTGTATTTGTACTTAGCTGTTAGCAACCGGATACTCTCCTTTGTGTTAGTCAAAGCTAAAGGGAGAGAGCATAGGCTCGTATATTATGTTAGCCATATTCTCTAAGAGCTTAAGGTTAAGAACACTAGGGAAAAAAAATTTGCCTTAGTTGTTGTCATCTCTACACCTCGGCTTAAGCCTTATTTTCAGGTACATTAGATTATTATGCTTACAGATTAGCCACTACATACATTACTATGGAAGCTTAACATGTCTAGATAGATGGTGAAGTACGTGATGGAGTTGAATGCATACAGAATTCAATATTAACCATGGATGGCCTATAAGGCACAAATCTTAGCTGACTTCGTAGTAGAATACACAAGAGAGGAGGAAGCACCACTAGGGGATGACAAATCGATGTGAACTCTCCATGTTGATGGATTATCCACCTTAGGAGGTGGGGGTGCAAGCCTGGTACTTATTGGACTACACAAGATCATTATTTGTTATGCTCTCAAGTTCGGGTTCGACATTGGCAATAACGAATCCGAATACAAGGTATTGATAACTAGTCTCAAGTTGGCTAAGGAGATTGGCATAGTAAGGTCCTATAAAAATTAGTATTCAACTCACGATAGGTTAGTTCAAAAATGATTTGTAAAATTTAGGATGATAATGTAAATTATCTAATCGAACCCAAATTTTACAATAAAGTTAAGAATATTAATCAAAGTAATCCTGTGAATTTGGATTTAGGAAAATAAGTAATAAAATAGTTAAATATTATAATATTAAGTTACATGTACATTACCTTTATATATTGAAAATGCGTAAAATGAGTTCCGATAATTAACAAATCGATAGAGATAAATTATATGTACATCAAAATTATAAAACGACTTAAAAAATATTTGTGATTATTTTTTTATACTATATATATATTTACATGTAGGTAAAAATATGCGAAATTACTTAAAATACTTTAACTATGTTAAAATAATGCTAATTAATTAAAGAAAATTCATAAAAATTAAAGAAAAATCAAGAAAAATATGGAAAAGTGTAGAAATGTCCAGAAATAAGGTGTGACATGATAGGAATTAAAGAGAAAATAACAACCAATAAATTTAAGCCAAATAGAAAGTAAAAATAAGAAGAGAGAAGGGATAAATGGCACAATTTAATTCATAATCTTGTTTAACCAGCTCTATAGAGTAAAAGCTAACCACTTACAATTCATTTGGTTATTTTAGCATAAAAAAAAAAAAAGGAAACAAGAGAAGAGAGGATAAACCAATTTTAGAAAAATTAAACAAAATAGTTTGCAATTAAGGCCTTATAGGAGAACTCATACCCAACGACCACTTGGAGAGGATTGGCTACTACCACTTGATAGCAAATCCATCGCTTGGTGGTGTCAACAAGGGTGGAGCCACCATTAGTGGCTGGAAGCCCTTCAATCGGTAAGTTCCAATTTTCCTTCTGAAATTGTTTAATTTAGTAAAAATATCAAATATGCATGAAAAATTATCAAATTTGGTATTCTAGAATATTTTTGTATGTATACTTAATAGGGCTCAGGATATACTATTTTTAATAAATTACTAAACCTGAGCTAATTTTCGATATTGAAATAAATGACTTTAATAGTGTAGTTTTGAGTCCAAAATTTTTGTATAGACTATTTAGAGTATTTATAATAGTGCTATCAAAAGATTTTTTTATAAATTTATTTTCAAAATTTTTAGTTAATTTTTAGGCCTTTGAATTATATATAGAGTGATTTTAAGGCTTAATTTAGTGATTAAATGTATAAATACTGATTTAGTATGTAATTAGGAGTTTTAGGATATTAATTTTTGATGTAGTATGATATTTATAGTATTTGGAGTATTAGAATATGTATTACGTGTATTATGTGATAAATAATGGGTAAAAGGGTATAATTAAGCTAATTTTGTGATTTGAGGATTAATTAGGTATAAATTCCGATTTAGAGAATAATTAAACATTTTGATATATTATTGGTGATGAAAGATGATCATAGTAGTGTTAGAAATGTTAGAATATGTGTTTAAGTGTGAATTATGTAATAGTATCTAATATGAGTATATAAGAAATTAATGTGTAGAAAATATTATGTTAAAATTGATGATGATGATAATAATAATAATAATAATAATAATAATAATAAATTTAGATTATTATATGAAAAATATAAAATTTCCTTAAATTAGGAGCTAATTTGGTAGTTAAATTAGGAATTGGGTATAGTGTATGAACTATAATACTAGTTAGAGGTTAAATACAAAATTTAGAATATCCAAGTGTAACATGATTAATTTCACATAATGATTCAAGATGAGTTCTTAGAGTTCGCGTATAAAACCCGTAATCAGAAACTGATTCAAAAGTTGAATTTGAACCTAACCTAAATTAAGAATAATAGTAAGAGACTTACAAACCTGAATAATTATGTATAATAAAACCCTACACTAAAGAAACAATAAGAGTCATAGAATAAAGCCTACATAAAGTAGTTATATGAATAATAAAACGACTTTTGTATTGTAGGGATTATTGGCGATAGCCTGTTGTGAGCTGTACCTTAAGTGAGCAAGCAGGCAATCCAGGTAAGTTGGGATTAATACGTCATCGTATTTCGGGGTTCTGTTTCATAGTACTCAAAGGCTTAAGGTTATATTTGTTTGTGCCTATAGGTAGCTTGATTGTGTGCATGGTTGTGTGTAAGTATTCTTGATTGTACAGTGTACTATTAGCTTTCTGTATTGGTTTGCAATTGTTATGTATTGTGTGATATGGGTTAATCAACTTAATAGGGCTTAATAATATATAGCTTGTAAAATTAACTGAATAAGCATTTTAACCCATTAGGAAAAACGTTTATGATTCTCTAGCCAAATATTGACCCATTTGAAAGGGATAGCACTAGATAGTATAATTGGTTTCTTCTTCATCCTTAGTCAAATTAAGTATTAAGAAAGGAGGTCGTGGCAAGTGTAAAGTTAATGATTCAAAGATAGTTGCGGGAGGAGCAATATCTCTATTGTACAAGCTTGGGTTTGGTCATAAGCTATTGAAATGTGTGTTAAGCTCCTCAACTCGGATTAGAGCGGGAATAATTTTTCTAATCTTATGATGAACTAGATATTGTGGTGTGATGGCATTTGCTCGTACATGTATGACATCTAACTAACTTAGTTGATAACCTTGTTTGTGCTTTATGTATTGTTTTAAGCTTACCTCTACAGGGATACAATAGCTCGAGGTGTAGGATAAGAAAATTTTTATTGAGTACTTACTAGAAAAGATCATAACTTTAGGCTTGGTTGAGGTCTTAAAGTTGAGCTAGATAGACTCGATCCGGAGTTACTTAGAGTAAGGCATGCTTCCAGAAGACAGGAGAGAGGTAAAGAAGTTGAGGTATTACATTCCCAACAAGACGTTGATCGACAACGTCTTGTACCGTAGGGGAGTTAGTCTTCCCTTACCCAAATGCCTCTAAGCAGAAGAGGGGCTGTAGTCATGGAGAAGTTGTATGCTGGAGTGTATAGCAATCACATCCAATTACAAGCCCTCTATATCCAAACCTTTCGACTTAGATACTATTGGCTTACTATGAGGCATGACACTAAGGCTGTAGCTTAGAAGTTTCCCTAGTGCCAGAAGCATGCACTAATTATTCATACTCTTAGCACTAATCTCCAGCCTATGGCTGTTTACTCAATAGGGCATAAAAAATTGTGACGCCTTCCCTAAAGCCTTGGGAGGCCAACAATACATTATCGTGGCCGTTGACTACTTTACCAAGTGGGTCAAGACCTAAGCCATGGCCAAGATTATTGAGAGGAGTATTGAGTCGCTCATTTAGAACAACATCATCTCTAAATTTGGGGTCCCCTATGCCATCATCATAGATAATGAGTGTCAGTTTGACAACCTTAAGTTTAGAGAATTTTGCACCAAGCATCATATTACACCTCACTTTATGTTGGTCACCCACCTACAATTGAATGGTCAAGTTGAAGCCACTAACTCGATCTTTCTTGAGAGCTTAAAGAAGAGCGTAGACTGAGCTTAGGGTGCTTAGGCAGAAGAGCTGCCTAATATTTTGTGGGGATATAGGACTACCTACTTCACCTTTGTAGGTGAAACCCTATTTCGCTTAGCGTTCAGGTTGGAGGTAGTTCTTCCCATCGAGCTAGAGTTTCCTAACATCCAAACTTAAAGTTTTAATGCTATCTTGAATGAGTCCCTACTATAGGCTAGCATCGACACTATATAAGAAATCAGAGAGCTCGCCACAACTTAGGTAACTACTTATTAGCACTAAGCATCCAGATACCATGATTAGAAAGTCAGGCATAAAGAATTCAAGGTTAGTAACTTGGTAAACTGGATGTAGGAAGCTTGAGGTTTATGGAAAGGGCAAGGTAAGTTAACCCCTAGTTGGGAAGACTTGGTCAAAGTAAGAGAGAGCTTAGGGAATAGAGCATACAAACTGGAGAGATTAGATGGTGAGCTCATCCCACACACTTAGAACACCGATAACCTTAGGCTATATTTTGATTAATGTACAAATTCTTTGTAAATATTTTTGTAAACATCAATAAAAGTTTTATTCCTCATGGGTATTGTGTATTTTTACTTTTCTTTCTCTCCTTTTACTCTCATACCAAGTCTTGGCTCTTAAAGGGTAAATGGACCCATTACTTAGGTAGGTCAAAACGCCACCAACTTGACTCCTTCGGGTAACCTCAATAAGGGGAAACACACCTTACATAACTAAAGAACTCCCACACTTGGGTAGGTCAAAATGCCATTGAATTGACTTCCCCTTAGGTAACTTTAGTAAGGGGAAAAATTCTTTACATAACTGAGGAACTCCTACGCTTAGGCAGGTCGAAATACCATTAACCTAACTCTCCCTTTGGTAACCTCAGTAAGAGGAAACGCCCCTTACATAACTAAAGAACTCCTATATTTGGGTAAGTCAGAATGCTATCGACTTAACCCTTCTTAGGTAACCCCTGTATAGGGAAATGCCCATAATAACTTTAAGTATACAAATTAACTTCATGACTAAGTGATTAAGTATAAGCATACAATGACTAATTGTCAAGCTATGCTACTTAGCAGGCACAACAATTCAAATAAAGTAATAGGAGTATTGACAAAACTTGAAGAACTGAAAGCAAGGCGAATGCATTAAATGCAATAGCTGAATCCTATCACTAAGGAAGATATTTACAAAACTATGGTTAGCATCCCGACCTATTATACAAATTCTCCTACTTACGTATAGGAAAAATAAATGAGTACAAAAAAGGGGAAGGGGGGTAGTAGCTATCATACTCCGAAACGGCAGAGTCATAATAGTCTTGTTATGTAAACTATTCTAAAATAGAAGCTGACCATATAACCACTATCTTAGACTTGATTTACACAAGATGTTCACAACTAACTCGCTTTGAAGTAAACGATTCATAAATTAAATATATTATTTACTTATGAACTTAACAAAAATACATACTTATATTAAAATAATTTGAGTATATTTACAAGATTTAGTAATCTAATCACAATTTACTTGAGTAATTTGTAAATTTATGCTAAAAACTTTGAAATAAATCTAATTAGAGAGTGTATTTGGCCTTTAGTTTACATCTTTACTCTCCGGGATCCCGTAGTTGCTAGCTTTAAGGTAAATGTAATCCGCTTCCTAGCTAGCACCTGTAATAAAGTCTATAAGGATGTAAGCAACCACAACTCAATAAGTTGGGATGGAGGCTCAAAATCATACACCAAACACAAGCAGGGTTATCAACCAAATTATTAGGTATAATGCGTATTCAAGTAAATGCCATTGCACGACGTTGTCCGGCCTATCGTGAGATTAGAAAAATTGTACCAACTCTAATCCGAGTTGAGGAGTTTCCATTAATGCAATAGCTTACGACTAAACCTAAGCTTGTGCAATGGAGACACCACTTCTCCTATGATTACCTTGAACCATTGACTGTACCCTTACCGAGACCTCCTCACGTGTCACTTAGCTCGACTAAAGATGAAGAAATGATATATTATGCTATCTAGTGCTATTCTTTTCTAGGGGGTCGGTATTTGGTCGAAGAATTCTAATGTTCCCCTAATGGGTTGCTATGTAAGTCCGATTTATGTTTACAAGTTATATATTTGATTAGATCCAGTTTAGGGTACTTAATCATTTTATATAAGTCATACAATACAAGTTAGAATAGTAAATCAAATCACATCATCAACTCCAAAATAGACACATGCACATAATTGACTATCTAACAGACACATGTACACAATCAAATATAATTTCAAGCCTTCAAATACTACAAACTAATGCTCTGAAATACAATAATGGATTAATCCCAACTTACCTGGTATCCTTGGTTGCTCACTTAACCAATTGCAAGTTGACTCGTCTTCGTATGTCCTATAATATATAATATAAATATGTTTTTAGTATTTATGTCTTGATGATACACACACACACATACACATACACTCAAGGTTATGATTTAATTCAATTCTTCCCATATACATATTAATTATTATTAATTCATCTTAAGTTAGCTTAGGGTTCGGTTTCCAAATCCGATTCCAGCTCAGGTTTTTAAATAAGTTCTAATAATGAGTATTATACATAAACCCTAAAAATGCGATCTAAACACAAATGTGAAATTCATCACATTTCACATTAAGCTCGAGTATACTAATTATTACTTTTAATCTTAAATTGATATTCTATTCTTCTCGATATACTTAAACCCTTATTAATATACCGAATTTATTCTTGATGTAAGAAAATTTTACATATTTCATATAAATACGTAAATTTAAATTTCCTACTAGATTTATTATATATTTTTNAAATATGTTTTTAGTATTTATGTCTTGATGATACACACACACACATACACATACACTCAAGGTTATGATTTAATTCAATTCTTCCCATATACATATTAATTATTATTAATTCATCTTAAGTTAGCTTAGGGTTCGGTTTCCAAATCCGATTCCAGCTCAGGTTTTTAAATAAGTTCTAATAATGAGTATTATACATAAACCCTAAAAATGCGATCTAAACACAAATGTGAAATTCATCACATTTCACATTAAGCTCGAGTATACTAATTATTACTTTTAATCTTAAATTGATATTCTATTCTTCTCGATATACTTAAACCCTTATTAATATACCGAATTTATTCTTGATGTAAGAAAATTTTACATATTTCATATAAATACGTAAATTTAAATTTCCTACCAGATTTATTATATAGTTTTATTATTATTATATTATCAATTTTTATTTTAATATTTTCTATTTGTTATATTTCCTATTTCACATATTATGTATTATTACCTATTATGTACATAATACACACATCTAATATCCTTATTACTTTAAATATCATCTCTTAACTTCAATCAATATCTTAAAATATCTAAATTCATCCCAAATTAGATTTTACACCTAATTCCCTAATTTACAAAATTAACTTAAAATTTACCATTTTACCCATTACATATATACTATATAATACCCTAATAATTATATCTAACTCCCTAAATGCTACAAATATCATACTTCATTAGATTTTAACATCCTAAAACATATAATTGCTCATTTAATTACTTAATCATCCCCAAATTACCCATTTTATGCATCATTTTAAGGCCTAAAAATTTTGACAATTCATTTTTGAAAAAGGGCTTCATAACATTATTTCAAATGTTCTAATTTGGCTACATAAAAATTTTGGGTTCAAAACACACTCTTAAGGTCATTAATTTCTAACTCGAATAAAGCTTAGGTTTGTACGGTTTCTTAAGGACAGTATAATTTTAGACACAAAATAATCAAAATAAAAATTTTCCCTAATTCTACATACTTAAAAACCTCCTAATACCAAATTTCATAATTTTATAAAACTATTTAACATTCTTAATAAAATAACTAAAATTGGAAGGGAAATTGGACTCACCATCATCAGTGGCTTCGGCTACCATGGCCTTATCGGCCAGTCCAAGCACTGCCACCACCATATGGTGGTGGTGATCATCTACTCCCAGGTGGTTGTCTAGTAAGGGATCTTCTTTAAGGACTTAACTGTACAGATTTTTTCTATTTTTTTGAAAACCTTAATTTTCTCTCAAATTTTCAATTCTCTTAATTTTTCTACCTTTCTAACTCTCCAAATGATCTTCTGTAATTTTTTGGCTATTTATAAAGGTGTTGAGGAATTACTATGTATTAATTTGATTAGATAATTGCCTTATCTTACCCTTTTTCACTTTTTATTTTTTTCATTTTAATTGGTTAATTTTGTTTCTTTTTTTTCCAAGTTGCCATGACCATTTTCTGGAGTTTTCCTCATTTTTCCTAATTTTTCTTTAATTAATTAACCTTATTTTAGCATATTTTATGTATTTTAAGTAATTACGCATATTTCTACCTATATGTAAATTCATATATAGTACAAATAAATATTCCTAAATATTATTTAAGTTATTTTATGATTTTTAGTGTGTAAATAATTTATCTCTAACGACTCTTTAGTTATTGGAACTTATTTTAAGCATTTCCGATAAATAATAGACAATTTTCATAAAATTCAATATTATATTAATTAATTATTTTATTACTTATTTTCCTTAATTTAAATTTATGGCATCACTTTTACTAATATTCTTAATTTCATCGTAAAATTTGGATTGGATTAGACGATTAGCTTAATTGCCCTAAATTCTACGAACTGAACCCTGAATATCTAATTGTAGATCTTACAATAGATCATTATTTTGTATCAGCAAGCTTCGAGAGTTTTGAAAAATCTAATGCTTTGATTTGTTCAAAGGGCTGATTCACTCACGATCCTTGTTCTAGAGATGTCTTGAATTAAGTTATAGAAAGATGTGTCAAGACTTGCTAGTTTAACTCAGTAGAAGGATCACCCTGACCCTAATTGGTCTTAAAATCACTTTCAAGTGTGACCCTTTACTGAGTTATTGGGGTAAAAAAGGATGGAGGAATATCTTGCCCATCCCTAGCAGCAGAATGGATAGCTTAGACTGTGTTGGTTGCTTAGGTAGCAACCATTTCTACTCGAAGGGCCTCCCTCTTCTTCCTATGAGTTAGAGCATCCAGCCAAGCCAAGAAGCCAAGGTGAAGCTTAGGATGATGTGTAAGCACTTCATTTTGAATATCTTAGCCATACTCGGTGGAGATGTCCTTCAGCTCCTCAAATTACCGATCTGTTTTATAGAACTCCTTAACGGCCTTGTTCACAGTGGCCTTACTGAGGACCTCCCCTATCTTCAGCTTAGAGATGTTTTCCTTCATCTCCTTAGCTTCATCTTGGAGCTTCTAGACCTTCTACTCCAACTCGATCTTTTGACTTACCAAGACGACTGATGTTTTCTTAGTAGTCTCATAGTCAATTGCCTTCATTGTCAACTCGATCTCTAACAGTGAGACCAATGTACACAACTGAGTGTTGTGGCGGTTGAGCTCCTCCTTAGCCTTCCTCTCTTGCTCTAGCATCTTTAAGAGGTTACCCTTGGACTTTTGCTCATCCTCTAGCTAAGCTTTAAGCCTGTCGATCCCTTGTAAGGCCATGTTGGCATCAATCTAGCTGCTCTCCTCCTCTTGCAACTTAGCCTTTAGTATGGACATCTACACATAAGAATGATGCAAACACTAGTTAACCTTGCTAAATTTCTTGTAATACTTTTCAGAAGAGGACTCTACCTCCCTCAAACACTTGTTTGCACTTAATACCTCCTTATGCAGGTCCGTTACCTCATTAAGTAAGGTGTTGTGGTCCATCAGCGAAAGTAGCACTTAACCATGTTACTACAAATAAACATGTACACTATGGTTAGTCTCGGCAAATATCTGGAACTACATTAGCAAAGAAGAACATTACTTAAAGGAAATGAAAGCTTACCTGTTGGATGAGTGAGCTCAGGTGTCTAGCTATGTCCAAATGGGACTTCATATGGGTCCTTGACAGGTCTTTGAGGATGGCCCAATCTCTAGGGGCAAAGGGCCTCATCAAGGCTTGAAGACTAAGTGTCTGGTGGTGCAACATGATGTCATTGGCCCAAATGTTTCACTTTAGCCTAAGGAGCTTCCCCCTATCTTTAGTGGCCTTGAACTTACTAGTTTGACTACGCAATTCCTCATTGCTTAACACGTAGAGCACATCCTTGACGAGTTTGGCATTATCTCAAAGCATTGGAATTTATTTAAGACCTTGTAAAAGGCATCCCTAAGGTCATTGGCACATATGTATGGGTGCCTTAAGGACCAACCATAGACATACAATTGCTACAAAGGCTACCTCCCTTTCTTCATCCTAGGCTTGGGGGCCTTTCTCTTTTGCCCCACCCACTAGGCCGAGTCGCTCGCCTTAACCCCATCCCCTTCACCTCAGATGGAGGGGCTAACATCTCCACATTTGCCTCATCGAAGTTGACACTTTCATCTACCATTATGATAGGCAAGGAAGCGGGAACAACAGTAGTAGTAGGGAAAGCCATACTCACAGGTTCACCAATCAACAGCTCTATGGGGGATCTATTAAGGGGAATCCTCTATGGAAGAGCAACTAGGGTAGTTCTCTTGTCTCCCTTGCCCCTGACCTTAGTATAATAGCTTTGCCCTTGGGGGCCATAGTTTAAGAAGGCAGATGTGTTCTGCTAAGATGCCGCTTCGAGAGCTCGGATGTAGATGGACAGGTCATCTATTCGACTAATTTCTTACTTGTAAAGAAACAAATAAGCATTGTCAATATAAAGATAAATATGATGCAATCGTTTACCAACTCCTCCATGACTAACATGGGTAGGGACAATCCCCCCTCCCACTCCTCAAAAGGACGTTAGAAGAAATACAGTTTGATACAAGCTTACGCTAGTACGATGGAAGAAGTTGTTCATGGACAACGAACCTACACCTTCCATCCATTTCTTCACTGTAGCCTTCTTCATGTTGAGGAAGAGTTTAGAGATTGGATACTTAAAGTACCTCTCTACCGTCTTATTAGTGTTAATCTCTTTACCATAAAAGCCATCATTTCTTACATAGCCTTATCGTAATTGAGGATGGGCTTCTTTGGACCACTAGTTTGAATAAGAATGGTCTATTGTGTCTAGAAGTTTGCTTAATTGGGTAATTCTACTACCAATGATTCATCTTACTAGCCCTTAACAGAGTCCGCCAGGCCTTCAAATAGCTTTCGCCCTTATGATTCTAGAGGTATGTCCACCCATTTAGATTCTTCCATTGGAAGAAGTGGTTGAAGAGTTTAGAGTGGTCCATAGCACCAAATACTTGCATAACCCCTAGAATGACTACAATACCTTCCACCCATTGGGAAGGATTTTCGCCAAACTGCACCAGTGGTAATTAAAGAGTTCCTTCTCGAACTTACTTTAGGGGAGGTACATCCCATACTCTAAACACTTTTCAAACATTGTGAAGCGCCTCCCTAACAGCAAAGGTATTCTCTTCACTCTCGTTGGCAATCACACTGCTTAACCCAGAGTTAGTCCCACCATGAAATTATGTAGGACCTAGTTAACGGCAAAGGGTTTACTTTATTGATCCAACCACTTAGCTTCTTATTTATTTTGAGCCTAATGTATAGGTCCATGGCCTTTGGTAAGGACTTGTCCTCATAAACATCCCTAAGGATAGTGCTAATGAGCCTTGCTTTGTCTGGTGCCTCCACTACCTTTCTTGACTTATCATCTAACTATGTTAGCGATGAGACTTCATTCTCTTCTCTACGGGGAGAGTCATGGGGAGCATCACTCCTTATGGCTTCATAGTTGGTTGTTAGATTATATTTGGATGCATAAAAAGGAATCTCATTTGTGTTTGCTCTACCATTAGTTGACATTTTGGTGTTGAGAAACAAAATTTGAAAAGAAGTTAGAAACTGAAAGAACAAAGAGTTAAGAAGGTGTTGAGAGCATTTTGGATAAGGGTATATCGAAAAAGATGTATGGAAAGAGTGTAAACAATAGCGTTGAAGAGTATTTATAAGCACCAAATCTAGGGAATTGCACTAACGGTTATGGGGATATGTATGAAAGAAAATCCCCCTAAGGAAGCATGCTAGTGACACCTATTAAGGGTTTTGATTGAACGGTTGAGTTTTAAAGGACAAAACGTACGTGATTGCATGCAAGACTACAAAGATAGGACATTTGCCACATTGTATTAAAAGCACCATGAAAGTGTGTGATGGAATAAGAATTTGAAAAGTCTAACTTTCTTGAGAAGCTTCACTAAAGCCACTTTAGCTTTCCCATCTGTCGTAGCCCTTCAGTAGCACTACACCTTAGTATGGACATATCAATTTGGCTTAGCTTTATTGTTGTCTCCTCAGACTTCTCTACCTTAACTAAGTGAAAATCCAACTACTCAACACTCTTCGTTGCCCCAGCTAGTCAGACCACCTATGCTCCACCTCAGCTCTTGACCACTCGGTTTTGGTTCAGGCGATAGATCATTTAGCTTGGTTGGTTAAGTTCGACCCTTGAGTCATCCAGCTTAGGTACTTCCACTTGGCATGTCACTTCGGATCACCTATTCAGGTCTACACTTGAGCATTTAACTTTGCCTTAGTGCGTTCTCTTTAGGTCACCTCACTACTCTTTAGCTTTGTACATTATCTGCTCAAGTCTCTTTATTGACCATCTTCTCTACTCATGCATTTATCACACCATGTCAGATAACTTCTTCAAATATGGTGACACAATAGCATTATTGCCATGCTACTTAACCAACATGAGAACCTCAAGACAAGGTCAACTGTATGCTTGAGAAGCACATCTCTATCCTTTCCTTGCCTCCACAATAGTAATGAGACTATTGTAGGGAAAGGGGAAGGGATGTGCAAGTGTTAATAGGGCCTTTTGGACTTAGACTCCTTAGGCTTATGTTGACCTAATTGAGCTCATGACCTAGGCTGCACTCTTTTAGACTTGGCCTCCCTACCCTCGTAGCCACCCTCAACCTCCCTATTGTAGATACCCCATTTTTATTCTCTTGTAATTTTAGTATTTTTTAAAAGGGTCCTAATGTAAAAAAATTTTTAAAATACAAAAAAAAAATAGAAAATTTAGAAAAATAAAAATAAATAGAAAGTAGAAGAAATAGAAAATTGAAAAAAAAAAAGAGAAAGAAAAAAAAAATAGATAGTTTAACCATGTAGCATCTAACATGTCGATCGCCCTTGCTATGTCATCAACCATGTGTCACATCAAGACATGTAGCATGATACTACAAGACTACGTGGTCGATTTGATGCTATGTCAACAACCTCTTTCCTTCTCTTTCTCCTCCTTTCCTACTCTTTCCTTTCTTTTCTCTGATGTACTTATCCTAGGCAATCGTGAAATTGGAAACTGGACATGGGATACTTCGAATCGTACCCTTAATCTCGTCTAAATTCAATCATTCATCGAGTCAAATTGTAGTTTAAAATTTTGAAAAAATTCATTTTCTGTCCAAAGCCATCTCCCATGATTCAAGCTTATTAATGAAATTTGAAGATTCTTATGGGTATATCTAGAAATCAAGAACCTCTATTAACACCATTTGACCATCAATTGCCTAAAGATTACTAGTTTCTCTTTGAATTCAAAATTTAAGCCAAGTCAAACCCATTGGCTTAATGATTCGGATTCATGGCAATTCATCACTTTCTAAGCTTGAATTATGCTATAGAAGTATAAATAGGTGTGCTAAGAACTCATTTGGATGGAGAGCTTTCATCCTTATGCACTATAAATGCA
Organism: Lumnitzera littorea; assembly: GCA_024138015.1. Classification (NCBI taxonomy): domain Eukaryota; kingdom Viridiplantae; phylum Streptophyta; class Magnoliopsida; order Myrtales; family Combretaceae; genus Lumnitzera; species Lumnitzera littorea. Next base: position 61,582,282 of record JAMXBB010000011.1, on the reverse strand, counting down.
CTTATGCAACAACTCTCTCTCTCAACCAAGACATTATTTCTCTCTCTATATCTCTCTCTCTTTAGCTACTTTTGAATGAGCTCACTATTGCCGCAAGCTTCCCCTCGATCCTAGCTCCCTTCTCTACCCCTTCTTTCTTGCTGCTATGACCTCTAAAGCCATTATTGAACTAACCCTAATCAGCCACCAACAAACCTTAGCTCGCTGCGACCGCTATACGTAAAGCATCACTCTAGCTAGCACCTCGAGCTAAACTCAACACATGGTTGAACCTACCATACGCCATAACCCTAAACCTGACCACCCATCTACACTCAGCAACCACCCACAAAGATCCCCTACGACTACCGTCAACTACTACCTAATGCTACCTCCAAACGCTAAGGCACTTGGCCTACCCTTCCAGATCTAATCTCAAACTCATGAAACCGTCGTCACCACTTCAAAGAAGTCACTGGATCAAGCTAGAACAACCTCGTGAGCTATTACCTACCTTCTTCTTGATGACTCAACTTGTGACCTGTGGAGCTCTAACTTGCACTACAGACCCGTCTAACCCGGCCTGTTCATGAGGAGAGGAAAACTTTGAAGGAAAACTAAGATAACTTTAATCATAGGCTTGATAATGAAAGATTTGAATATCTAGCATTGATCACACCTTCTATCATGGGCGTGATTAAGGGAGTTATTATGATCCTCTTGTTAGTTACGCTTGTGATTTTATGTCAAGAAGATGATCACTCCTTCAATCATGAGTGTGAGGAGATAAATAAGTTTGACGAAGAGTTTGTGTCCATGATTATGACTATGATTAGTGTGGATTCTTGTTTTCCGAGACTATCATGCCCCGTGTCATGGGCGTGATGAGAGTAGACATGATTATTCTTCTTTAACTTTTTCACATGAACTGGTGTGTAGAATGGGTGTTAACACTAGGGTTGTCTTGAAATGGTGTAGTTCAAGCCTTTTAACAGGAAGAATATAAATATACTATAATTTTCCAATAATGGGGAAGAATCAACATGATCGAGAACATCACACTATAACACATCACATCACATCACAAACCCACAATACATCCATCCATCCATTTTTGTACTATTTTGTATTTTGTTCCATTTTTCTTTTGTACAATCACTAGTGTATATCTTATGCTTCCCGAAACTACTCAAGAGAGTCAACGAGACTTTATCGTTCATATATTTGTAAGACTTCTACAGTGAAATAAATAGGGGTTTTTACTTTTTACTTATTCTATGTTTTATTTCTTTTTAATTATGATTTTTGTTAGTTTATGTTATTATTTTATCATGCATGAGTAATACGTTAGGATTTGCTATATTCACTTAGTATTATTAAGTGCATGGAATAATAATTTCCTGATGTTTGTTATTCTTGATGAATTAAGCTTAATTAATTTAAGTACGGTATAGTGTATGACATTGACTTAAACCAGATTTCAATAGAATATATCGAGAGACAATTATATTGAATAGATCTAACTCCTTGGAACACCTTATTCTTGATAGTAGAGATATTGTTAGGAAAGTTGTTGCATTTTTAGGAAAATTGACAAATTAACATATCATTAATGATATTTGAGTTGGCTGTTAATTCACAAGAGATTCTAATAAACATAAGTAGGATTAGACATAAGTAATTCTAAGAAGAATGCTTACACATTAGTGATTCCCTACAGATAACAATCATTAGAATAAGATTAATGGTGATATTATGTTTAGTGGTGAAGCAAGTTTGCATATTAAGTGTGTTGTTAGTAATTGTTTTTGTAACCATTATGTTAGTTGGATTAGCTTGTGGATTAGAGTAATTTAGTCAGTAATTTAGAGCCTTAATAATTAATCACTTGATAAATTGATTACTAGAAAATAGGAAGCATAATTAGTACTAGTATTTATATTCGTTCCTAGTGGAGATAACCTTATATTCATCCGTGCTATGAAATGATAGGTACACTTACTTGTTGAACCGAGTTAAGGATATAATATAAGTTTATAAATTTTAAAACTTAAAAGCTTTAATTAGAGGTAATTAGCCAGCGATCCACTCTTAACCCACGTATGCATTTGGTTTGATTCCTTATATTGTTTTTTCTTTCAGTTTTATGTAATTTAATTTTTTTAATTTTATTTTCTTTAGTTTCAAGTCATTTTATGCAATTATAATGTAACAAAAAAAAAAAAAGAAAAGAAAAATATCCAAAAAAAAAAAAGAAAAAAGAGAAAAAAAGGAAAGAAGCCTAGTTTTATTTTCATGCTTTAGAGAGAAATATATAAAAGAGTAATAATAAGAAAAAAAATGCATAAAAAATTAAAATTAATAAATAACTGTTTTATCACTTAAAAAACCATTACATTTTCAAAATTAGAACCTTTTGTAGAATTTTCAAAATAACAAATCAAATTCAGGATCCTTTTAGACAATTTTCCTTAAATAAACTTAAATTGAGTCAAGAATGTAAACTTAATCTTTTTCAAAAATTAAAATCAATCCACCTACTTAAAGTTTTCATCAAAAGAACTACGAACATTTGATCCCAACCAGCGAATACTTAAGCACCTCTAAGGTGACGTAAAAAAACAAAAAAACTTAGTTTTTCTGTTTTTTTACTTAAATTTCTCAAATTGGTAAAATAGAATCCAATTCATTTATTGTTGATTAGACTTTGTTTTGAAAAGGGTATTTTTAAAAAACTAAATCTAAATTTGAAAAGTTTGTGGTACTTGTAAGGATCTAAAAAATTAGCCTCCGAATTCAAATCTCTAGTTTTCAAAAAATCTTTTTTTTTTTTAAATTGGTTTTTCATGTAACCCAATGTTTGGATTAAAATTAATCCACCCATTTGGTTTTAATCTAAACCTTTTCCTAACTCCGATTGGGTGGCGACTTCAAATATTTTCAAAACATGTTTAAAACTTAGATTTTCCTTAATTCTTAGTTAAGCATTAATATTAAACGGGTAAGGTTTAATATTGATCAGATTAAGGAAAATTAATCAAAACTGGGAAAAAATCAAGTTCGATAATTTAGCGATTTCATTGAGGACATTAAGAGGGCTAGCTACTTAGAAACTTTTCGAAATTAAATTTACCTTTTAAAATACCCATGTTATTTATTTACTTATTTCATGTATGTACTTTGTTTTAAATTGCCATATTCATGTAACATATTTAGGACATTAAGGGGAATGATTGCATTAAGGATGTAGGGTAAATACGGTCAAATTTAAACCGTCTTAGGACCTTAGGAGGAGAGTCATTGTATAGGCTTTAGGTGTAGTGGTGTAACCACTACTCAAGATTAACTAGGCCACCCCCACTTAAGTTTTGATGTGATCAATAAACTATTGCCTTAGAAACGTATAAGGTTACAAAGCTTACGAACCTTTAAAACCTACTTTAATTGCATACATATCTTTTACACTGGTGAATAAATAGTAATGGGGCATATCACCAATGAAAGGTCAAAACTGTATTGGAATTCCATTATAAAATAAAAATATTGTAATACACTTTTCTTGTACGGTAATAATGGAATTTCAGTAAAAGTCCTAACCTCAAACCCTTTTATTGCTACATTATTATTTAGTTGTTGGCCTTTTGCGTTTGAATCCTTATGCCTTCATCTTTTCTTGTATTTACAAATAAATTTTAGTACGTATTTATTTATGTTTGTGCTTATTTATGTAAATATTAGAATAAGACCATTAACCCTTAAAGGCATACTTGTAGATTTTTTTTAAACTAGCCTTTGTAATAATTAAAAAAAAAAAAACTCATAACGTATAAATAGTCTTCCTTGCTTTAAAAGGTAATTGGACTTAAATCATTTTTTTTCCCTTTCTTTTATAAAATTTTAGAATTCACTACTTTATAGATTATCATAGGTTTTCATAAAAAATTCACTACTTTATAGATTATCATAGGTTTTCATAAACCTTCTCAGCTTTGCAAATCCTTAGTCCTCTTATCAAACTCATAAATCCTTATTTGCCTGTGTTTTACAACTTTAAAATAGATCCCCTTACTAGCATTTTCCTTGCCACTAGATTGTATATAAATTTTTTGATTAGAAATTATTGGTAAATATTAGATGTCTCATAAGATTTTCCTTTGTAAAATAATTCTTTTTTTTTTTTAATTATGCTTCCTATAAGTATTCTTTTAAATACTGGTAAGTTGTAAAAACTTTTCTTTAGTTAAGTCTGTTAATTAAGTCTATAAAACTAGGTTTCTCTCATATATCTCACCTATATATTTTTGGTGCAAATCTTTCTTATCATCTCTTGTAAAAAATTTTCTTTTGGTTTCTCCATTTTTGTAAAAAATTCTCCTCATAAGAAGTTAAGTTGGCCATTTTCTTTGACAAAAAAATAAAAAATAAAAAATAAAGAAGAGAAAGAAAGGTTGCTAACGGGTAAGAATTCTTTCAATTAGGTTCAAATGGCTGACGATAAGATCATCTCCCTAGAAAGAACGATACATAAAATGGCCCAACTGTTGTAAATCTTATTTTCCATAATCACCAGTCTCCAAGTGTCTCAATACTCAAGCCTAGAAAAAAAAACTTTCAAGTCTAAAAGAAAAAGTAGCGACACTACAAAAGAGCATTACAAACTTAGAAATGGCAATAGGCCTAGTGCTTAGAAGACTTTAACACCCGACATCCAATGCTGATCAAATGTTGGAAAGCCTAAATAATGAAAGTGGCCCAAAGAGAAAAGAGCTAAGGATGAGTGAGAAAAAGTAAGCCGAAGGGACTTAGAGGAGACAACTTACTTAATTGAAGATCTCAATGACCCAAATCTTTCATTGTTTAAAAGAGGTGAGGATCCTAGCCTATGAAGCCCTTAATCCAAATTATAGACCATATAGCTTTGACCTAAAAGCTTGATGCGACTATCATATGGGTTAGAAGGGTACTTTACTAAAAAATGCTGGAGGTTGAGTAACAAGATTCAATACCTGATTAATGTTAGGGTTATTCAACCAGAGCTCTAAGAAATTGGTCCTTCTTCGTGTTACGAGGGAACTTTAACTAAATCACCTAAAGCTCCAATTCTTTTGAGTCTACCAATACCCTCTAGCATGCTCACATGTCATTTTAAATAGCTGGGTACTTAAATGGACTAAGTTAAAGAAGAATCAAGTTCTTTTTAATGAAATCTGTAATAAACTCATAAGAAGATGTTTTGAATGACTTTGTAATAGAATTATCTTATTGGTTGCCTTTTAAATTTGGTGATTGTGATTTGATTAATATTGGGGCTAATGAATGCATGTTTTGGTATCTTATTTTGAAGGTTTAGGATGAATAGAGGCAAAATAAATCCTAAACATCAACCTTAAAATACATACACTTTGAGAGTTAAGTGACATCATAAAGAGGATGCTATAGACTCATTCCTTAAAGGAGGTCCATTTTGAATTTGATATGTAGATTAAAATGAAACTAGGCATTCATTATCAAATCCCAAACACAACTATCCATTATTAACCCCATTGGACTAATTTGAAGAATTTTCAAAACTAAACCTTCTCAAGAATCACCCCATAATGAGGCAATCTAGAGGTTAAGATCATTGATTAGGAGAAAAGAATAACATTGGTTTGTGCTTACTGTAGTAATGTTAATTCAAAGACAAATTTTATTTTTGATAAGTTATTTTTCTTTGAAATGATGAAGTGCCAACTCCTTTTCAAACACCTTAAGCCTACACATATTCACCTAAGCCCATATACTAGGAATCCATAAATTTAGGGCCTTAAATCTCTTTAAAACAAAAAAAAAAAACTTGGTAATGGAAGTGATCACTCTTGAGGCTAATGAATGGAAAGAAGAGTAAAAACTGAATCAAAAGGTTGGGAATCAAAACCCAAATAGCCCTAAAAATGTAAGGCCTTGAATCGCATGCTAAGCCTAAAAACACAAAACCTCTATATCCGCTCTAAATTACCCTTCAAAATTGTGAACACAAAAACTTTATTACCCATGTTGAATCACACAAGGCCTCTCTGCCCACAATACCTCTCACATTTGATAAAAACTCTTCTAATCTTAAAGAATAATTTATCTTTAATAAAATTATTTTTGAAACTAGGGCAAGCACACTTTTAGTTTTTTCCTAAAAGTTCTTGACTTGTACACCTTGGTTGAATAAATAAATCTTTCAAAATAAGGCTTCTCATTAGACCTTTTTGAAACTCTTTCACTAAAAGCCTAAATTCACAGTGTTGGACCAAAAAAGACCTAATAGATTAATTAAGACATATCACTTGCAAATTGGATTATAATTTTTGGAATTGTAGTTAAGGTTATAATTTGGACTAAGAGTTCGCAAGGAAGCTCTCTTTGACTAGACTAATCATGAGTTACCTTTTCCTAAGGAAACGAATGGTTAAAATTACAAGGCTCCACCAAGAAACTCATCACTAAGGTTAAGAGACGTTTTTAAAGACTAAAGAAAATACAAGAAGCCTTACTTGCATATCAAAGACATAACACTTGCTCTTTAACAAGAATTTATACTCGTTAGCAAACTTTCAAAAAAAAAAAAAAAGAATATTAAAAAAGAAAGAAAAGAAAAAGAGAGAGAGAGAGAGAAAGTAAAGGCTTATCAAAGTTTTTTGTCTATTTTCAAACTCATGTTGGCTCGAGGAGCTAAACTTTCAATTTAGGTCATCTGTGGTCATATCTTTTAAATTGATCATATTAATCTCAGTCATTAAGGGACTTAATCCCTAATGCTTTTACTTATCATAAATGGTTTTCACTAATTTATTTGTTTATAAATATTTTTCAAGTTAGGAAGTTTTTCAAATTGGTTGTGGTCCTCACTTTTCTTCTTCCATCTTCAATTTTTTTTTTCTAGCCAACTCTTAGGGCACTGTCCCATCCTCATTCCATTTTTAAGGTTATAATCAACCCTTAAAGCACCATCCTATCTTTCATCATTTTTTAGGGCTCTAACCAACTCTTAGAGCATTGTCCCATCTTCAATCCATTTTAAAGTGCTTGATTCATATTTTCCTTTAAGGTTTTAGTTAGCTCATAGAGCATTATCTTGACTCACTATCTCTCTTAAGGTTTCAGCGAGCCCATATAGCGTTTCTCGTCATCAATTTCTCTTAGGGTCTTAACAAACTCATAGGACGCTTCCCTTCATCAATCTCTCTTTAGGGTTTTAGTGAACTCATAAGGCATTTCCCTTCATCAATCTCTCTATAGGATCTTAGTGAGCCCATAGTGTACTTCCCTTTACCAATTTTTCTTTTAGCGAGACCTTAGGGTGCTTCTATGTAAGGTCTTAACAAGCTCATAGGGTGCTTCCCTTTACCTATTTCTCTTTTAGTGAGCTCATATGGTGCTTCCTTTCATCAATTTCTTTTAAGGTCTTAACAAGCTCATAGGGTGCTTCCTTTCATCAATTTCCATTAGGGTCTTAGCGAGCTCATAAGGTACTTCCCTTTGTCAGTTTCTCATAGAGCCTTAGCAAGCCCATAAAGTGCTTCCCTTCATCAATCTCTCTCTAGGGTTTCAGTGAGCCCATAAGGAGCTTCCTTTTATCAATTTCTTTTAGGGTCTTAGCAAGCTCGTAAGGCACTTCCCTTCACAAGTTAGGGCCTTAGCAAGCCCAAAGGGCACTTCCCTTCATCAACAATCTCTCTTTAGTGTTTTAGTGAGCTTATAAGGTGCTTCTATTTAGCAATTTCTCTAGGTCTTCTCAAATTAATTCCAATTTAGAATTACTAGTCTCCTAGGGAAGCTTCCACCTAGGTTAGTGAGCTTAGAAGAGTACGACCAAGTTTTTTTAAATCAGTTTCAATTTACAGTTGTTAGTTCTCGAAAGATGCTTCCACCTAGGCTAGTGAGCTCAAAGGAGTACGATCAGGTTTTCTAAATCGATTCACATTTAAGGTTGTTAGTTCCTAAGAAATACTTCTACCTAGGTTAGTGAGCTCAAATGAGTATGACTAGGTTTTCTAAATTGATTCACATTTAAGGTTGATAGTCCTTGAGAGACGCTTTCGCCTATGTTAGTGAGCTCAAAGAAGCATAACTAGGTTTTCCAAATCGATTCCAATTTAAGATTGCTAGTTCCCTAGAAATGCTCCCACTTAGGTTAGTAAGCTTAAAAGAGCACTACCAGGTTTTCCAAATCAATTCCAATTTAAGGTTGCTAGTTTTTGAGAGATGCCCCTACCTAGGTTAGTGAGCTCAAGGGAGCATGACTAGGTTTTCTAAATTGATTTGCATTTAAGGTTACTAGTCCTTGAAAGATGCTCCTATCTAGGTTAGTGAGCTTAAGGGGGCATAACTTGGTTTTCTAAATTGATTCACATTTAGGGTTGCTAGTCACCAAGAGATGCTCTCACTTAGGTTAGTGAGCTTAAAGGAGCGCGACTAGGTTTTTTAAATTGATTCACATTTAGGGTTGTTAGTCCTTAAGAGACGTTCCTACTTAGGCAAATTAGCTTAGAAAGGTGTGATTCGATTTTAAATGGATTTTTCTAGCTAGCTCCTAAGGTGGTAGACCCTTATAAAACTCACTTTTGTGTTTCAGTTAGCTCTTAGAGTGCTTGCTCTCTTTTTCACCATTCACCAAACCCTCAATGGACCAAGCTTAGGACAACCAGCTAACTGTAGCACTTCTTAAGGCAAATTCATCTCGGGGGCAAAAATGGTGTCTCGCTTTTGTTTTTATGATAAAGTTTTATTCAAACTTAACCATAAAGAGGAGTAGTTGTAAATATCCCATTTTTGCCCTCTTGTAATTTTAGTTTTGTTTTTTAAAGGGTCATAATATAGAAAATTTAGAAAAATACAAAAAATAGAAAATTAAAAAAAAAAGTAGAAATTATAAGAAAATGGAAAATTATAAAGAAAGAAAAAGAAAAAGAAAAAAAGTAGATAATTTAAATAAGTTATTTTTTTTAGCCTTAGTATTTTTTAGTTCTTAAATAATAAAAAAGAGGAGAGGGATATTGGCTTTAGGCTTAGAAATTAATTTAGCCTAAGCCACCTAGTCCATATATACAATTTGATTGTATATATAGACAAGACACAAGTTAATGGCTTGATGGTACTATATTTTGACTTTACATTGCATTGAAACTACAGGTCTTAAGTTCAAATCTTGCAACGGGTACAAAAGTGCCTTTTATTTTTCTCTATAAAGTACACCCGCTATGTGTTAGAACACCATTAGGCTACGTGTCTGTACATGACATGTGACGCTTTGTGGTTGAGCCATGAGCTAACATAGCACCATGTCATCCACGTGTTATGACGTGTAGCATTTGATACATTAGTTGCCCCTACCATATCATCAACCATGTTTCATATCAAGATATGTGGCATGATACCACAAGACTTTGTGGTTGACGTGGTGGTACATTAGCGCTACGTTAATATCTCCTTTCCTTCTCTTTCTCTTGCTTTCCTACTCTTTCCTTTCTTTTCTTACATGTACCTATTTTAGGTAACCATGTTTCAACCCATTTTTTGTCCCCCTAACTTTGTGATTTTGCCAAATTAATGTTGAAATTGCAAATTGGACATGGGGCACTTTGAATTGAACCCCTAATCTTGTCCAAATTCAATCATTTATCGAGTCAAATCGTGGTTTAAAGTTTTGAAAAAATTCAATTTCTGTCCAAAGCTATCTTCTATGATTCAAGATTATTAATGAAATTTGAAGATTTTCATGGGTATTTCTAGAAATCATGAGCCTCTATTAATGCCATTTGACTATTAATTACCTAAAGATTACGAGTTTTCTCTTTGAATTCAAAATTTAAGCTAAGTCAAACCTATTAGCTTAATGATTCGGACTCATGGTAATTCATCACTTTCTAAGGTCGAATCATGCTGTAGAAGTATAAATGGGAGTGTTAAGAACTCATTCAGATGGAGAGCTTTCATCCTTGTATAGTAAAAACATACTCAAGCATCAACTCTCTCTCTCTCATCTATGACACTATTTCTCTCTCTACATCTTTCTCTCTCTGGCCACTTCTAAACGAGCCTACTACCACCGTGAGCTTCCCTACAATCCTAGCTTCTTTCTCCACCCCTTCCTTTTAACCGCTATGACCTCTAAAGTTATTACCGAGCCAAACCCAATTTGCCACCACCAAACCTTAGCCCACTGTAGCCGCCATACACAAAGTACCGCTTTAGCCACCACTTCGAGCTAAACTTAACACATGGTCGAACCCACCATGCTCTACAACCCCAAACATGACTACCCATCTATACTCAATAACCACCCACGAAGCTCCGCTACGACCATCGCCAACTACTACCTTGCATTACCACCAAATCCACCTCTAAACACCAAAGCACTTAGCTTACCCCCCCTAAGTCTAATCTCAAACTTATGAAATCATCATCACTACTTTGAAAAAGCTACTTAATCAAGCTGAAACAACCTTGTCTGCCACTACCTGCCTTCTTCTTGATGACTAACTTGTGACCCATAGAGCTCTAACTCGTGCTACAAACAAGTTTGACCCAACCTATCCGCCTGTGATCTACTCTCCACCTACGTACGCATATGGTCCAGCTCCTTTTATTGTTTTTCTCTTTCGATTTTGTGTAATTTAATATTATTTTATTTTCTTTAGTTTCATGTTGTTTTACGTAATTGTAATGTAACTAAAAAAAAAAATTAAAAAAAGAGGAATAAAAAAGAAAAAAGTCTAGTTTTATTTTCATGCTTTAGAGAGAAATATATAAAAGAAAAACAATAAGAAAATAAAAAATATATATAAATTAAAAATTAATAAATAAATGTTTTACCACTTAGAAAAGCAATTTTTAATAAAAATAAAATAAAATGGACCTTTTCAAAATTAGGATCTTTCGTAGAATTTCAAAATAACAAATCAAATTTAGGATCCTTATAGACAATTTTCCTTAAATAAACTCAAACCAAGTCAAGAATATAAACTTGATCTTTTTTAGAAATTATAATCAAACCACCTATCTAAAGTTTTCATTAAAAAAACTATGAACATCTGATTTCGACTAGTGGGTATGTAGATTTCTCTTAGACAATGTAAAAAACTAAAAAACTAAAAAACTTTGTTTTTCTGTTTTCTAACTTAAATTTTTCAATTTGGTAAAATAGAATTTGATTTATTTATTATTGATTAAACTTTGTTTTGAAAAGGGCATTTTTGAAAAATTAAATCTAAAGTTGGAAAGTTAGTGGTACCCATAAAGGTTTAAAAAATTAACATCTTTGGTTTTGAAAAACCTTTTTTCTTTTTTCTTTTTTTTTTTAAATCGGTTTTTTACACAACCTAGTGTTTGGATTAAAATTATTCCACTTAATTGGTTTTAATCTAAACCTTTTCTTGACTTTGGTTAGGTAGTGACTCCAAATATTTTCAAAACATGTTTAAAACTTACATTTTCCTTAATTCTTAGTCGATGGTTAATATTAAATAGGTATGGTTTAATAGTGATTGGATTAAGAAAAATAATAAAAACAAGGAAAAAATCAAGCCCAACACCTACCATTGTGGCTAAACGACCTCATTAACAACCGTCTCCTACATTTCAGGACCACGTCAACCTATATCTCTCCACTACTTACAAATTGTGGACGTATCCTCCCCCTACTATTGGTCCTTTAACTGTTAGCTGCCCTCCTCTATAACTACTAAGCTATCTCTCAACAATAAACCACTTAATACTTTGAATACTTGAGCTTTACCATATTCTCCAGTATTCTTGCTACCTATCTCTTTATTTACTACTGAGTTAAGCATTAGAGTGGTCATATTGAATAATCCTTTGGCGCCTCTCATTGTTTCTTAGTTTGCAAGTGATATTGTAATCTCACTTCCACTAATGTTACGTACAAATAAGAATTTATCCCTTTTTGAAATAGTGGAATGTTATAATATCAATGGACTCGCTTATGGATAGAAATGAAAAAATTTTAGTGGAAACTGCAAACAAATGGCAAGTGTACTCGTTGTTACGCCCTGAAACGTAGAGTCGTAACAACCCCACCGTGTAAACCATTCTAAGATAGAAGTTAGCCTTACAGCAGCTATCCTAAACCTGATCTACATAAGGCGTCTATAATTAACCCGCTTTGAAGTAAACAGTTTGTAATTTGAATAAATTATTTACCTAAGAAAGTGAGAAAATATACATATATATATACTATAATTCAGTTATTACAATTAACGTTTATAACATTTCATCGTAATATATTTCCTAGTTATTACGTTATTCAAAAATGAAAAATTTTAAAATAAAAGCTTAGACCTTAAAAATATATGTTTGTTCTTCAAATGTTTTTCCTCATTCTCTAGGATCCAGTAGTTGCTAGCTTTAGAGTAGTTGTAAGCCGCTTCTTAGCCAACACTTGTACGACATTTATAGGAATGTGAGCAACCACAGCTCAGTAAGTTAGGATGGAGGACTTAAAACTACACCACAAACACAAACAAGGTTATCAACCAAATCATTTGGTGCAATGCATGTTTAAGTAAATGCCATTGCATGACGTTGTCTGGCCGGTCATGAGATTAGAGAAATTGCGCTCGCTCTAATCCGAGTTGAGGAGTTACCGTTAATGCAACAGCTTACAACCAAACCCAAGCTTGTGCAATGGAGACACCACTTCTCCCGTGACTACCTTTGAACCATTGACTTTACCCTTGCCACGACCTCCTCACCTATCACTTAGTTCGACTAAGGATGAGGAAAGGGACCTATTATGCCATCCGGCGTTATCTCTTTCAAAGGGGTCAGTATTTGGCTGGAGAATTCTAGTTTTCTCCTAATGGGTTGTTATGCAAGTTCGATTTATGTTTACAAGTCATATTTTTGTTAAGTTTAGTTTAGGGTGATTGATCACTTCATACAATGCAAGCTAGAATAACAAACAGAATCATAGCATCACTCATAATCAAGCACATGCATACAACCAACTATTAAATAAACACAACCAAGTATAATCTCAAGCCTCCAAAATAGAGCATTGTATTAATCCTAATTTACTTCGACTTTTCGCTCACTCACTCGAGGTCTGACTCGCTTAAGCCATCGCCAATCATTCCTGTAACACAAACATGGTTTAAGTTTTTCATATAACTATTATAGATTGGTTTTATCCTATAACGCTTATTGTTATCTTTTGTTTAGGGTTTATATACCTAAATATCTAGGTCTTAAGTCTTTTATAATTTTTCTTGAATCATATTAAGTTCTGTTTCAGTTTTCGCATCGATTTCTAAATTAGGTTTTTAACTCAATTTTTGATTAAAAATTTATATGTACACCCTAAAAAATCATTCCGACCGATAATGTGAAATTAATTGCATTATCTTCGAATATCCTAATTATTGTTTTTAGTCGCTAACTAGTATTTTAGTTCATGCGGTATACCTGGATCCTAGTTTAATCGCTAAATTCACCTCCGTTATGAGAAAATCTTACATTTTTTATATAATTACCCTAATTTAAGTTTCCTATTAGATTTATTGTATATTTCTATTATTATCATAATATCAATTTTTATTCTAATATCTTCTATTTATTATATTTTCAATAATTGTGTATTATGTACTATTACTTATTATGTATATAATACACATCTAATATTTCTATCACTCTAATTACCATCTCCCAACATCAATTATCATTTCAAAATATCTAAATTCATCCTAAATCAGATTTTACACCTAATTACTCTAATTTACAAAATTAACTTAAAATTTTCTATTTTTCCCTATTACTTATTTACTACATAATTAACCTAATAATTACATCTAACACCCTAAATGCTACAAGTATCATACTTCATTAGATTTCAACATCCTAAAACATATAATTATTCACTAAATCAGTAATTAACTATTTAATTACTTAATTAACCCTAAATTACCCATTTTTTTTGTCTCATTTTAAAGCTTAAAAATTATCTAAAAATTTTGAAAATTAATTTTTGAAAACAGGCTTTATAGCACTGTTCTATATCATCCAAGTAGTTTACACAAAAATTTTGGGCTCAAAACTACACTCTTAAGGTCATTTATTTCTAAACCGAAACATACTCGATTTTGCATGATTTCGCATGATTTCTTAAGGATCATATATTGCGGGACATATTTTCATCAAAATAATATTTTTTTCTAAAAACTACATACTAAAATATTCAAGAATAACAAAATTCATAATTTTCTAATAATATTTACTACTTTTATAAAATTATATAAAATTGAGCTGGAAATCGAGCTCACTAGTCTGGGTAGCTTCGGCCACCGTTGGCCGCTGTGGCCTTGTCAGCCGGTTTAGGCGCTGCCACCACCGTGTGGTGGTGGTGGCCATCCACTCTTAGGTGCTCGTCTTGTGTTGGTTTCTCTCTAAGGCCCTAATTGCATAGATTTTTTGTAATATTTTCTAAAACCCTAATTTACTCTCAATTTCACCTCTCTATTTTTCTCACTCTCCAAACTGACCAAATGAACTTCTAAAATTTTCTTACTATTTATAAAGCTTTAGGAAAATTATTGTGCATTAATTTGATTAGACAATTACCTTATCTTCTTTCAATTTGCCTTTTGTGTTGTTCTAATTTAATTGGATAATTTTTTTCTTATTTTCCCCAGCTGCCATGACCTAAATCTGGATCATTCCTTATTTTTTCTGATTTTTCTTTATTTTTTATTAATTAATTATGAATTTTCTTTAATTATTTAATATTATTTTAACACATTTCGCGTATTTTAAGTAATTTCGTGTATTTTTACCTATAAATAAATTCATATATAGTACAAATAAATATTTATAAATATTATTTAGGTTATTTTATGATTTTCATTTTGTATATAATTTATCTCTAGTAATTCGTTAATTATCAGAATGTATTTCACACATTTTCGATAAATAACGAGTTATATACTTAAAATTTAGAAATTTTATATTCCTTTTATTTTATTACTTTTTTTCTTAAATTTAAACTTACGGGATCATTTTTATTAATATTTATAGCTTTACTTATAGGATCTTTCAACCGATTAAAACCCTGAGTGATTGGTTGTAGAGTTTACACTAGTCTATTGATTGTATAGGAAGAGTAACCAAGGTCGTATTTTGTGATGAAGGAAATAATAGAATTTAGAAAAAATAACTAAGTACGAGATTCTACTATCTATACACTAATTTAGGCAATCGATTAAGTAATTTTAAAGGAAAGAACATGCAAGTTATCTAAATAGAAGTAAAAAACTATAATGGAATTGAGTGTGGATTTTAGCAATTTCTCAATATTGGGATGTGGGTTTCTCTATTAAAGATGTATGAGTAATAAGTAAGCAATTGTCTAAGATTGTTGTGACCATGCTATTAGAGTATTTATGATAGTTTAAACATGGATTTTACTTATGCTTACAAAATTTACCGAACTATCGTTTCATAAATTCCATCATGTAGTAGGAGCATTGTATTATCAATATCTTATTTACATTATCAGCTAGCTATTCAAGTCCTCTCACTACTTAAATAACAATGTTAAAATTGATTTCCCATTCCAACTAATTTTTAGCTCTAGGTGAGTACAAGGATTTACGTCTTAATTTTCAAGAATTACCCCTTTAAATAAGGAATTCTCGGTTCTATTTGCGGTTTTCGAATTCTATTATGGTATCTAGACCCTATTAGGAAACAAGGGGGAAGGCCCAATATGTGGGAAACACTATTTAGCTCAACATTAACCCAACATTCAAGTTATACTTAATTATACCATAGAACTAAGTAAAATTCCAAATTTACATTATCATAATATAAAAACATCAATAGCTACAACTACTTTATCATGTTTACAGACTACTCATAAACATAATAAGCTCTATTTATCACATTCATTGATAATAAATATTTAACACATAATACTAATGAATATGAAAATAAACATTGCATTAAACATGGAAAAAGTATGAGAAATATTACAAAACCGAGCTCCTCAACCTCAACAATGGAGTTCCTTAAGATTTTCCCAATAATCTCCATTAATGCAATGGAAATCTACAAACCCAAACTTTGAAAAGAGCTTAAATCCACTATAAGTTTATGTTACAATCATAAAAATAGAAGAAAATTCCATAAAAATCATAAAACTACGCTAAAAGTAACCTAAGATAGGCTAAAGAAGAGAGAATAGTGAAAACTAGAACCCTAAACCCTAGAAAATACAAAAGTAAAATCTATAGAGAATGAAGAAGAAGAAGTTTTTATATTAGCTTATTACTGGCATGATGGTAAATAAAGGTATAGGTATAACAGTAGACACGTGTTAGGTAGTTCTCCTCTTTCCTTTTAATAAAACAATGCGTTTTTGCTTTAAGTGTACTCAATTGCTGAAGCAAAAACGCATTGTTTTTTCTAGATAAGCTAAAGAAGAGAGAATAGTGAAACCTAGAACCCTAAACCCTAGAAAATACAAAAGTAAAATCTATAGATAATGAAGAAGAAGAAGTTTTTATATTAGCTTATTACTGGCATAATGGTAAACAAAGGTACCGGTATAACAGTGGACACGTGTTAGGTACTTCTCCTCTTTCCTTTTAATAAAACAATGCGTTTTTGCTTCAGCAGTTGAGTACACCATCACGACAGTAGCTGAGTGCCATGTTGGTATACCCTTCTAGTTTTGCTACTTGATTTGATTCTGTTTAAGGTACCGGCTTAACAGTGGCTTACCGTCATACTTGTAGTTCCAACTCTAAGTTTCCTTTTCTTTTTTCTTCGTTTTGGGCTTCCTAAATTAGGGCTACTGTTACATGGTATCCCTGAGATCTACAAGATCAAACATGAAAAACTTAAATTCTTTAAATATATGCCATTTTTTAATATCAAAACACAAAAATATGAATTATACTTATGTTGAGAAATTATATGTGAGTTTAATGAAAATTCATATACTTTTGTTAAAAAATCTATTAGATCACATATAATTATTAAAGAAATCCTTTAGATAAGTGTGTGGTTTTATGTACTTATCAATAAGCTAATTCAATAGCACAAAGCCCAAATTATTTCCAATCTCTACCAGCCAAAACCCAAAGATGACAATATGGAATGGTGGTTGAAGAGAATAACTTTGTTTAGGATCCAAAATTATCATAAAATAATTTAGAGAAAGTCAACATCTTAAAATCATAAAAAATTATGGAATTTAGTTAATTATAAATCTATAAAGATTGGGCTTTTTAAGTAAAAAGAGGAACTCGAGTTCTTAGCGAAATTGATTGGGAAAAATCGGATTTAAGATGTATAGATCGTGATTTTTAGGATTTTAAGTCTTAGAACATATTTTCAAGAAATAACAGACAATTATGTTTTTGAATTTCCAAAGCTTAGAAACGGGAGATCATCAAACCTTTCAATAGTTCCAGATTTCTTTGTTTCGGTCAAGCAATTAGAAGAATGGTCATCTAAAGTGGGAGGAGGGTCAACGGAAACAAGTTACTGAGATCAGGTTTTGGATAGTCTGAAGAAAGGTTTATTAGTGTCCCTTAGTCGCTTCGTTGTCCTAAAAACGACTATTGACATTTTGAGGTTATCAAATTCGACCAAAACTCCCTAACTTGTGTATCTTACAGTATTCTCATGGTTTTAAGTCTGAAAGTGTATATCTCCGAAAAATCAAGATTTTAGTGTATCCAAGACTAAGAATTTGATTAATTATCGAGGTGAATGACTGATGCCATTTAATTCATTTATTGGCCATATATATATATATGTATGTATGTGTATGTGTAAACCCAAACAAGTCTCTGGGGCTACAAATTACGTGCTTTCCACTTCAATTTCCTTGCCCTTGTTGTTGGACCACTGTTTTGGCCAATTGCTTAGCAACCTTTTTTATGTAGTTTTTGAAATTCCTCGGTGCGTTAGAGGTTAGTTTGACTTTCTTCTCCTAGGGTTGGGTCAGTAATAATGTTCAGTGGCAAACTTGGGTTGATGTTGTAGACAATCTCGAAAGGTGATTTTCCTATTGAGTTGTAAGCAAACTCGATGATAGGTAGAGAAAAATCCTAGTCATGTAGATTCCTTCCACTTGTGGCTCAAAGTAGACTTCCAACTGTTTTGTTCATGACTTTAGTCTAACCATTTGTTTGAGGGTGATAGGAAGTGCTAAACATTAACTTGGTGCCTAACCCAACTTCTTCTATAAAGTTCACTAAAAGAAGCTTGTAAAACTTAAGGTCGCAATTAGAGACAATGCTTTTTGGAATCCCTTGTAGCCGTACGATTTCTTGTAAAAAGAGGTTAGTAATACATAAAGCATCATTGGTTTTATGGTAAGAGATGAAGTGGCTCATTTTGTTGAATCGATAAACCACCACCATGATAAAGTCATGTTTCCGTGGTGTTTGGGTAGGCCAAGCATGAAATCCATGCTCATATTGGTCTAGGGCCAATCAGGTATAGGCAAAGGTGTATATTCTCTATAGGGCTCCTTTTTTTCCTTTAGCTTGCTTGCACACTTCCTAGTGTTCTAGGATCTTATGAGTTACGTACATCCTTCATCATCCTTGGGTAATAGAAATATGCTTTTAATAGCTTAGCAGTCCTCTTTTCACCAAAGTGGCAAACTGATCCTCTAATATGGGCTTCCTAAACAAGTAGTTCTCTATTTGAACTGCTCAGCACACATACTTGCCTTCCTTTCATCAAGAACCCTTAGCTCAAGTAGCATCCATCCACCATTCCTCCATATATGCATTTGACAACTATGGGTCCAAAGTATGAGTCATGCTCATATTGTTCTAGAAAAGTACCAAATCTTAGTACCTATGCTTGTAGGGTTGTAATGAGTACATGCCGACATGACAAGGCATATGCTACGGTGTTAGAACGCTCTTTTTTATACCTAATTACATAATAGAAAGTTTTCAATAACTCTACCTACTTAGCATGATGTTGGGAGAGTTTCTGCTATCCTTCTAAATGTTTAAAGGATTCATGAACTGCATAGATGATGAATTCCTTAGGTAGTTCTAAAGTACTCGGATAAGAGCATAGAATTCCTTATCATATACCAAGTAATTTAGAGTGGTAAA
The DNA here is from genome assembly GCA_024138015.1 of Lumnitzera littorea. Lineage (NCBI taxonomy): Eukaryota > Viridiplantae > Streptophyta > Magnoliopsida > Myrtales > Combretaceae > Lumnitzera > Lumnitzera littorea. Next base: position 61,563,170 of record JAMXBB010000011.1, on the reverse strand, counting down.
TATGAGCTTCTCACTGAAGTATGCAACAGGTTGGTGCTTTTGCATAAGAATAACACCAATGCCTACTCTTAAGGCGTTGTACTCCAATTTAAAGACTTTCTTGAAGTTTGGCAATGTATGTACTGGGGTAGAAGTCAATTTTGACTTGATTTCTTCAAAACTCTTTTGAGCCTTCTTTGACCATCTAAACTCTGAATTCTTCTTGTTCAGTTTAGTTAATGGAGCAGTTGTGGGACTAAAGTTCTAAAAAAATCTTCGATAAAACGAAGCTAGACCATGAAAACTTCTTACATCTGCTGCACAGGTTGGTGTTAGCCAATCAAGTATAGCTTGGTCTTTTTCTTCGTCAACTCTGATACCACCCTCAAACATAACATGTCTAAGGAATACTACCCTACCTTGATAGAAGTTACATTTCTTTAAGTTGTCGAACAATTGCTCGGCTCAAAGGATATCACATGCAGATCTCAAGTGCTTGCTATGAGATGAACTACAGGATATCACATATAGGTCAGCACTGTATACCAAAATATCATAAAAATAAACTATAGCACACTCACCAATCAAAGATCTTAAAACATGGTTCATAAGTTACATGAAGGTGCTTAGCATATTCATAGGTTCGAACAGCATTACCAACCACTCAAAGAGGGCGTCCTTTGCCTTAAATGATGTCTTCCACTCATCTCCAAGCCTCATTTAGATTTGGTGGTAGCCACTTTTCAAATCCACCTTCAAGAAGATTCATGCTCCATGTGATTCATCCAACATATCATTTAATCGAGGTATTGGAATCTTATACTTGATAGTGATTCTATTGATAGCTTAGTTATCAACGTATATCATCCAAAAGCTATCCTTTTTTGGCACTAGAACTGTTGGTAAAACATAGAGGCTCATACTTTCTCTAACATATCCATAATCAATTAGCTCATTAACTTGTTTCTTTAACTTGGCTACCAGCTCAGGATTGAGTCTCTAAGCAAGTCGGTTTAGTAGAGTCGTGTCAATTTGTAGGTCAATATAGTGTTTGATAACTCTAATAGGGGGTAAGCCCTTCGGCAGCTTAGTAGGGAATAGATTGGCATACTCTTGGAGTAAGGCTTGCACCTTGGTTGGTAATGCTCCGACCTCTTTTAGTTTAAGTAGTACTCTAATCAATAGAAATACAAAGTCCTTAGACTTGATTGCTTTGGACAATTCTACTCACAAAATCATCAAGGACTTCTTTTGTAAAGATCAAGAGATCTTTTCTTATAATTCTTAGACTTCTTTAGGACTCATTGGGGTCAGTATGACTTTCTTACTGACCTTTTGGAGCATGTTAGTGTTGCTATATCCATCATGGAGTACCTTAAGATCAAATAGCTATGGTTGACCTAACAGTATGTATGAAGCACACATTGGTAGAATGTTACATAATATCTCATCCTTGTACCTTTCCTCAATGGAGATCGCACCTTCACTTGCTTTATGACCTATAGTTTACCTTTCTCACTCAGCCAATGGATCTTGTAAGGTTGGGGTGAAGACAGGTCAGTAACTTTAGAGATTTCACCACTCCTTATGCTACCATATTAGTATAACTTCCCCCATTAATGATTAGGGCACATAAACTTCTATTCACTTGACAATTGGTGTGGAAGAGATTCTTTCGCTTCTCACTTTCTTTTACAACATTGGTATTAATGACTCTTTGAACGATGATGTTGAGGTATTGCTCGCCCTGCTCTAGTTGAGTGAGGGCTTCAGGGTCCCCTAGGAATTCATCAAGAAAGTGTTTGGCATCTATCTTCTCTTTGCCTTCACTAGTACTTTCCACTTTAAACTGGGGCTTCTCTCCTTTGATGGTCATGACATGTTGGTTTGGACATTGACTAGCTACGTACCTAAAACTAAGGCACTTGAAGCACTTGATTTCTTAGGTTTTTCGTCTTTAGCTCTAACCTTGGTCCTTCCTGACCTTAGGCTCTTTAGCCTTAGCCTTACCTCAACCATCATCAAATCTATTCGGAACTTAAAGACATCAATCCACCTTAGAATTATGAGGAGCTTAGTTAAATCTAGGTTGGCTTGACATGATTGGTCGACTACTCGGAACTCGGCTAAGTTGACTTTGCTTTTATTGTTTTACACATTTGGCAATTCATATGGTCTCATTTAAAGTTTTAATCCTCTACACTTCTACTACATATTTGATCTTAGATTACAACACAAATATGAACCTTATGATAGTTTGTGCTTCGAGCTCATCAACATCACATCGAATTATTAATGATTGGAATTCTCGTACATACTCATCTATAGATCGACTATACTACTTGAGTTCCTATAGACGTTGAAAAGTATCCTGTTCATAATGCTTAAGAACAAACCCGTTCCTCAAAACTTGCTTCATTTCATTCTAAGTTCTTATGTCATGTTGGGCTCGTTGATGTGGGATTTGCACTTTCTTCCACTACACTATGGTGCACTTAGTAAACTCTAAGGTAGCTATGCAAATACGTGTTGCATCTTTGTAGTCATAGAAATTGGATATTTTCTCCACTTTTTCTTCCTAATCCATATATTCATTGGCACTACCAGATCTAGAGAAGCTTGAAACTTGCACTTTAATGTACTTAGTCCCTCAGGGGGCTCAGAGTTTACACTTGTCATACTCAAGAAACTACTCATCCTCACCTTCACTATCTTCCATGTCCTCAACTTCTCCTAACTGAAGTCTTTATAATGCGCATCCTTCAGCTTGGATAGGTTGCACTTGTGGCGCATTCATAGCACCAGGAGCTCAGATTCCCATACCTTGTCCTCTTAGCCTATCTTGCATACCTTACTCTCGTTCGACATTTCTTTCTTGAGGTTGAGCTTCTACTAATTTTTGTACGTTCATAGCCAAGTTGGTCATAATGGCAGTGATGTTCTGTATTTGTTTGTCCATGGTTCAAGGGGTTTGTTGTTTAATACAACTATGACCAAGAACATCAATCTCAATATCATCTATCTCTCCTTGTACACTAGGATTCGACATTCTCATAACAAGACTTCAATAAGTTCACAACTCAATAGAAGATTCCATACAATACATTAGAAACTATACCGTATAGCAATTCAATAACTTGCTTTGTTTCGAAATAGAGAAACATAGTACAATAAAGCACAAGAACTACTTCGAGAAACAGTCACTACAATACGTAGTTTTTAGTTGTAACCTTAAGTTCTGATACGAAAATATATGATGTGCTTAAGAGCCAAGTTATCATTAGATCTTATCGCAGGAAAAATCCTGATGGGTTTTTTAAAATATCGAAGAAAGCAAAATGGTTGGCAAACACATACAGTAACTTCGTAAGGCTGCTCTCTAGATGTGACTTATCGAGGAATATGACACGACTTAGTCTTTACTTGATATGAAGCACAAGTAAATACTAGGGCTCACTCATTACTAACCTCGAGTAGTAAGTATATGCTAGGAGAATGCTGTCTTGTAAGGACAAGAAGAACTTTCATTGATAATGAGGTAAAATGATTACGACTACAAGATAATGGACTATTTATAATAAGTCCCTAGGGTAATAAAAGGAAATGTGTGAAATTACATAAAAAGGTAATAAAAGAATGGCAAAACTTAGTACATTGCTAAAAGAGTAAATGAGACAATTAAGGTAAAGAGAATATTATAACACTACAAGCTAAAAGCAGTGAATAGCCAAGCTAACAAGTACTAATGGGTCTATTTCAACTACTTAGCTCTAAAGTTTTAAGCTTGTGCTGATAAGGTATTCACAGTCATTACCTTATAAACTAATACTAAAACCTCTCACAATCCATATGAGACACTTAATCATAAGGTCTCATAATCTTGTCTTCCTTAAATACGCAACATCCTTATCACGAGACCTTATAATTGGGCCTAGATCTTTCCCCCCTTTTGGTATACTATTTAAGCCACCTATTACCTATAAGTTATCCTGAAAGCATGCCATGAGTCACTAACTCAATGATACTCCCCACTTTCTTTGAACCTCTTCTTTAAACTCAAGTTAGACTCGAATTACCTACTTATTGGTAGGGGGTTAGCTCTGATATCATTTGTAATGCCCTAACACAAAAGTAGTGAATAGCTAAGCAACAAATACTAATGGGCCTATTTTAAGCACTTGGCTTAAAAAACTTCAAGCTTGTGTTGATAAGGTGTTCACAATCATTACCTTATAAACTAGTGCCACAACCTCTCACAATCCATGTGGGACACTTAACCATGGAGTCTCACAAATATAATACAATGTTACAAAAAGTGAAAACAAGTGGCGAGTTGTTATTGCCTCTGTACATTAGGTAAAAAAGTATTGGGGTCGAATTGTTTGGAGGTAGCAACAGGTTGACAAAGGGAAGAGGTAGGGAGGTTGGCTTTTAGGTCTTCAACACTTGATCGGTCATTAATTGAGTTATCTGCGCATAATGGGTTGGCATTAGGTGCTTGGCATATGGGAAAAAGGTAAAGCAGATCAGAGTTTGTCCGAGTTGGGTTTTTAAGGAGTTCATCAAGCCTTCCTAGTATTGGAGCTTGTCCATGCCGAGTTGAGCAAATATGATCCTTCTTGTTAAACCTTGTAGGCCTTTGAGATAAGCTTAGGTAAGAGGTTCGAAGGTTGGCATTCTATCAATGGAGGCATTGCTCTCCTTTGCTCGGCTTAGCTCTTTGCTCTCTTATAGGTCATATATCCTTTTACAACTCGTTGGATATCTTTTCTCATCATTAGCAAGAAGAATTGGGCACTCAACAACTCAAAAGTCCTTTTCTCTCCAAAACATTTAAAGAGTCCTCTACTATGAGCTTCTCTCACCAACTCCTTGATAGAATAGATGAGCACATCGAGTTTGCCACTTTGAATATAAGTATTCATCTTATACATGGTAATTGTCTATTACTCATCCTTTTGTACATCATCCGTAGATAGGACCAAAGTGCGGATCTTAGTGGTATTGCTCCTTAATACTCATAAACCCCAATAATCTGGTTTATAGATTAGTAAGGAAGGTATGTCTCCTGGACAAGGCATTAGTGACCATATTTATCTTGTCGCACTTATACTTTATCACAAAGTTAAATCCTTCCAAAAATTTTACCCATCCTACCTATTACTTTGAAAGCTTAGGCTAGCTTCTTTAATAACTAGGGACTTGTTATCAATGTAGATGGTAAGCTCTTTTGGCAAAAAGGTAGTGTTGCCACACATGAAGAGCTCGAATTACTGCTAAAAGTTCTTTGTCATATACCAAATAGTTTAACTATGCTTCTTACTGTGGTATGCAACAAGTTGACCTTCTTTCATTAGTTCGGCACCAATGCCAACACCTGAAGCATTGCATTCTAGCTTAAAGACCTTCTTAAAGTTGGGGAGAGCTAAGATGGCTACAAAAGTCAGTCTTTCCTTTGCCTTAATAAAAATCTTCTCTTCTTTCTCTCCTTACTTAAACTCCACACTCTTCTTTTGTTAGCTTGGTAAGAGGTTCAACAATTGTATTGAAGCCCTAGATAAAATGTTGGTAAAAGGAAGCCAAGCCATGAAAGCTTATTACCTTAGCATAGGAGGTTGGGGTCGGCCATTCAACAAAAGCTCGAATCTTCTCACTATCTACACATAAGCCTCCTTTACTAACCACATATCTTAGGAAGACTACTTTTTCTTACTAGAAATATTGCTTCTTTATGTTGCCAAATAACTTATCGGCTTACAACACATCAAAATAGCTTAAAGATGACTAACATGGTTGGGTTGATTAGAGTTATATATTAGAATGTTATCAAAATAAACTACAACAAACTTTCTGATCAAGTCCCTCAATAGATGGTTCATTAATCTCATAAAAGTGCTTGAAGCATATAGACACCTAATTTTTACAACCATTTGTTTTTAACTTTAATTTCTTTTTATTGATTTTGGGCCAAATTTATAGAAATTATACAACAAATTTAAAAATTTTAAAAAAATTTAAAAAATTGAAAAATGAAAAGTGTAAAAAATGTGTAAGTCAAATTAATTGGTAATTTAGGATCAGATCAGGCAATAGTATAAAATATACATGCAATTTAATAAATTAAGAATCTCTAAAAATTTGCACTTCACTAGAAAAAAATATTTTTTAAGAAAATCCAGTAAAATTTGAACTTATGAAAGTGGACTTTGGTCCAATTTTAAATATTTTTAACTAGACTAATTAAAAATAAGGCTCAAGAAAAAATGGTGTTAAAAATTCTTAGCATGTATATTTTGAGCTATATGAGTAGGCTATGGTCATTTTAAAAAAATTTAGGTTAAATTGGGCTTAAGATTGAAAGTCTAAAAATGAAGTTAGGCTTGAAAAGAAAATGATAGATAAAACTGGGTTGTAATACATGATCAGAAAAAAGCTCAAATAAGTTGGTAAGGGGCATGGACTTGACTATGTGAAGCAAGAAGTCATAGGTTTGATTCTAGCAAGGTGCAAAATTTTTCTTTCTTAGCTCTAGGTCATGTGCAAGGCACGGAGTTAAACATGGAAAAGCATCCAATTTCATTAAATCTTCTTTATTTTTTATTAGATTTAGAAGAAATCTTAGAAAATCATTAGTGAAATAGCCAAATCTTATAGAGATTTAGGCTAATATTTATAACAGGAAGATTTGATAAATTTGAATGTGGACTTAAATATTGAAAAATCTGATCTATGTTAATCTAAAACCAACAGCTAGATTTGAATTAAAATCCTATAAAGCTAGTTTCAAGAATCAATTAAAAAACATACTCCATCTTCACTCGATAGTAAACATAAAAACATAAACATCTTCAATCAACAACATACCGTCAATCCTCTCACTCGCACTATCGCGCGATACAATCCTAAACAACACCCACCACCTACAGTAGCTCTACGTCCATTCCCTACCCACCACATAACCTAAACCATACCCTTACACAAACCTTACAACCAAACCCAAACATTACACCAAATCTATGACCAAGCCAAGCCACCCATGTCGGCCTCTTGTGAAACACCGTCACTTCCAAACACAAAACTAACCTCATCATCTTCCCTACACCTTAAACCCTATGACACATACCCACTTCAACTCAAAACACTTTCAAGCGTACCTATTAATAACCATTATTGGTCGTTAAACCCAATTACCATCGAAACGACCACCACTTGTGAATCATTACCTTAATTTTGATGGGTTTATGCTTAGTTTGCTATTAATAGACCCTTTTTACCTAAGCCTACCCCTATCTTGGTAATGGCACCTCCTAATTTCAATTAGGATTGGTAATGGCATCTCCTAATTTTGATCACTTTGAGGATCATAAGAAGAGTTAGAAGTTGTACCTCATTTAGGAATACTAGAAGGGAGAAAGGAAATGCATTAAATCGAAAATACATTAGAACCTAAGGTAGAGAAATAACTTCCAATAGGGAAATATGTAGGTTTTAATAGAAAATAAATAATGGATAATCAGAATAACAATAATAGAGGAAATGGTATAACAATATCAACAACCAATCGAATAATTACCAACAATACTAACTACTAGTTCAACCTAACTCCCTTGACTATCTTAACATCCTATAGATTTGATGCATAATATTCTAAGATTCACAACATAATACTTTAATAACATCAAAGTTGTAACTCCTTAGACAACTCGCGACATGTCAACTCTAGTTAATACACAAAGGTGTTTAGAACTTATAAGTTGTCTAAAATCTACAATTCATTACAATATATCTACCGACTGCACATTCATTAAGCTTCACACATAATTATAAGTGAGTGGCTTAATAAGCTCCATACTATCCACCAAGAACATAATGATTTGAATCAACTAACTAAGATGTTGTTGATCTCTTAAGTCTTAAACACTATAGTAACTATCAATGAATGAATTGGATAATTGAATTATAGCTTCTCATAACTACTAAAAATAGAACGTAAATGGAAATTCAAAAGTAATTAGAGTCTTAGGTGACTCTTCAACAACTAAACAAATCAATTGTCAACTAAGAATAGAAGTTAATTTTTCAAACACCAAAATTCCTTAAACTAACATTTAAGCCATTCCACTACCTTCGTGATAGTAATAATCAAAACTCTCGATCGCATCATCATAAGCATAACCGTAAGAATAGCCAACACAATAGCACTTGCAATCCTCATAACTTGTACCTGAAATTGAAAAAAAAAAAAAAAAACGAAATCATTTGAAGGGTGAGTAAAGGTTAGTACAGAATATACATGTACATGTGTATGTACAAGTCATATTAGCTTTACACATAATTTAAGTATCAATACATCTAGCAAACACCAGTTATTATCTATATTTAGTTTAGTAAGCAACATAGTCTTAACATCTCAAGACTTGAAATAACTTAAGACTCTTGCACATGCAATAAATATAACACTATATATAACAGTGTTGGATCCTCTCCAATACCCAAGTAACCAAGTAACGTTTTAGATCTACCAAATCATTTCTATACAGAATTCTACAAAGGACAATTTTTTATAAAATTATCATTAGCTTGCCACCCCCATTGATCCTTCTGATCCCTTAGGCCCAGCAATGCAAATGTAACAAACAATTAATTAATGTTAGATGATTAATAAGGTTCAATTGAGCAATTAACCTAATAATCATAAGCAACAAGTAGTATCCTATACCTAAACTTTCATATTTGAAAGGAGTCTAAGGAAAATTCAACTTAGATTCTAGCTACAGACAACACTATCTTATAATTCTTTCTAGACAAGCCAATAATACTCTTAACTTGACCCATCTTAACACTTACTAATAAGCTCTCAATTGACTACATTAATTATAGAGATTTTAAGTGTATTTCCTTGAAATTTTGACTTAATTTTAAGAATATAGGTTTTGGAACATTTTTTAGAAGAAAATAAGATAATAGAATCAAGTTTCACTCAATTCAGAGTTAAAACAAAGAAGTTATAAAGTTTGTAAGTGACATGAGTAACGATATGAACGTATCAATTGAAGGGGAGGTTTTTGAGCTAAATAGAGTGGTCTACAAAAAGTGATGCTACTTGAGGGACACAACCGTGTCCCAAATTGTATCGGTAGTAGATTTAAAAAGATTTGATGAGATTTGGTAAGATATAAGTGTACAGTAAAGGAAAATTTCACATGCACTATAAAAGGATTCTTGAGGGATTCTTGTTACACTTTTCCTTGCAAATTTTAAAGAAACTTCAAGGGTAGAAAGGTATATGAGAGCAATGCACTCCAAGCTTCAAAATTCGAGAGATTTCTTTAGTTTTCATGGCTCTTATTCTCATGTTTCTTATAGTTTTGATTAAATATTGTCTCTTTGCTATGATTATAGCATAAATTTATTGTATCTAGGTTTTGTGAAACCCGGAATAGTCATGTGACACTAAGTTTTCTTAGATCTAATAACATCTTTAGTTTCATTGATTCAATTATGCGTTTTTTTTTATTATATTAGATTGATATTTCTAGGGTATTGATATAATATTTGATATTATGCAAGGAAATCAAGAGATTAAGTGTATGATCAGATTTAGACATAATTAATGAAAATTATTGCAAGCTTAGAGATAAGTTGCAAGGTTTTTCTACATCTTGATTATTTTCTTTAAGAGAATTTACTTTTATTGAAAAGAGATTCTAATAAGAAATAAAAAATTAGAGTTAATAAACTTGAGAAAGTCATTAACTTTATTAGAGAATTATCTCAATCAATGAAATTAGAGATGGAATTAGGTTATCTTTCGTAGAAGTCGTATGTTAATTCTATGGGAAGCAAGATCTAGTTACATAGTTGCATCCCGAAACTAGTTTTTGAGTTAATTGCTTACTTAATTAATTTCTTTAATTTTAAGTCTTAATTAGTTATTAAATTAGCCATTTGTTGCAGCTTAGTTTAATTCTTGGTTCCTTGAATTCTAATTTCATAGGTTAGATAATAAAGAAATAGTTAGTATTAGTACTCATAGTCATCATAAGAACAATATTTGTCTTTATTGACTATTCTACAAATTGATAAGTATGCTTGCCTTATACCACCCACTTAGATTGGAAGGAATAATATTCTTATTCAAAAGCTATTAGAAACGTGTTAATTATTGATTGAATCAATTTAGAAAGGTGTAAAAAGTAAATAGGAATATAATTTATGAGATAAGGAAGTGGAAAAATAAAGATAGAAAGAAATTGTACATAAATAAAACTCCACCAGTTGAATGATTCCGGTTTGAAATGGAAGGCTAGTTCAAGGAATTTTGGGGCCTCACCATAAGGACTATAGACCATTCTAAATTGGTATTGATAGGCTAATTCCTAACTTTGACACTCTATAGATTTTGATCCCTTCAAAAAATCCTACAAAAATTTGTAAGGGTGACTGTCTTTCACCAAAAAAGCACTAGAAACTTATGCTACTTTCATTCAATAACAATAATCGAAGATTTAAAATTCCTAAATAACATATACTTCCACTAACATTGATTTCAAACATTCTTTAGTCATTAAAATAACCAAAACATTGAAAAACCTAAAAGATTTAAGAACTTACTAGCAAAAGCTTGTTAAAAGACTTACTCCTAAGACTCAAAACTTCTACCAACTTGCAAAACACGAACCATAATGATTCTCTAACAATGGCTAAAAGGAGAAAAACGAATTTATGAAGTTTTAAGTACCCAAACTTATTAACGATTCCTATAAAAACCTCTTTCTATTGAATTTTCCTTTGCTAATCTTGCAAAATTGGATCACTTTCTAACCTTGATGGTTTTGGCACGAAAAATATGTCCAAGGAGGAGGCTATGTTAAGAAGAAGAAAAAATATATGGGGAGAGATGAATGTTTTGTTAGTTTCAATGGGTAAGGTTTTTGAACCTTAAATAGACCAATTTACCCTTGCTTACTAAGAGATGATATCTGATATGCCATTGCTTTAAATAAAAATTAATAAATATTTATTGGATTAGGTTTCACATTAACATACAACCGCATAACTGTTATTTAGAGGTTAAGGTCCATATGATCTAATTGTATGGATGTTGGCCTCTTAGTGAGATGGAAACATTCTCGCTTGTTGTTAATCATGAGGAGAAAAAAATTGTTATCTAGAGGATGTAGCTAAGCTAATTAGCACATTTGATCACCAATTCGACAATTGTTGTGCAAACTTAACTACACTTGTATCCATTAGACCTATTAAGCTAAACCAAAGTTAACTCATTCAAGTTAATTTATGTTTAAAACCTTAGTAGTATTTTCATGTCAAATTTGTAAATATAATTACTTGCTTAAAGATTGGCTATGGAGGACTTGGGTTCATAGTGGTTGTGGCATCAAGATGGGGCCATGATACAGCTCTAGCATCATTGCTTGGCCAAAAATGAGGCTAGATTAGACCCCTGAGGTATGGCTAGAGAAGAAATGACTAAAAGGACAGAGTGATAGAGAGCAAAAAGAAGTGTTTAAGAGAATAGAGAGGCAAGAAGAAAGGTTAAAAGGGAGATATCAATCACTATAGTTTTTGGGTTATATGTGTAGGTTTATGATTTTGTAATTGGATTAACCGTATGTTACTTCCATTACTCAAATGAGACATGTTAATGTTATGAATATTTTTGAATTCATTGGGAGCCTATAATTCATTTTATTGTTTGTGTTATTTTTGAGTCACTATTTTAGAGTTCATTTACAATACTCAATATTTTTTCTCAAAAAAATTCTTTTCCCACAAATTATGTTCATAATCTATAGTTGAGTCATTTTTCAAGGTTTGTAACCAAAACATAAGTTTAACGGCAGGTTTTACAGCCGTTTGGTTGGGTTAGTAGTTACAATTCATGCTTATCATTATAATTATCAATTTCACACTATGGTTTCAATTTGGTGAGGTTAGGTAGGGTTTAGTGGCTTTTTGGCATTGGGTGGCTATGGAAGGACATAATGAAGACAAATAAATTTGCATATTGGAGAATAATAATTTGAACATCAATACTAGTCATTGATATGTTGATAGGATAGTGTAGAAATTGCAGAGATTACTATAGTGATAAATATTTATTTTTACACATGCATCATTATCTTACATATTAGCTTCTATGTATAAATAGTTGGACTTTACAATTAAGTTGGTTACAAAATATATTCTTCACATTTAGCACTCTACTATAGGCTCTTCATTTTCCTTGTTTTTGTTCTTCATCATCAAATATTTTTAAGTTAATACATTTCACATTCATTAGTTTGTTTTTCTGATTCAATAGGTCAATAGATAGATGATGAGTTAATATATATATTATGCGTTGATATGATAGATGTTGAGTTAAATTCATATAAAGTATCGTACATTCTTGTAAAAATTAACAGTTAAGGAGAGGAATCGAATTTCATTCTTTCTATTAGAAGATAATTAGCATTCACAAAACCAAATAAACATATAACTTATATAGTTTAGATCTAATTAATGACTCCTAGAAGTCGTAATAGTTTCTTAATTAATAAATCTTTTACGCCTAAGAAAAGTTTCGATGAATGTCCTGCCGCGTGCAAATTGATATTGCGGGGATGACGGCAACTAGCAAGTAGCAAAGGGGCTAAAGGTGTACTTTTGTTAAAACAAATGAATGCATCTTCCTCAAAGATTTGGTACCCGATCACGTAGGATAAATTGGATGCAAAGCTAATATTGAGTGTTGACCGTTGACCGATGTTTCCTTTACAATGATTACAGCGTTGTTGCAGATTATGCAACTTAAAAAATGGGAAATATACTAGAAATACGACCACAAATGAAAAGAAAAAAAAAAAAAGAAAAAACTTTTCACAGACCCACGCACCATGTGAATTTACACAATTGACTAGTATTTGCTAGCAAAGCTTTGATGGTTACTAGGTTTATGCAATGTACAGCTTGTTCACTTCACTAAATAGAATGAGAGAGGAATGTAATTAGAATTCTTAAAAAATGTAATAAGGGTGTAATAAATGTGTAATATCTATTATTTCATTTAGTTAGATTAATAAACAACTTGAGAATAAATATGTAATAGAACTTTAATAACTAAATTACTCTTAATTAATTTTTTTTTCTTAAGTAATTCTAAAGTAATAGGTGGTGGTGATAGTAGAAATCGACCATGAGTGCGGAGGCAATGGTAATAGTCGATGGCGGTAATAGTTGACGGTGATGGTGATGGTGGTCGTTGGTGGTGATGGCGGTAGCAGTAGCGATGATTGATGGTGGTGGCGATGGTTGAGGTAGCGACTTTAAGGGGGAGTAAGGGTAGTTGCAGCAGTGGTGACAACAGTAGTGGTGGTAATAATAATGGTGATTAAAGGTAATGGTGGAGGCCGTGATAGTGGTGAGTGGTGGTGGTGATAATGGTGATGATGGTAGCGATAGTGATGATGGGTGATGGTAGTAATAGCAGTGTGATAGTAATAGTATTGGTGGTGATAGTGGCGGTGATGATAGGTGATGGTGGTCAGTAGTGGTAATGATAGTAGGAGCGGCGGCGGCGACGGTGGTAGTGGTGATGGCGGTAATGGTGGTGGTGGTGATAGTAGTGGTGATGGGATTAGTGGTGATAACAATAGTGGTGGTGGTGGTGGTGGTAGTGGTCATCGTTAAATTGATATGAGGTTTTTTTTGTAAAAAATATGAAATTTTGTGAAGAATCATAATTCTTTACTTGAATAAAAAAATCCTTATTACTTGATTTCATATAATAGGGATTTCTAAAGAATTATAATTCGGAGATAAAAAACTAAGTAAACACTGTAATAAAGAATAAAAAGGGAAAACGAGGTAGTAGTGTTATGAATCAGGTCTCCAAGTAGAATGAATCATATTTTAATCCCTCTCATTTATTATAATCACCAGAAAAAGTTTGGTACGTGACAATTTTTATAAAATATAAATTCTAAATTTTTAAAAATTATCTATTATCATTGTGTAGTACAATATATCTAAATATCATTAATATTTATTACCATTTGTCAATAGATGTGACTATTTGTACTAATAACTTTTTGATTGCTATTTTTGTCAAAATATAAGACCACATTTGCTTTGTGGTCAATTAATCACCCCATTTATTTATGTCGGTTACCTTTTTCCTTTTTCTTTCCTTATGCCCATTATTAACACTTGATCCATAATCGAATTAGGTCAAGGTAGTAACATGAATTTTATTTTATCATTACATTTTACAGTAATTAGTAAAATAAATACACTTTCTCATGCACTTAGTCCTCCTATTTTTGAATTAAGTGTTTAGCTAGATCGCTAAATCTTTTGAAATGTGATTTTATACTCTATTTTAATATTTTTCTTTGGATAAACTTATATAAAATGAAAATAAAAAATAAAAATCAAGGGCAAAAATGGCTTTATAGGTAGGTATATGTATAGTTTGATTTGGTTTGGTTTTCCTTTCAAATCAAACCAAACAATAAAAATATGGTCTGGTTTTTTATATTATTAAACCAAACCTCACAACTCAGATTATAATTTTTCTAATTTATAAAATTTCAATTCAGTTTAATTTGGTTTATGGATTCAACATTGATAGCTTAGGAAAGTGTATTTGCATTGCATGTAATCTACCATAAAAAGTATTGAATTTATTTAATAATAATGAGCATTATTAACATATTATAGGTTGATGAAATTAATATTTATATAGTTAATGAATTTTAAATGTCTATTATTATTTTTTTTATAGAAGTATCATACAGGATAAAATTTAATTCAATATATATATATAATTTATAAATAATTGTAATAAAAGTCCAATACATATATATTTTAACAAATGTAGACTACTTTTTTAAAGTACTATGCTTACAGTAGAAATTATTTAGCTGTAAGTTAGATATTATGATATTTTTTATAAAAATAGTTTGGTTTAATTTTATAGATTGGCTCGGTTTAGGAATTTTTTTAAACCATATTGTAAATACATACATATGCTCAATTTATTGATTGAGTCCATTTAGTTTGTTTTTTTGTTTACTCGCTACCTATAGGAGTCCAAGCAAGCTTTAAAAGATAGGAGATTAAGCGCTTGTGAAGCAAATACATAGAGGTGTACTTAGCAATTTAACTTAATTAATATTTTCATAGCATAGCATAGCATATCTCTCTCTCTCTCTCTCTCTCTCTCTCTCTCTCTCTCTCTCTCTCTCTCTCTCTCTCTCTCTCTCTCTCTCTCTCTGTATAATTTTATTTCCCTAACTCCTTTTAAGTAAGTACAATGGGGAAATCTTGATAGGAAAATAGAACACGAGGTAGAACCTACATTATTTTCAAGATAGGAATATCATATAAATACAATATGAAAACTTCTTAAGCCCATTTTATCTGGGGTACAATCTTTTTAAACTTTTAGCAAGAGATCCTATATTATCAAAATGAAATTTATTTGTGAATCCTGTTTGTTTGGCATGTTAGTCGACAGCTACGTTTTGCTCTTTCCACACATGACTAAGCTTGACCTAAACCATCCGTAATTGGTCTTTGCCCAACAGATGTGATTCTATATGTCCTCTCAAATTGTTGAAGTCGAAGGCTATTTTATGATCGTTGGAGAATTCGTCTCAAACAGCACTTTCATGATATTACAGTGCTAACATTTTTTGGACCTTTAATCAGAGTTGCAAGTTCTATAGACTTAATAAAAAGGTTAAAAGAAGGAAGACTACAACACCATATCATATAAAATGTCTAATAACTAATGGCCTAGCGATTCATCAAGCCCAACTCAAATGCTACGGGGAATATCTCTGTATATACCTTCATTCTTTCATATTATTGATCCTAGAAAAGTCACTCTTACTTAGACATATATTGTTCCATTATTTTCACACAAGATTCAACAATCCTCCTCGTGCTACTCTTTTTGAGTTCCACGTACCGTCCTCGTGTTATTTAATGCTAAATCTTTTCTTTCTAATATTGCACATCGAAAACGATGTGATCACAAATAACATTCGACATGGTAACATGTGGAGAACACTCGTAGTAAATTCATCCATAAATATCGTGAGTAGATGTGGAGTGGAAAAAAGGGTACACTTAGATCAAACTTCGACGTGGCATATTACTATAGCTAGATCTTTGTGCATGTATTTACTAGCTGCCACTGACGTCACTCTTACACGTTTTTTCCCCTAATATCCTCCATAATCGTCTTCAAGTCTACGGACAAGTCTTGTTAATTTCTTCTTTCTTTCGTTTTTTTTTTTTTTTTTTTTTGACTGTTTTTTTCACCTTCCTTCTAGATACCTTTTGTATACCAGTCTTCTTAGTTTATATTATTGACCTTCTAGATATGAATCTAAATTAACTCTCGGAAATTGATTTCTCTCCTATATCTTCTTTTAATCAAACCATTACCAAAGTTCCCTAGTACGGTTTATCATTCTTTTTTTTTATTTTTTTTTTGCCCCTTTCCTATGCAAAGGTTTATCAATTTGATTCCTCTATAATTTGCTTAATATTCAATATCTTTTTTTTTTTTTTTCAGTAAGAGGAATCGAAATACTTTTCTCCCCATCAATAACATTGTTCAATGTCCTTAAAGTCATGATCTACATTACATCACATTTTACACACTTCTTGTTATTGAATGTGGATTCGAATAGATCATATATGATGAGACAAATAAAAATAAATATTAAGGGTAGAGAAAGAGCAAGTAAACTTTACATGGAAAATTTAATGGGAGGAAAGAAACAAAATTAGCTATGTCATAAAAATACTTATATACAATGGGTCCTCTCTTGCTTACGTGCTAAATGCCACTACAAAACTATTTAAAGCTCTTGAATAACACTAGAACTATATACTACTTGAAATAACAATATGAAGCAAATAGACTCATATGTAGACCTAAGGTTATCAATAACCCTAGAACTAAATATAACTAGAAAAAACAAAATAGGAAATAAAAGACCTATATATGGATTGACTATTGACTAGTATAATAGTTGTTGGTTGATTGTCCAATGCTTTGGCTAACCAATACTACTCTAAGATCGACTAATGTTGTTAGTCGACTAAATCATCTTGAGACCCACTAATCTTAGGAAGATTATTCTTAGCTCATAACTTCAAATCTCATTCTCATATATGTGTTATACAACAACTAAGTTATATCATAACATGGGAACATTTAGGCTTAAGATAGAATAGCGTAACACAAGATGATCCAGAGAGCAAGCACTTATTGATGCTTGAGTCAAGTTGGCTCAATTAGGTCACTGGAACATTTAGCATAGGCTAGCTATAGAAAAGACCAATTGGTAGCAACTCCAAACAGAAACAGAAATTGATCTCCATGAATAGAGTAAAACAAGTTATGAAAATGAGTTGTTTCTCTTTTAATATGCTATGAAATTCAAGAGACTATTTGTACAAACAATGTAATAGAGTAACTAATATTGAGTTGGCTAACTAAGTTGTACACATGGACTAAAAGGTTTATTATATATTCCAACAAGTAAAAATAAACAACTCTTATATCCTCATAGCCTTCCCTTAAGTTAAGCTTGAGAAAGACCCAACTTGGAAGAGGACACAAGCATTTGTGACCAAGCAACAGATTTGGTAAAGTAATTAACTAACTGCATCTTAGATGAAATATAGATAGGCTTGAGAAATCCTTGAGAAGCTTGATCCCTAGTAAAATGAATGTCTATGTCAATATATTTTGTCTAGCCATGTTGACAAGGATTATTAGCCATAGAGATAGTAGCCTTGTTATCACAACAAAGGGGAATAGTAAGCTTAACAATAACTCACAAATCATGAAGAATATAAGAAATCAATAAGAGTTCCTTAATAGCAGTGGCCATAGTATGGTATTCTACTTTAGCAGAAGAAGTAGATACAATGCGTTGCTTCTTAGTCTTCCAAGAAACAAGTGAAGTGCCCAAAAAAAATGCAAAATCCTATCACTGATTTTCTATTTGTATGATTAGCATCGCAGTTGGAATCAATGTCGCCTAAAAGATTCAAAGAATAAGTAGAAGAGTAGAATAATCCAAGAGAAATGGAACCTTTCAAGTAGCGTAACAAATAAAAAAGAGCCTTCAAATGATTAACACAAGGTTTGGTAAGGAATTAACTTAGACAAGACATAGAATAAGAGATGTCTGGTCTTGTCATGGTAAGATAAAGGAGACACCCAATTTGCCTTCTATAAAAGAATGGATCATCAACAGTTGCACTCAAATCATCATCTAAACAAAATCTAGATGGTAGTGGAACTTTAGCTAGTTGTGTCGTAAGTCTAGCATCAAAGAGTAAATCAATGATAAACTTTTGTCAATGTAATAAAATCCCAAAAGTTGTGCGATAGAAGTGAAAACCTAAAAAAAAAAAGAAAGAAAGAGCTATAACCAAGTCTTTTGTGGTGAGTACATCATGCAAATGTTGCTTGAGAACACTAATAGCACACTTCAAAGTACTAGCAAATATCATCAACATATAACAAAAGAATAAGGAAACTAGAGGAATCATCACGGGTAAAAAGCGAATAATCACTTTTAGATTGAGAAAAACCATGATCGATAAGGAACTTAGATATTTGAAAATTCCATTGATGAGGAGCTTATTTCAATTCATATAATAATTTGATAAGTTTGTAAACTTATCCGAGCTTAATGTTAGAATACCTTGGTGGAGGCACCATATAAATCTCTTTATCAATGAAATCATATAGAAAAGCATTATTAACATCCACTTGATACAAAGGCCAACCATAAACTAATGCAACAACAAGTATAATGCAAACACTACTAAGATGAGCCACCAGAGAAAAAGTTTGATGATAATCTTCTCCTTTAACATACGTATAACCCTTAGCCACTAACCTAGCCTTATATCTATTAACATTACCATCATGTTTAGATCCAATAGGTTTCATACCCTTAAGCAAAGTAGTGAGGACCTAAGTATTATTATTTTCAAGGGCATCAAGTTCCTTATTCATAGCATTAACCTATTCATCTTAAGTAGCTTAAGAATAAGAAAAAGGCTCTTTAGTAGTTAACACATATGCCAACGAATGCATATAATCAATAGGATATAAATAAAAGTGAGAAGAGGAAAATAAGGGGTAAGGAGTAGAAGAGGTAGTTGAAATAGAGAAAAGTAATGGTAAAAAATGATGGGTAGTATGCACATAATCCTGAAGCCATTGTGGCTCTTAACTGTTTCTAGTGGATTGTTATACAACAAGCTGAATAGCATTAGAAGGAATTGACAAGCAATTAGAAATAGTAGATGGATGAGAAGAAACAAGTGGTGAAATAGAAGAATGAGGTGGAGAAGAAGCAACTTACTTAGGAAAAGGTACATGACAAGAAGGTGTATCAAACGAAACAAAAGGTAGAGAAGTGTTTAAAGGTAGAGAAGAGGAATTGGATACATTAGATGACTTGAAGGGAAAATGCCTTTCATAAAAAATAATACCTCTACTTATAATAATTTTCTTGTTAAGGATATCATAAATATGATATCTTTTTTTTCCAGTTGCATATCCCAACAAAGCACACTTGATACCCTTTGGCTCTAATTTAGCATAATCAGAACAATACTTTAGCACAAAATATAAACATCCTATGATACACAAGTGATCATAGGAAGGTAGGTAGTTAAAAAGAAGTTCATAAGGGGGTTTTCAAGAAAGAACCTATATGGGCATCCTATTAGCAAGATATGTAGCAGTCAAAACACATCCGCTCCAAAACTCCTTGGGTTGATTAGCATGAAGTATCAAGGTGCGGGTTGTTTCAATTAGGTATCTGTGTTTATGCTCTACTCTTCCATTATGTTGAGGAGTATATATAATGGTTTTGTGATGAGCAACACCAAGGTTACTTAGAACCATTATCACTCCTTACAAACTTAGGAGTAACATGAAAGTGGTTAAGGACATATTAGAAAAACTATTTCAAGAGATTAATAGCTTGAGGCTTATGTTACATGAGATAAGTCCATGTATATAGAGAAAAATCATATAAGATTGTTAAAAAATAGTGAGTATTAGTACTGGATGTAACATGATAATGCCTCCATAAATCTACATGTATCAAATGAAAAGGAGAACCTGATACACTTTCAATTCTATTAAAGGAAGACGATGTATCTTTCTCGAGTGACAAGATTCACAAAAGAAGTCTATCATAATCAAATTTTTACAACAAGACAAGTGCATTAATTTGGAAATAGGCGAATGCAAATCCATGCAATGGGTCTGGAACCAAGAATGGGTATTTAGGGTTCAAGAGGAGTATGCAGAATAGGGAGTGAGAAGGAGGTTTTGATAGTGAATGTGTATGAATATTACACACTAAGACACAAACACAATTAGGGGTTTAAGCTCGAAATAGGGTTCAATACGACTCACAAACACTAAATGTTGCTCGGTATTTCAAATGAGAGGTTAGATACAACTCACTAACTCGCTCAAATGAAAGGTTCACCATAATCTTAAGGATAAGACTGATAAGAACGCAAGAAAGATGAAAGAGTATTCAACACTCAATAATCCGAAACACCAGCTCAAAGGGCTCAAGAATGTCCTTAGTAAAGAAGGAACGTCCAAGTGTAAATTCTTTATAAGAATATTCTTCATTGTCTCGATAATTGCAAATGTTGCTATTTATAGCAAGTTTTAAAACCCTAGTGAAAAAACTATAAATAATATACAAGGCCTTAAACCCCAAATAATGACTTGTAATTAAAATAAGAAAAACATTTACAAAGTATACAAAACTATGCATTTAACAAAAGGGTTGAAATACAGTCATCCGAGTTGTTTGTAGGGTTGAATCTGAACAAGGGCCGGTTGGCAATCGGATGCTCAAGTAAGGGTAGGATGTTTGGAAGTCTTATTATGCTTAGTCGAGCTCCTAGTGAAGTCGGCCTACAATTGTTGCACTTGTAGATTGCTTGGCACTAGCTTTCCCTAACTATGCCAAGCTGTTCTTTGGCCTTGAGGCATTGGCCATTTGTTCTCTTGTCTTCTCGATGGACAATATACCTGACATGGAACGATCTCCCTTCTTCCCCTTAGCCATTGGGTATTGGTCAGACCTCAGCAATAATAGGTCAGTTTTGGGTTAGGATAGGTCGGCTTTAGCTTCTAATAAGTCTGCATTGGCTTCTGACGGGTGGGCCTCAACCTGAGGATGGTTGTGGACTTATTCCTATCATAGATGAATGCCCTAATCGAGCATGAAACAAAGGAAAGTCAAATAAAGAATGTGTAACAAATGTTGAAGTAATAAATTGTTGTGTTAAACGACTAGTATCAATAGAATCAAAAAGAGAAGTAATAGCTGTACCTATCATCAAAACATAGAGCCTTTGATAAGCTTCAACTATGGCAATCATTTACTAGTTTTCCAATCTTGGAAAGTTGTGCTGATGAAGATTGGTCTTGTAAGAGTTTGTGAATTAACAATAAGTAGTGTTGAAAACAAGGAACAAGAAAAACTTCATGTAATACAAGTTTAGGACTAATTTGAATAAAGCCTGTTATATGAACAAGCTTGTGAGTGCAATCTAATAGTATAATAGTGATAGGATGTGTCAAACGTTGTTTGTTAAACAAGAGGTGTTCAAAAGGAGTCATGTGATTCATAGCACCTATGTCAACTAACCAAGAACTCAATTTATTATCTAATTTACTGAGACAAACAATCGAAGATATAGTACCTGCATAGTAGATTGCATGCATAGAGTTATCTCCCTAATCACTTTGTTTTCCTTTCATCATTTTAAGCATTTCTTATTAGAAATCCTTGTTTTATTCTTGTATCATGCAACTTAGAAGTAACAAATGAGTTAGTATCCACTAAATCATGAGCATGTGTAAAATCTAATGGTGTAATACAAGCATTAGGAAAATTAGCATGTGAGCCATTTGCTACCATTCTATTGACTTTCTTTTTATTCTTCCCTTTGTACCAATTGAGATACTTGATAATCTCAAAACAACTCTTAATAGTATGTCCAAGAGTATTACAATGCTTACATTTCAATTAACTCCTTCAATTATCCTACTTCCCTCCAAAACCTCTAAATACATTATATGCAACAACTTCATTATCAGTAGACAAAGTGGCTATTATTTGCCTTTGCTTTTCAGCTTGATGTACTAGATGATGGATTGCTAACTTTTAGACCCCTTACTCATGCTCGTATCCGAAGCGTCCAATCTCTCACCAAGGGGATTCTCTCTCTTTAGCCTACCAAGGATGAACTCCTATATGTGGAAGAGCTGTAGGCAAACTCTCTAAAGTCCTAACTTAGAGACACTCTGCTCTACTTGAACCCTTGCCCAGGCGTTGACTTGCTAAGTGTCGAGCCAATCTACTGAGTGTCGAGTTCAAGGCTACTATACACTGAGCCCTTATCTTCCATCTTATAGAGTTGTCGAATGCCGAAGCTAAGGTTACTATGCATTGAGCTCTACTCTCCCACTATATAGAACTATAGCATCATTCAATCATCTCAGCAACTTCAAACACAGATAAGCCTCAACATCATTTTAGCTTAGATACAACACCTCAAGATCCCTGACTACGTATCTAGTGACAAACTGCTATTTGTCCCTTACTTTTCTAACAATTGTACTATATTTCTTTTCATCTTTTGTCATATTTATCCTTTTTCATACATATTAGGAATCTCTTTTATACAGTCTTTTATGTAATTTTCTATTATTGTATTATTGCCCTAAAGGACTTACTATAAATAATCCTTTCTACTGTAGTTGAAATCATCTTAAACCTCTACAGTTAGTGAATATACTTATTCTTAGGAGATACCCTTCTTCATGTACATTTTCTCTTACACTCTTATTTAATCTTGCCAAATAACTTAAAATTAGTAGTGAGTGAATTTTAGTATTAGCTTGTAAGTCATATTAAGTGAAATAGTAAGTTGTGTTGTATTTGTTGGTAAGTCATATTCATCAAGTAACTTCACGAAAGCTACTATCTTTGTTGTTCTATTCATCTCTTCTTCTTTGATATCGTGAAGTATCCTCCTGGTTACAGCTTCTAAGGTAAGTCCTAATAATCAACCTAGTTCCTAGGTATATCATATAGTCTTAGTAACAGAGCTTAAGGTTATGACTAGAAACTAAGTATTGAAGTAGTTGATCTTGTTGCAGTGTGAGTGTTCTATTATACTTAGTTTCTTCGGTAAAAAACAAAGCAAGTTCTTAAGTCACTATATGATATCGTATTATCAAAGTTGTGTGAAATCTTTTGTTGATGAGTAGACTTTTTGAAGTTTTGTATTGAAAATGTTGAATCCTAGTATTCAAGGAGAGATTAATAATGCTAAAAGTGATGCTCATGATTGTGGTTATATTACTCAACAAACCCTATATACTGCTGATGAACAATTGCAAAACCTTTCTATCATTGTAACCAATTTGGTTATATCTATACAAAGGGTGGTGGAATCTAAACCACAAGAGATAGTTGTTGAATGAGGCCTAGAAGCGAAGGACAGTTTGAGAAGATAAGTAGCTGAGTAAAGAGCATTGGAAGCTGTGAATGTAAACCTAACTCTACCCTGACATGTCTAGAGATTTGTGAGGAGGAGACTTGAGCTGGATGAAGTTGAGGAGTATGAGGAAGAGGAGTAGTATGATGGATTCGAAGAGTATGAACTTCGAGCCTCTAGAGGAATTGAGCATCTCAAAGTATAGATTCCGAGTTTTAATGGGTTTAGTAGTACTAATGACTATTTGGACTGAGAGGAAAAGATTGAAAAGATATTTGACTTCTATGATTATAAAGACTTTATATGTATTTAAGTAGCTGCTTTAGAATTTTCTAAGTATGTAGCAATATGGTGGAAGAAATGTAAAATGTACGCCAAAGAGCTAGATGTGAAATCTAAACGTGGAACGAGATGAAGAGAATTTTGAGAAGTATGTTTGTTCCATAACATTATGAGCAAGATACTTTTCGATGCCTCTAAGAACTCAAACAAGGTAGTCGATCAATTGATGAGTATGTTCGAGAATTCTAGCTACTGATGATCTGTTATGATGTAGATAAACCAAAAGTGTAGACAATAGTAAGGTTCATTTCTGGACTAAGATGTGAGATTCGTAATATAGTAGAGGTGCAGAGGTTAAGAAATTTGGATGAGACTATTTAAGTAGCACAAAGGGTCAAAAGGCAGAAGAGAAACCAGTTAAGTCAAGTATTAAGCAACCAACCTATTATGTTAAGTAGAACTAGTATGCCGAGCCAACCTAAATATGACCGAGCTTTATACAATTTTAAGGTAGACCATTGAGGTCAAATGCTGAGCAGACTTGATGATGACTAAGGCAAGACTTCAGCTAAGGAGCTTCAAGTCAAGAAGCACCAAAGTCAAAGCTTAGGATGGAAGACCTAAGAAATCAAATGTCTCAAGTGCCTTAGTTTTGGACACGTGGCTAGTCAATATCTAAATTGACATGTTATGACCATTAAAGGAGACAAGCCCCGGTTTAAAGTAGAGAGTGCCAGTGAAGGGGAAGAAGAAGAAGTGAGAATCGACCAACTGTAAGAAGAGTTTCAAGAAGATTCAAACATTGTGACCTAACTTGAAATGGGAGACTACTACATAGTTGTACAAAGATTTCTTAGTACCATTACCACTGATAAGAATTAATATAGAGAGAACTTCTTCCATACAAATTGCCAAGTGAATGGCAAACTATGTGCTTTGATCATCGACAAAGGAAGTTGTACCAATGTCATAGCATAAGTAGTAGTGAAGGCTTTGAAGTTACTAACCTACCCTTACACTAAACCTTACAAGATGCACTAACTAAATAAGAAGGGAGGTCTACATATTGTCAAGCAAGTTAGAGTATCGATCATTGCTAATGATAGATATAAGGATGAGGTGTTGTGCAATGTCCTACCTATGTATGCTTTACACATACTACTTGGTTGACCTTAGCCATTTGATTTGAAGATGTTACATGATGGATCTAGGAACACTTATATGTTCTAGTAGGATAGGAAGAAAGTTATACTGACTCCAATAAGCCCCAAAGAAGTTTAAGAGTTGCAAGAGAAGATTTCCAAATCACTTTAGAGGAAGTCCTTAGTAATTTCCTGAGCCTAATTTTCTAATGATGTTAAGATAGAAAAGTGCATATTGTTAGAGTTGAAGTCAACTAGAGCATTATTAGCCAAGGTGCAAACATTACTTCAAGAGTATATCGACTCGTTTCTACCTAGAGATTTACCCCCTATTAGAAGGATAGAGCATTGCATTGACTTCCAACCTAGAGCTACTCCACTTAACCGACCTACCTAAAGGCTCAATCCTAAGTAGGTAGCTAAGTTGAAGAAGCAAGTTAATGAGTTGATTAGGCATGGATATGTTTGAAAGAGTGTGAGCTCCTGTATTGTGTCAGCTATCTTAGTGTTGAATAAGGATGGCTTATGGAAAACATACATTGATAGCCGAGCAATCAACATAATCACTATCAATTATTAATATCCGATCTCATGATTAGATGATATGCTTGATCAGTTACATTGTGTACGAGTATTTTTGAAGATCGATCTGAAGAGTGGTTACCACCAATTTCGAGTGAGACCTAGCGACAAGTGGAAAACTGCTTTCAAAATAAAGGATGGTCTATTTAAGCAGTTGGTGATGCCATTTAGTCTTACAGACACGTTGAGCACCTTCATGTGACTCATGAATCATATTCTGAGATTCTTAATTGGTAAATGTGTTGTAGTTTATTTGGATGATATTTTGGTTTATAGTACCAACCTCATCACTTATGTCAAGCTCTTATGATCTATATTTGATATCCTTTATGCCGAGCAATTATTTGGTAATCTAAAGAAATGTGTGTTCTGTTAGAGCAAAGTAGTATTCTTCAGTTATGTTGTTTTTGAGGGAGATATCAGAGTTGATGACAAGAAAGTTTGAGTTACTTTTGAATGGTCGACGCTGACCAGTGTTGTCAAAGTAAGGATTTTTCATGGTTTATCTTTGTTTTATCGAAGATTCATTTGGAACTTTAGTTCTATAGCTGCCACATTGACCGAATTGACCAAAAAGAACTCTGAATTCAAATGGTCCGATAAAGCTCATAATAGTTTTGATGAGATTAAGTCTAAGTTGACTTCTATCCCAATAATTGTCTTGCTTAATTTTAAGAAGGTTTTTAAACTATAATGTAACGCATCTAGAGTAAGTATTGGAGCTGTTCTCATGTAAAAACACCAACCAATTGCTTATTTTAATAAGAAGCTCAGAGGTACCATAGTGAATTAATTAGCATATGATAAGGAGTTCTATGCCCTTATCTGTGCACTTTAGAATTGGCAACATTACCTATTGTAGAGAGAGTTCATTATCTACACAGACTATGAATCTCTTAAGCATCTCAAAGGACAACAGAAACTTTCTTGACATCATGCTAAATGGGTCCAATTCTTAAAACTTTTTGCTATGTCATTAAGTACAAGAAGGGAAGTGCTAACACTGTGATTTATGCCCTTTCTCATTGGCATATTACTTAAGTTTGGTACCCTGCCTAATCAATATGAACATGATCTGTATTTTGGACCCTTAGTGGCCAAATGCAACATTAAAGGAGCAATGGATGGGTTTTACTTGAGCTAAGGATTTTTGATGAAGGAAAAACAAGTTTGTGTGCTGAGTAGTTCTACTAGGGACTTACTTACTTGAGAAGCCTACATAAGAGGCTTAGTTGGCCAATTTAGGGAGAAGAAAATGGTCAAGTTGTTGAAAGAGCACTTTTGTGGGCCTAAGATGATGGAGGATGTGCACAAAATTCTTAAGTAGTGCGAGGTGTACAAACGAGCCAAAGGGAGAAAAGAACCATATGGAAAGTATACACCTTTGCTCATACCTGAACAGCTATAGACTAATCTAAGTATTGATTCCATACTTAGAACACCATATAAACATGATTCTATTATGGTGGTGGTCGATCAATTCAGCAAAATGAGCTACTTCATCCCTTATCACAAAATCCATGATGTTTTATTTGTTGTTAACCTCTTTTTGTAAGAGATCATGTGGCTGCATAGAGTACCAAAAAGTATTATGTTTGATCATGACTAAAAGTTCACAAGCTTCTTTTAGTGAACCTTATAGAAGAAACTTGACACTAAGCTCATAGTACTTCTTATCATCCATAGACAAATTGCCAAATCGAAGTTGTGAATAGAACAATTGGCAACCTCCTTTGAACTACGATTGGGAAGAATCTACATGATTGGAATCTCTGCCTACCCATCATTGAGTTCGCTTATAATCGCTCTACTTATAGCTCGATAGGAAAGATTCCTTTCAAGGTTGTCTATGGACTCAACCGGTATTTACTGTTGGATATGATTAGCAGCTCGACTTCCTTAAGAGATAGTCAGACTGGCCTGCAGTACGCCGAGGAGTTTTAGACATTACATAATAAGGTTGTTGAACAATTAGCTAAGATAGTGGCTCGATAAAGAGAGCAAGGAAGTCAAGGTAAAAGGTGAATCATTTACAACCTAAGGGACCTTATCTAGATTCATCTCAATAAGGAACGATTTCCAAGAAGGAGGACAAACAAGGTATCACCTAGGTCGAATGGCCCTTTCAAGATTCTTTAGCACATCGAGGATAATGCCTATGAGCTAGAACTACTCGACGAATATAGGGTGTCTCCTACCTTCAATATCACCAACCTAACACCCTATGTGCTAGGAGAGGAAGAAGAAGACCAAGATCTGAGGGCGGATCTTCAACTACTTTAAGAAATTGATGGATTATTATAGACACTTGATTTTTGCCTTATAGTAGTTATAATTTTTGTTTTTAGGGTCGTAATTTTGGAAAATAATAAAACTATTGAAAAATGATAAAAAAAGACAAAAAAAAAAAATAGAAAATTGTTAGAAAAAAGAAAATTAGAAAATAAAAAAAATTGAAAAGATTAATTAGATAGAATCTTGACTAAATAATTGTTGAAAAAAAAAAAAGCAAACTAATATGATGATGTTAAATCCAATAAAATCAAGATTTGTAAAATTCAAATCTATTTTGGATCTTTATCAATTTAGATTTGATTTGATTCAAAAGATTTGTTTTCGAGTCTTATAAATAGGAGTTGTGTGGTGCGAACTAAGGGAACAATTACACATGCTTTAAAAATACGCTCAAACCCACTCCTTAGACCAATTCCACAGTTGTGCACGCGATAGCACTGAGGATTCGATCCATTCCTTTTCATCAGCTTTGTGTGCATTGTCTTATAGATATATAATAATGGTTTTTAATTATTATCTATTGCTTGTTTTATTTATTTATTTTTATTTTACTTAGTGTATGCACAGTTATTTTTAAGACTTGTACTAACTTCTTTATTTTCTTCATGTCTTTAATTGTTAGTAGTTAGTTATAGTGTTAGTGTCTAATGAACATGTATTAGGTTAAATTTTAGTTTATTTATTTATTTATTTTCTAGATTTCATATTTTGAAAATGGCATTTTTATAAAATCTCATATTTTACAAAATCTCATTCTTTGCATATTGTATTAATTTAGAAAAATTACATTTGGCATGTTAGGGTTTTCTAGATAAAAAAATCATTTTGATTTTTATAAAATAAAAAAATCTTTAATTGACATCTTTTATACTGTTATACATCTTTTCCATAGTTTAGATTTTTTTTTTCCATAGTTTAGACATCAATTTAGATTTTTTTTTCATGGTTTAAACATATTTTCTATGGTTTAGATATTTTTTATATAGTTTGGCATTTTTTCCATGCTTTAGATATCTTTCCTATAGTTAGATATCTTTCTTATGATTTAGACATTTTTTATAATTAGGCTTGTTTTTTTTTTTTTTTTTTTTATAGTTTAGAGATCTTTTCTATAGTTTAGATATCTTTTCTATGGTTAAGCATTTTTTCTATAATTTAGGTATCTTTTGTATAGTTAGGAATTTTTCTTTTTTATGTTTTAAGCATCTTTTCTATATAAAAGATTCATTATGTAGAACATTGCATATTTCATAAAAATTGCATATTTCATAAAAATTAGGTCTTTAAGGTTTTTCTTAAAAATAAAAAAATTTATCACTTAGTTGTTTTTTAAAAATAAAAATCTTAATTTAGGACTTTTCAAAAATTAGGTTTTTATTTATTTATTTTTTTAAATTGAGTATAAAAATTAAGCTTCTAGGGATTTTTTTTTAATAAAAATAAAATGGTTAATAAAAACGTAAATCCATCTAATTAATTTTTTTATAAAAAGAACCAACATGCTAAAGTTTTCAAAAAGAGTTACGGTCGTCTTATCTTAACTAACAAATACGTAAGTACCTTTGGGGCGACGTTAAAATCTGTAGAAACTTAGGGCTTTTTTTTATATTTTCTTTTGGTCTTTATTTTTTTCTTAAAAATATTTTAAAAAGATAAACCTAATTTCGAAAAATAGATAGTGGTACCCATTAAGGTTTAATAGGTTAACCTCTAAATTCAAAACTCGCTGGTTTTTCATTCAAATTGAAATCAAAGACCAGTAACCAAATCGTAATCAATCTACCCAATTGATTATATTTTTTTTTCTTTTTCTAATTCCAGTCGGGTAGCAACTCTAAATTTTTTTTTAAATAAAATAATCGGAATTTCTTAATTTCTTTAGTCAAAGGTTAATATTAAATGGGTTAGGTTTTAATATTAATCAGAAAATAGGAAATGAAATTAAAAGAAGAAAATCAAAAATTCAAGCTCAACATTTACCAACCTTTGGACCCTTCACTTTCACTAGTCTTTGAGACCTCCAATCTCTCACTAGGAGGATTCTCTTTCCTTAGCCTGCTAAGGACGAGCTCTTATATGTAGAAGAGTTGTAAGAGAACTCTCTAAAGTCCCTCTTCTAACATACTCTACTTTACTAGGACCCTTGCTTAGTCACCGACTTACCAGCTGCTAAGGGCAACCTATCGAGTGCCAAGTTTAAGGCTATTACACAGTGAGTCCTTCTCTTCCAACCTACAAAGCTACTGAATGTCGAGGTTGAGGTTACTATGCATCAAGCTCTACTCTCCTAATGTACAGAATTGGAAAATCATTCAATCATCTGGGCACTTCAAGCATAGATCAGCCACACCATCATTTCAAGCCGTATACAATGCCCCAAGATCCTTGACTACGTATCTAGTGTAATGCATCTCCAAGGTTGAATATACAGAGAAGTGGCATAACGAAACGAACCGAAAGAAACAAA
The DNA here is from genome assembly GCA_024138015.1 of Lumnitzera littorea. Lineage (NCBI taxonomy): Eukaryota > Viridiplantae > Streptophyta > Magnoliopsida > Myrtales > Combretaceae > Lumnitzera > Lumnitzera littorea. The sequence continues at coordinate 61,532,828 of JAMXBB010000011.1, read as the reverse complement.
AGAAAAAAAAGCTAGCAAAGCCTAAGCAGCTACTAAATGCATATGACACACTACTCGATCCTACTTAGCTTACAATTTGCTAGATATGACATACCGGTTCAAATTGAAGGTCACTTGATACTACTCCTTACTAAAAGGAAGAGGTAAGAGTTGAATGATAACGAAAACATTAAGGTTATTCAAAATGAGTAGTTTATATATTGAAGGGATGATTGTTGCATACAAGATAGTGAAGGTTTATATATCTAGCCACTAAGGTTACTTTATATGTATGAAAAGACAAAAAGACATTCTACAACTAGGTTATATAAGACATACTAAAAGGGGTAAAAAAGACAAAAAATATTTAGTGTGAAAAATAAAAAATCATTCTGAAATATTATGTCAAAAGACACGTGCTACACATCAGGAATATAATACAACATAGGCGAAAGTAGGAATGCATTATAGTCAGGGGCTGGCCTGATTTAGGTCAGGTCGAGAGCTAATCAGGTTAGTAATGAGGTTGGTTGAATTGAAGTCAAACGCCGGTAGTCGGTTGAGGAGCTTAGCTCAGCTAGTTCTTGACCGTCTTTTGGATTAGGACTTCGCTATTGAGTAGGAGCATGTCTAACATACGTGAGGATATGATAGACAGGTTGGCAGGAGGCTAACTCAAGATATGAATCCCCATCTTGACTATAGCTTAAAGTTAGTATTCTTTGTGCGAACCCTTAGAGTCTTCTAGCTTAACTTCTTATGATTGGTCCAGAGGGTTAATTCATATCACAGTGACAAGCTACCACTTATCCCTTTCTTTTCTAATAATTGTACTATATTCCTTTTCGTCATTTGTCATATTTTCCTTTTTTTTTTCATACATGCTAAGAATTTCTTTCTTACATTATTTTTTATGTAACTTTCCATTATTGTATTGTTGTCTTGAAGGACTTACTATAGATAGTCCCTTTTATTGTAGCTGAAATCATCTTAGACCTTTACAATTAATGAATATACTTGTTCTTACCAGATACTTTTCTCCGAGTACATTTTCTCTTACACGCTTATCTAATCTTGCCGTGTAGCTTAAGATTAGTGGTGAGTAGAACTTAGTATTAGCTTTTGAGTTATATTAGGCAAAATACTAAGTCATGTTGTGTTCGTTGGTGCGTCATATCCATTAAGCAACTTCATAAAAACTACAATGTTTGTTATTTTACTCATCCCTTCTTCTTCAATATCTCAAAGGACCTACCTAGTTATAGCTTCTACGGTAAGTGTTAGTGATCAACCCAACTCCTAGGCACATCACTAGATGAAAAGCTCTACTTATAGTCAACAAGGGATCAACAAACAAAATCTGATTGTGCGGTTTCATAAGAATCTAAAAGACCTAATAAAAACTAGAAAAGCTTGTTTTGTGATTCAAACTCAACAATTTCTCTTGCAATCCATAGGTAAAATAATTCATTTGTCTATAATCACAAACAGTATATGCATTTATTTACTGAAGTTCATCTAAAGACGCTTCAATTTATTATAATATGTAGAAACTAATTAATTGCATTGTGTCGAGCTTGATTTTTCATTTTTTTATTTTAATTTTATTTCCCTTAACTTGATTTAAACTAAACCCTATGCCTATTTAGTTTAAACTCTTGACTAAAGTTAAAGGAAATCCGATTTCTTTATTTTGAAAAATTTTGAAGTTACCACCCTTTGAAACCGAGAAAGAGTGATTAAATTAGAATTTATTAGGCAGATTGATTCTAATTTAGCCACTAACCTATGTTTTGAAAATCTTTTGAAAAAAATTTAAAGAAACCAGATATTTTGAGCGTAGAGGCTACCCTATTAAACCTTTATGGATGCTACTTTAACTTTTCGGGATTAGCTTTCTTACTTAAAATAACCCTTTTTAATAGATTCTAAATAAAAATTAATTTATTAAATAAATATTTTGAAAAGGGAAAATAAAAAAAATTCCATATTTTAAGTCACCATATAAGTGTTTATGTACCTTCTAGTAAGGATTAGACTTGCTGTAGTTCGCTCTTCGAAAACTTTAACATATAAGTTAGTTTTAATTTTGAAAATCGGTCGGTTTTACATTTTTAATTAATTAATTTATTTAAAGAAAATTCTAAATGGGTCTTAACTTGAATTTTATTTTTTTGAATCTCTCAAGGAAAGCCCTAATTCAAAAAAAAAAAAAAACAAGTTTATTAATTTTTTTTATTTTTTGGAAAGCAATTTTTTTTTTCTAAGTGGTAAAACCATTCTATTTTTATTTATTATCTACTATCATTATTATTATTTTTCTTTTTTATTAGTAAATAAATAACAAATAAATAAAATGAAATAAAAAACAAATGAAACAACCTAAATAGAACTAGGTGCATGGGTTAACAAGTTAGGGCACAGTTGAGTCAACTCTTTAGATTTGCATCGAGTCGGACATAAGGAGCTTAAGTTGCAATTTGGAAGCAATAGCAATAGCGACAAAGGCTCGTTTTTGGTGGATTTTAATGACAAAATGAATGGGAAAACACACTTTCATGAGTTTTGTATTGGGCTTTAGGGGGTAGGAATGACGTCGTAGCGTATCGGTGGTGGTTCAAGATTCTTACGTAAGTAGCTGGCGTTAGTAGTTTAAGGGAGCATTTATGCAATATTGGTGTGGATGGTGATTAGCACAATTTGAAGGGCAGCTAGCGTGCGTAGCTTAGGTCGTGGATCTTAGTTATGGTATGTAAATGTGGGGCTATGTGTGTTCTAATTCACGAGAGAGGATGTTAATGTGAGGTACTATCGTGTGCATGTTGGGCCTGTTTGGGTTTATGGATGTTCTTGCTAGTGGATGAGGGTGTTATGTAGCTATTGGTTGCTACAATCACTGTGTTACCAATTGGGTGTGGCACAACTATGAATTGCGGCAAGGGTGATTAGGTTTAGGTTTATGTGGTTGAGTTTGGGTTTGCTATGGGTTTGAGCACACTGCTATAAGTTGCAGCAATGTTAACGTATACAACAATGGTTAAGAAGGAAGGTTGAAGTTAGGTTTGTTGGGCTTACTGCAACAATGGAGTTGTGGCTGTAATAAAGTGGATGTGAGACGAGTGCAATGGTGGTCTGTATTATGGTGTATGCTCATGGGTGTAAGGTCATGGCCAACCTGTTGTGCTGCATGATTATACTAGAGGGTGGTGTTTATTGTATAGTGTGGAGTTTGGAGCTTATGAAGAATGTTGAGCTTGTTGCTGTTATGTAGATGAAGAAGAAAGAACACAATTATGGGTTGCACAAGGTGTTGTGGTAGGATGCTAATGGTCTTGAGTTCGAACAAAGAGTGGTGAGAAGTAGAGGATTGGACAAATTGATGTGGTCACCCTAAAAAAATGTTCCTTTGTTGTCAAGTTGGATCTCTTCTTATATAACTATCAACCAAATCTTTATGTTGGATTTAGATAAAGCTCAACCTAGATTGAATCTTTATCCTCTCAGATTTTATAACATCACCATTAGATTCATTAATGATTTAATGATGATTTTACTAAATTCGTTAAAAAACAACAAAGATTTGATAAGATTCAATACTAAATTGGAACTCTAGAAATTTAGTCGATGTCCCATCTTTTCTATTGCTTTCTTCGATTAAGAATGAGGAAGGGGATGATGTTGACATAGCACCACATGAGCACCATGTCAGCCATGTGGCCCTATACTGTGCTACCTTATATCTTAACATGATACGTGGCTTTCAATAGTTGTTAAAAAATAAAAAGGCACATGTGTACCTAGTGAGTTTCAAACATATGACTTCTTGTTTATGCTCTCTCCAAGACCATGTGTTATACCAAATGGGCTATTGGCTAGTGTTCAAACATCTAATACAATTAAATTATACTTAAACTGTGTGATCGCTTAAAATAAAGAAACTACCCAAATAGAAAATGAATTAATCCAAATCCATTAGCCCCAACTCAAACCTAAATCTATTTTTCTAAAAACTTTATTTTCCTAAAAGCTATCTTTCTATTACCTTTTTTTTTTTCTTTTTTGAAATTTTCTATGTTTGTGTGCCTTTTCTAATTTTGAACTTTTTTTTTTTTTTGTATTTTTTGAATTAGGACCTTTGTTCTTTTATTTTAAAATAAAGCTAAAATGGGACAAAAATAGAGTGTCTACACATTGTTTAATATTGGAAAGTTCGTGTTGAAGCTAAAAAATTACTAGTCCATTTGTTTGTCTGTACTATTCATTAATCTCTTTCCAAAGTTCATGTGTAAACTTTGCATAGAGAAATTTTATGAAATCTTCGCATTCATTGAATTAAGCAACTAACAACGTACCATGTAATCACATCGAGTCTATTGAATAAAATCACTAGAATTCTCTTTAAGTTTTATTAGAGTTCCATCAATAAGCCTTAATTTCAACTTTGAATGCAGGGCCATGCGAATTGAATGACTCCAGGCTAAAAATTGACTCCATTTAAGACAATATTTCTAATAATCATCCATAGATTATCTGATCCAAAAATATACAAAGCATCGATAACAAAATCATTCCAAATTTGACATACAATGTTATTCATCTTCAACTATTGAACGATACAATTGATCAAACAATTTTAACAGAAGATCATATTGATAGAACTTATTGAATTGAACAAGATTCTTTGCTGTATAGCTCTAGTATCATGTAGAAAAGACCAACTAGTAGCAATTCCAAATAGAAACAAAAATTGATGTCCATGAATAGAGTAAAACGAGTAATGAAAATGGGTGGTTTCTATTCTAATATGTTATAAAGTTCAAGAGATTACTTATACAAATAGCATAATAGAATAACTAATGCTGAGCTAGCTAACTAATCTATATACGTATATTAAAAGGTTTATTTTATGTTCTAATAAGTAAAAATAAATAAGTCTTATATTCTCACACTAGCTAGCAACATAATGAGCCCTTATTTTTTTTTTCTTTTTTTTTTTGCTTTAAGTCAATAATAATAGTTAAATCCCATAACAGTAAGCTTAGACCTGTGTAAAGGTTAGTTTTGAATCATAAACCAGTCTGGCTCGTGTAAGGTCGAGCCTAAACTACTCAACAAATTAGCAGGCTATAAGGGCCCAATCGGTTATACTTGGCAGAACTGCCTAGCTCGATAGGTAATTTAACCTAGGGGTTCACAACCCATAACATGACCAACATATTAAAAAAAAAAAAAAAACAAAATAAAGCTGGCATAACTCCACCCCCCTCCCCCCTTCAACTAACGTGAGATGAAATGAAAAAAACACAAAATGGCCAATACTAAAACATGATAAACTTGTTGCTTTTAGCGCATGCAGGACCTATTCCTTTGCTTTTTTGAAAAATTTTGAAAAAAACCCTTGTTTGTTAGAAAATTTTTCCAAATCATTGCTTTCGGCACATGTAGATGCAGGTAGAGCAGGCAAAGAATGTAGGCTGAATTTAAAAATTCTGGTGGTAGGAAGGATTCAAATTTCATATTTTGAAAATTCAAACAATGTGTTCAGACCTTCCACGTTCTATATAAATCGAAGGGTGTAGGTTGCATTACTCCCTCACAAATCTACTTAAACTCTCCAACTCCAACCATTTTGCCTTCACATTTTGCAATTATGAAATGTTGTGACAGAAATATTTTCTCAGTTACCACCTAAATCTAAACATAATTTTTCATTCCACTTCACTGAACCATTTGCATCATCAGCATACATTTACATATGCTTACTCGCTACATAATTTCTGTGTTATGTTGTCTTACGTATTATTTCTATCATTCATTTATAAACATTTGTTGTAGTAATTAAGGGAAAAAAAAATTATCGTCCATGGAATAATTTTTGCATCTTACAATCTCCAGGAAGAAGTATGATTCCTTATTTAGTGGGAAAGGTGAGGGTAAGGGAAAGAGTAGTGGAACTGGTACGTCATCTGAACTACAACGGTTCGCTAACGTTTAAGCATACCTAGATTACAAGTATGACATAAACGAGCAAAGGGCATATGAAGTTGATAAGAATGTTGAAGAACGAGTTACATTACCTCCTGGCTTTGAGCTTGAACCTCAACGCATGAGTTACCGAGTACACCACCTCCTTAGTTCAAACCTCTACACACGAATGTCCCTGAATGTCTTACTAGATTTGAATCTCCTCGCATGAGTATTCTTACATAACCCACTGGATTTGAATCCTCATGGATAAGTTACCTCATAAGCATGTTCGAGGATAGGGATGATGAGATAGAAATTATTCCTGAAACAGAGGAGCAACCTATAAGATATCGTAAGCTCGAAAGTTTGAGACCTTTACGCTTAGGTAAGTCCCCTAAACTTGGTAAGTCTAATATTTTTACTATACATTTTCGTAAAGGTACAGACAAAATAAGGAACTCGAGGGTATTCTACAGTTACTGTAACACAAGTTATTCTTGAAAAACAAGAGAGAGATATGATATCCTTAACAGACACTTGAGGTCAAAGCATCCTAGGATGGTAAGAATAGAGAGTATACAGTAACAAATTGCCCGACGCGGTGATTCATCGGATTAATTGTTGATGAGATATGATTAAGAGAGGCACAAGTACAACTTGGCATAGTAGCTGGCAAACATGCACCTATCATTCAATGCGAGTGCATCAGAGTGGTAAAGTTGATACGAGCAGGAGACGTTTAACCCCAACTCATGATAGCTTAGCCATAGCATGTTAACTCAAGTTACGTAAGAGCTTTACCACAAAGGTAAGAGGGAGCTCGTAGGTAAGTTCTCTTCACTTAATACGCATGTGTCCATATGTACAGGTATATGGATAGATCCTTTTTTGTAATAATTCTTAGATGGGTGTTACTGTTCACTAAATAGAAGATAATTAGCAACTTAATAAACTTCTATTTGCTTTAAGAGTATGTAATGAGTGCTACATGGCATAAAATATCTATAAAATTATTAGAGAAATTTTAAATGAGTATGAATTAGTGAAGAAAATTTTTTTTATTAGATTTAATAATGCAAGTACCAATATTGCCTCAATATTTAATATGTGAAATTACTATCAACTAACATGAATTTTGAGTTTTCCGAGAATATCTCCATTAAAGACTTTGATATTTTAGAGTGGTGGTAGAGACATACGAGGGACTACCCACTCCTATCTTGCATCACTTATAAAGTACTAATTGCCCCGGCTTCAACAGTCGCTGTTGAGCAATCGTTTAGTATAACAGGCCTAATCGTCAACAAACAACGATCTTCCTTATCTGTTATTAATGTTGAGGCAAATGCTTGCACAGAAAATTGATATAAGGCGATCTATAGACGGTTAGAACCATAAGAGACATCAAGTGAGGAGGATGATTACTTTAGCAATTAGAACCAATCCGATGAAAGTCCAAGCTCAGCCACAAGTTCCACTCTTATTCACGAACATGAACAGCTATCTTAAGAAGTGACATAGTAAGTTTTCTTTTTGTCTTTTTTGAAAATGTTTTATCACATAGAAAAATTCTTTTTTCCAATTATTTAAAAAAAAAAAAAAACTAAATGGCATGGTCTTCCCAAAAGTAGTGATATAATCTTAAGGTTTTCTAAATTATGATCCAGTGAAAATGTTATTCTTCAAAAAAATTAAATTAAATAGTCATATACACTTTGGTTCTTTTTGTAAAATATAAAATTGACCAACAGACTAAAGATTTTCTAAAAATCTAAACCAAACTATGGCGATCTGATTTTAATTAACGGATTCGTAAGCATTTTCTAGGCGACCATAAAATATACTAAAAAATATTTTTCCCATCGATCACTTCACTATATTCTATCTGATTAGTACTTTGTACTGTGAAAAACTTCTCTATATTTTAAATTTTGATTATTCAAAATATATGTTTGGTGAAGGAGGAAAGAGAAAAAAAAAAAAGGGTTGAAGGGTCAACAAGGAAAAAGAGAAAAAATGAAAAAAAGGTGAGAGAAAAAAAGGGGTTGAATGGTTGGCAAGGAAAAAGGTAAAAAAGATTAAAAAAAAAAGAAAAAACGAAAAGAAGAAATAAAGAGAAAATGTGAGAAAAAAAAAAAAAGGCTCGTGGGTTGCAAACTGGCCTGTGAACCACCAAGTTGGCTAAATCGGTTTGAAACCGTTAACACACCGGCTAGTTATGATTCATTGTGAAACCAGCCCGTGAACCGATAGTTCAAGATCAATTTAAGGCCGGTTCGGCCCGTTGGGCAATAGGCTAATCGAGACTAAAAAGCTTTTATAATGTAATTTTAACCGATGGTTTGTTTTCACACATAGTTCCTCTACTAACTACGCCATACAAGCTATTAAAATTCGTTGAGAGCTAATATATCTGTTTAGTAACTACAGCATTGCTGTAACTGACGAGTACTCGTTCACCATTTATACGTATTACTTTGCTCTTTGTGCTATTGAGAAATAGGCGTAAAATCATTTTGTTTGTTATAAAATTTTGCAAATGTTAGGTCTTTTATTTTTTCTTTTACTCGGACGAAAAATCAATATTGTACATAATATTTTATTAATCGCTTATATTTTTCTGTGTAAAAAACCCAAATACTGACGAATCTACGATTTTGAAGTATCATTGTCTTAGGAGGTTGATTTATATTAATTTGAGGATCATCTAATTAAATCTAATGCTTTTCGAGCAATATATGTTGGTAACATTATTACTTTGTCGCGTGTAAATTTTACATATGAAAGCCATTGCGATGCAACTAATATGCCCCGTTTCTTGAGCGTGTGAACTGACATGCTTGTACGACGGATTGGGACGATACTAGCATGGTATGTAAACGAAAAGTAGATTAATAAGGTTTTTAAATTCATTTCAAAATCTTATAATGTTTTTATTTTATATTTAGAATGCATCCGATTATCTTAATAGGATACTCACTTTTCAACCTGTTAAACCCCTTGCTATATATATATATATATAT